>NQLW01000040.1:928546-965231 GCA_002312845.1 Kalanchoe fedtschenkoi | reverse complement strand
TTTTTAATTTTTACATATAGTATCATTTATCAAGGATACTATGAGCGCATAAGATAATTTTATATTTTTAAAGGATAAAATCAATTAAAGATATATTAAGAGATGAAATAAAATAAATATTATAAACATAAAAATATAAATATATTAAGAATATATTTTGTAGATTATGTGAAGCGCACAACGTTTCTTTGATTTTTTTTATTTTTTATGTAACTTAATTTTTTTATATAAAAAGAGGCTTAAGCTTATCTATCATGTTTGGTTAAATTAATTAATTAATTTTTTTGATAAAAATGGATAAGAACATTAAAGAAACAATATATTTCAAAACTATTATAATTGATTTTTGAGAAAAATACAAAAAAATGTAATCAATTTAGAATCACAACATTTATGATTTAATAATATTATAAATTTACTAAAAAATTACATTGATAATAAACTATCTCGGAAGGGTGGTTGTCAACAGATTCTTCGATTTTCATCAAAAATGGTTTTAGGATCGAATATTCTAGCGCACCTATGGGATCTCTCCTCAACAACCTGAAAAAAAAATTATATATAAATGTTTACGTCGTAAGCATATTGATTAAAAAATATATACAATGAAACACAATCCATGAAAATCAAATAATGTACCTACGAATTATGTTGTATGACTCCGGCCTTGCTTTCATCCAATCGGAAAATTTATTATTGTCTGACAAATTACGATTCAAAGCAAATAGCTCGGTGTGAACGTATACAACGAAACATGAAAATAATATCACTCCAAGTACTCCACAAAAAAAGAGAGTGATGCTTTCTTTTTCATCTCATCCGCCTCTGGTATGTTGTTAAAATATGTAGATATTGTTTCTCGCAAGTTAAATTTCATACACAATAGGGGGATAGAATAGATTTTAGCCAATGAATGGAAAAATCCCATTTTAATTCTATTTATTGGTCCTGATCATTCATATGGATTGCTACTGGTTGTTATTGGTTCCTTTCTTTTGTGTGCAAGATAAAAGAAAGTCAATTTTAAGATTATATCAATAAGTAGGTGTCGTAGCAAAAAAAAAAAAGGAGCATATAAAATCCTTCAAACACATAATTTATCTTGTGAATCCCCATGTAGAAGATTAATCTCTACTCTATTGGTAAATACAATTTAAAATAAGAAGGAAGTTAGTCTTCTTCGTTTCTGGAAAAAAAAAACATGGGTTTCAAAAATTCGATTATAACAATTAAAACACAAAATAAGAGTATACATATAAAATAAAAAAGAAGCTAACCTCATCGGATCTGAAAAATAAACACCGATTATGTAAATTCGATTATAACAATTAAAACACAAAATAAGAGCATACATTAAAATAAAAAAAGAAGCTTACCTCATCAAATCTGAAAAATAAACACAGGTTATGAGCATTTGACTACATTGATTAAAACACAGAATAAGAGTAGACACATATAAAATACAAAAGAAGTTTAATTATGAACATTTGACTATAAAATGAAAATACAAAATAAAAGTAGATAGAACGCACTGAAATTGTTGTTGATGGAAAAATATGTACTAAATAGTATTTCAATTTATAGTGATCAGAGAATGTTCGTATTTAGATAATTATGGAATCAGTTAGGATCATATTAAACGATTAATTGGAAAGAATAAATATTTTCAAAATATTGTTAAAATAGTCCATTGATATGAAACTCAAAATTCAAAATCTTACTGTAAAAGGAAATCATCAGTGGCATATTTGTGAATTAATTGAAAGATGATGGCATAATCGTCCGAAATAATTATCATTGAGGGCACGGAGGTAAAAAAGCGATGACATTTTCGTAGATAAATAGAATGATAAGGGTAGAAGAATCCAAAAAGTTACCATAAAAGGAAAAAAACCTCTTCAATGTTTACTATTATTCTTTATATTGATTATTTTTGTTAAGTTGCTAATTAAGCATTAATAAATTAACTAATAAAATTCATTAAAACCTTAAACACCTAAATAGTTAGGTGAAAAGACTCTAACCTGATTTGTGACTTGTCTAAGTGGATGGACAACCACATTTTTCTTCATTTTCATGAAAAAATATCAATGACGATAATTACTTTATCAATGAGCGACGATATATCAATGAATCCAACCTCACAAATGATCACGATCCTCAGCCCCTTGAACCAAGGACACCATCCATCTCCACCTCACCACTAGCTCCACACCTTCATATTCGCTCCGATTCTCAATCTAATTGTTTTTAAAGCCTAAGATCTATATCGCATTGGGATAACTATAACTTAAAATGAGAGTTGGAATGTCCATTGGTATTATTTAAACTAGAAGGTGCTGCTCGTTTAGCAAGTAACAAATCAATTATTCAATTTGGAGATCATGAGTTATGGTTCGATATATCTACATCAGATATTGAAATTGATTCGAATTGAATCCTGTTCGGCTCACTCTCCGCCTAGATCCACCAGCGGCCATTCCTTCTGATCAGATTCAAAATTGCACATGTCAATTATCTTTTTCTTTGAAAAATAATTAATCAGCAGAAAAGGTTCTTCATCAATTGCATTTTATGATTCTTATTTTTTTATGCCATTACTAGGTGAGTAAGGAACATGATGAATCAGCAAAAAGAATAGAAAATTAATGATCCTGTTTAGGTGTTCAGATTTTTAATCAATTTATTAATTACTTTCTTGTTTTACATTAACTACTTAATTAGCAAAACTTAAAAAAGAATAAATTAGATTAGAACAGCATAATTTTAAATGAATGCTTATTTATAATTAACAAATTTAATTATAGTTTAAATAGTTATTATGAGAAGCCGATCTCAATTTTCCATGGAAAGTAATTTGAAGAAAGTAATAGTACATATGCTAAATTATATATCTCTCAATAAATTAATGTTTCTTAGAATACATTAAGGTAATTCCGCTTCATAACTATGTATTAGTCAATTACCTGTCTGAAGTGACCAAAAGAAGAAGACTGAACTAACTCAAAAAATAGGCTATCTACAGGAGCCAAAGGGCAATCCACAAACCATTTAACCCGAACCAAATCTCATATTTATGTGAAAGGTACTTGACCGTGATCCATTTTATGCTACAATATACATACCTGATTTGAAAAGTCAGTCATCCAAACAATGGATATGACCTAAGCAAGCCAGCCACAAACCCACGAGGCACATCTTAGAGATTAGGCTAGCATGAGGCTGAATTTAGTGCGTCTGACCACAACATCACGCTACCTGACTGTAAGCTTCCGCAACATGTCTTTGGAATTTCGAGTTTGGCGTGTTTACTCAACATCCGGGAAGAGACTGAGCAGAATCTAATGCCGAAATGCTAGTTGCCGATTCACTGTAGTGAAGTATGTTGGGCTGCTGACTAGAAGAGCCAGCATGCAGTGGCGAGGCATTGCTTGGGCTTGGATAGCACGGGTACATGTACCTAGTATTAACATGTGAAAGAGATGGATAGCCTGAAGAATGTGGTGAAGCGAACTGAGATGTGTATGATCTCTGGGAAGATGCATTTCTGAGGTCCATGGAGCTTCTGCTGATACTTAATGAAGGGGAATACCGGAAAGAACTTGGGGACTGCTGATAAGACCTAATGGACTGTGGTATCTGAGGACTTGATGGAACAGAATGGATGCGAGATCCTGAAGTGAGACGTGCTGCTGATGAGCTTATCTGTATAGCTGATGATGAAGCTATTGAAGATCTAGAAGAAGATATTATTGTAGTGGAAGCAACAGAGGAAGATCTGGAGGATAGTAATGGTGTGCTTTCAGAAGCTGGTAGTTCCCCATTGCTGGTTCTTGCATCACGCTTGCAAACAGGGCAGAATGTTCTCCATGACGTAAGCCACGAATCAATACAAAATGCATGGAATTCTGCCAAAACATAGAAAGAGAAACAATTAAGATTCTAATGAAGTGTCAAATCATTATAAATAAAACAAAATGATGATGTCAAGTCTAGACTAGACTGTTGCACTCTGAGTTAAACCAATCATGATTTACATCCAAAATCAAGTGCAAGGCCAAAATTTTTTATGTGCCAAAAAAGTGCATGTTGCTATTCTGGATCCAATAATCTAAACAGGAGTCACACAATTGTCTCTGATTTACTTGAACAGATACTACGTCCAAACAGGTTTTTCTGGTCATAGTGAACAAATGATTTGGGCATTCTGATTGTTATTTATAGTGAAGGTACAAACATACTAAAACTGTCACCATTTAAGCTGAATATACCACAAACATAACGCAGCTAAGTTCCAAGAATGCGTAAACAAATCTCAGATGCCCATGCGAGAACTTCAACAAACCACATTTAAATATATGACGCAAAAAAGTTTTCATTCATTATTTTAAAATCAAAGTCTGGAAATAAAATTCACAGATAATTCAAAGCAAAATAGCTGGGCTTGTATTTTAATTTTGTCAGCACAACTGCTAAACTTAATGGGATCCATGAACCTCATTGACGAAATTCTGTAGTGGACAAAATATTGGTTTGAATATTGTATGTAAACAAGAAAGTAGTAAACTGAGAAATAAACTTCATATGAAAAGAAGCACAGCACCGCAAATAGTGAATATGCCACAGCGAAAAGAATATGACAAGAACGTGCTTTTTAAATGGTTTGTTCTCAAAGGCTCATAAGTTTACTGAGGCTCCAGAATCAAACCTGTCCAGATATGGTTAATCTTTTATCCAAGTCCATGGTCACCATTGCACAAACTTTTAGAACTAGCTAGTAATTATTAGGTTGTCCTTAAGCCATAGTTATCACGTAGTTACGGCGAGTCACGGCATTAGACAACCGCCAAGAAGACTAGTCATCCTACGACGATAAGTCGTTCTCTATAAGTATTTAGCATATGTATTGTTAGTTTTAATAATTTAATACTAAAATTTTATAATTTAGTTATTTAAAATCAATTAACATAATATTTGTAAAAAAATTAGGGTCAAATTGTATTAATTTGGAACTGAATTTTTATATTTTGAGTAGTTAAGGTCAACCAATAGAATATTCTATAAGCTTCTGGATTAAATTATATGTTTTAATACTTTAAGGGCCCATGTGTAATAAATTTTTTTTTCTCCTCCAACGAGCAAACCCTACTGTGTTCATGTGTGTCTCCGCGCTACAATATTCCTCTATCCAGATTGGAGAACATTATGTCCAATTTTAGCATTCGTCGATTGATTTTGGACACTGAGAAATCTAGTATGATAGCGGAATGAACTCAATTTCAATAGAAACTTGGTCAAATTGGGCGACGGCTAAAAGAAACTCTCAGCGTCTGACGATTGACTATCGGAAAAACACCCGAACGACAAGTCGGCGCCTTGGCGACGACTTGATAACCATGACTTAAGCTCAACACTAGTTATATAAATGAGTTAAAGCATAAATACCATTTATATAGAGACGCGTCAAAACTCAAAATGACACAAAACAATGAAATTTCAGCAGTATATCAATTTTACAGAATATATATGTATATGTTGTACAAATAATTCTCTCTAATTAACACTATTAAAGGTCAATGACAGGGCTTAGTAAGATAAAATCCTTCTTTAATGTTATTTTACAGTGATAGATTGTGTACTACAATCTACTAATTGCACCTCGGATGATAGTGCTTCAGCAACACACAAATAACAACAGTGGACATTTACTATCAGGACCATTCTTTATAATACATAAATGACGCAACATGCAGATACAATGCAAACCCAGTGGTCCAGCATACCACAAATGATTTTTGGCCTATTAAGATAGTGCACTTCTAAGTAACCTTATCATTATTATAGTTGAAAGACCCTTCAAAACCAAAGACAGATTAAGATTAACACAAATAAGTTGCTGTCATGTGAATCTTGAAATGGATTCTAAGCAGTATTGTCATTACAATGGTTGACAGAAACTTACTGTGGTGACATGGTAATATACGAAGCTTCTCCCCAACACTGTAATCCTCGAGGCATATGGCACAAGAACTTGAAGTACAGTTGTCCTCTAAAACGGCCGTGAATATTAAACTTGGCATTGCTTTTACTAGACGACTACTCATTCCATGAAATTCCCGGACACGAGATGATGCTCGAGGACGGTCTTGCCTAATCCTATGTCTGCGGACGAAAAAACAAGTAGCCAGCACAGCAGACATGGCTAACAGGGAAATAAACGATATTGCCATTATCGACCACGCTGAGTTTTCAAAGCTTGGGATTATCCATAGCTCCATGTCAGTATAACCAGCATATTTCTTAAGCACCTCGCCAGAACTTTTTGCTATAAAAACTGCATGAATATTTATACCTGCAGAGTTTCCTGCCACTGCATACCAAGATAGCAAAATATTGATAAGAATACAAATTTTCTCGTAAGGATGTCTCTAGAATGGTCATAAAAAAGTATTGCACCTACTAGAAGCACATAGAACTATTAGCATCATTTAAGAGAGAATTGTGTGGTTGGTCACAGTTGCTGCTTCTTACAAATATCGAGGGGTCACGTCAACTAGGAAAACATTGAAATAAGTACTCCTAGATTGAAACTACAGATCAGTAATCAAATATCATACCCCAAATATTATATCTGGGCAAGGGCGACAGAAGGGTGATTTACATCCCCGTTGAGTCGTTGACAAAGGGACTATTACAGTACAGCAAATGAAGACCACAAGACTAATAAAGGGAAATACCGTTGTCAAAGATTTCAAAATCTCAATTAGAGTCGCAGTATTCCACATTGTCCTTCATGTGGCATAAACAGTCCTAATGACAATATCAAGACACGATTTCCCAAGTAAAGTAGACTCACATTGGCAAACTAAAAACTTCCCAGCTTACTTCAACCATTTCTCGTATAACTTGCAACCAACAATGTAGGCACTCCTTTATTCCTGATAATCATGTAAATCTATGGAGATTCTAACTAGATGCTAATGATAAAGTAATTAACAAAAAACAGTACTGGATTTACTACTGTTCTAGGAGCAGCAGTGTAAGAGGGAATAAGAACTAGCTTATATACAAAGGAAACTGACAAAGCAATAATCATCATGCTCTTCACTAACATGTTGATTTCTAGCACTTGGGAACAGTTATCTAGTAAATTTTCAGTGACAAGTCTTCTCCAGTGGAGCAGTAGAAGGTAAGAGAAAATTACAATTAAGTCAGAATTTGTAACACCAGATATTCGCATTTCAGTAGACACAGCTACATACTAAAAAAACATAGCCTACAAAAAATAAATGCAAGGTAACACACTAATCAAAGAAGCTATAAGACATAAAAGAGAAAAATTTCAGGTATTTGTAGCACTACGATTGAAGGTTGCTAGCTAATTATATAAGGTACAGCTAAGAGATGCTGGTATGAACAATGTTTGATCAAATATGTTCTTTTGTGAGATAGGAATAGCCAGTATGACAAGTGAAGAACTGGAAAAGCAGATCAGCTGACCTATCTCTAGTGACCCTAGCTTCGTAACACGAGATTGGACAACCAACACAGTAGAATCTGATGAACTGTATCATAATGGGAAATGGGAATTACTTGCAACCAGAGTGCCTCCATCTTCGTCGTCATAAATGATAGCAGCTTTGAATCCTGCATTCTGAGCTTTCCTAACTTTATCCTCGAAGCTGCAACCTCCCCTAATGATCAAGGCAAAAGGGGAAGTTGTATTTGCATAGACAGATGGTGTATTAGTAAGTTGTGAGCAGGCATCAATGGGGTGAGCCACGAACAAGACCCCAGCTTCACCAGAAGCTTTGACACTGGGAGCTGCAAACAGGTCAAACATGGGGTAAGTCAATTTGAGTGAAGTGATTGTTAACAAGAAATACAGAATCCCAAATGAGTATGATAATCGCAGAGGTAAAATCTTATTCAGAATATGAATATGACTGAGAAAGTAAAATAGAAGAACTGAGACCGAAGTTAGCTTCAATGTCATCGAAGGAGAGAGTGATATTAGCCCCCATCAAAACAACATTGGCGGAAGTCGTGAGCACCATGGAGGAAAAGAGCAGCGGCAGAGAGATGAAGACGACGAGATTCATCGATTCCCGAGCGAGAAAACACGAGATAGGGCAAGGATAGGGGAGAGTGAAGAGGAAGGATTCAGAGATTAGCGAGCTAGGGTTTTGATGGGAACATCAGCTTCCATTCCATTAAATTTGATTTAATACCAACGCAGCGTCAGAGCAGCAGCACTGATTTGTGGAAGCTATCTATGGATGAGTGATTGATTGGGAGGAGGATGAACTGACGATGAAGATGACGATGAAAAAAAAACACAGCCCAGCTTTTCTTTGTCTTCAATTCGTATAATTAGTTTGGATTTAATTTTATCTTGTTATTTCTTCAGACTTTGTTTTTACTTGAGGAGTAGGTAGTAGGTTTATAAGTGTAACTTTCAAAATTACGTTCTTCTTTGCTTTCGCCGATGCCTCCGTTTCTTGAAGTAAAAAAAAAAATTTGTGATACTATTTGAATGTCAATGTGTCTCAAAATTACATGAATTGTATATGTTTATAGAAATACTAATTATTAGGAGTAACAAATGTTATGAATGTATGACAACAGACGTCATGAATGCAGAATAACATACATGTCAAGAAGGGGCTCATCAATGAGAACATTCTAACAATCTCCCTTAATTTTTATTTGATTGCTCGAACCAGTAATATATCAGTTAAGTGATGTTTTGATGTATTGAGCCGAACCTGCAATTGTTTCTTTGTCACTCTCTCTGTAACAGCATGAAAATTTGACTCAATATGTTTGGCTCTTGTATGGAAGACACTGAATTAGCTCACAAGTATGTAGACCTGGGATCATCACACCACAAATAATGAGCTTGTTGTAGTTTGAATCCCAGCCGAGTATAATGAGTGTACCCAAATAGCTTCAACAATAGCATTGGGCAATGTTATATATATATACACACACTTTGGATCAGTTGAGAATCTCCTTGAGTTGATAAATTTGCGGACTAAAGTGGACCAATTATTTTAGGTTCAAAACTACAGTGTTTTGATCTTTGTGTATTTTGTTTTTATGTCTTCATTAATTATTCAATTACATCTCATTATTTTGTAACGTACGACTTCCAAATCACTCCTAATTCATCTGGAGCAATTAATTCAAGATCAAATCTTTTAATCTTCACACTCTCCGTCTCTTCTACCCGTCGGATATTTGAACGCCAGTCATGGACAATTTGCAATCGACAACCTACATCCCTCATTTTTACTTTATTTTATCACAACTCAATCCGCCATGGTAGCCAGTCACGGAGAGCAATTCGATCTCAATTCGCGTCCTTCTTCGACAAGCTCACCTTCCAATTCTATCAATTGTAGTTTACATAAGTAGCTTTGCCTAATCTATAATTTTTTGGCGGGTTCACTTTCCCTCGAACTGCACAATATGTCTTTTTATCACACCCTTTCTTCTCAATTTACTAACTTCATGGTCTGCCCATGTTCGTACAATTTTTGGTTTCACATAATTTGTTTATTGTACAAGACATCGAAGCACATATATTTTTGAATGACTGAGTGGGTTCACTATCGTGATTCACATCATTTTTTTAGTGTGCAAAATATAGCATTGATTCCGCAATGATTGTGAACACATCTATTTTTTAGTAAAGACAGCGAAAACATTCATATAGGTTTTTTTTATGGTAAGTAAAAAATAGCTCAATTCATATACAATTATTTTTTATTTAGGCCATATAAAAAATAGCAGTGAATACATTTCATATAAGCTTTTCAATGGTGAATAAAAAATAGGCCAATTCATATGCATGCCGTCTTACAGTAGAAAATAAATATTTTTATTTTGTTTGTACGTGTTTTCCAATTCATCTACATACATATGCAAGCTTTTTTACTAGGCTTTGGGTTTGGGAACATTTTTTAACGCCTCTGGCGTGGAGGAAAAATGTGAATGTCAGTGAACACATACATGTTGTTTTAAACATTAACTTATGAAATTAATGCAGTCGAAAGTCGAATTTTTTTTCAAACATGCATATCCCTCCTGATTTTTTATAGAAGCACATGACTGTAATGTTACCATACACCAAATAACCTATAAAAGCAGTGAATATATTTATATTTAGCACGAGACATTTCTTCAATGATTTTATAGGGTGAACCAGATATCGGCAGTTGCAATGTTGACTCTGAAGGGTAATCCAATGATAGGGAAAATGTGGACACAAATTCTGTCGACGACCCCTAACTTGTGAAGCCAATTCATGGGACAAAATTTAACATTTTATAAGAGGGTTTTTTTTACAAGGAATACAAGTGTGTTTGTGGATTCCAAGTAAGAGTGTCGACTTCAAAGAAGGCAAAACGAAGTGATTCTATGTACTTACAATATGTTCCTTGTAACAAGGAGGGTTTCCACCGATAACTCAAGCCAGGGTCACTTGAGACACTTCGGTCATATTCTGGATAAATCTCAGGTGGTGGACTTGGATTTTTTGGGTAAAAACTCGCTCTCAGGTCGATTACTTGTGTATGATTGAGTCTGGCTTGTGGCCTTTGAGAAATATGGTGCGTCCGAAACCAAAGTATACATGAATCAGGATCGTCGGTGGGTGGAGTTATTCGGCGTGTGCGTGCATGACTGCATGTTGCTTCTGTTGTGGACGTGAAAAACCGTTAGCTAAGAATCACCCTCGGGACCTTCTGGTGATTAAGGCGCTAAGGCTCCACGACAGGGTTCTGTCTCGGAATCGGGTGAAATGTTCGCACGAGAACCGCTTAACTTCGACGGCTCGGCCTCCAGTCGAGGCAGCTAAGGTGGGGGCCTGTGGCAGGGGATATCGGGAGCTCCTTTGTATCTCTCTTCAAGTTCTTATGATAAGGCCGGTTATAAATGTGGAGACGGAATACTGGGCAGTTTTGGATGGTCTTCCACATGCTCGAACAAGAGGTGTGCTGATAGAGGAATTGCAAATGGATTCGGAAACTTATAGCGGATACCATTATGGGTCGGAAGGGTTGTCTTTGGACGTGAATCAGGCAGTTAAGACAGGTTCTTCATGGTGTGCAGGGCCGGTCCTTACATTTGAAGGGCCCCGGGCGAAATGAAATAAATGGGCCCCTCCCTAATGAAAAATCCTACATATTTCATATTCCGATCTCTAAAATCAATTCTTAGTTCCCAACTCGCACCCACTATAGCCTCTTCATCTAATCCGATCTATCATCAATAAACTTTATATTTGCTTCTGTGTTGTTTTTTGTTTTGCTGATCAATTGTTGGATGCGCGATCGCGCAGCCCTCCGCCCCGTCTCCAAAGTCTGCAACGTTATCTTTGCTGTCCAAGACGCTGGCTCTAGCTCCCAAGCTCGTTTCTCCAACTCTCATTGACGGTCACCGCTCCGCCTGTGAAAGCGTTGTCGTGTGACGGTATACGTTCACTGAGTTTGCTGGCTCATGCTCATTGGTGGTGGCAACTGCAGCTCCTTCATTGGGACTATGACCAAAGCAAATAAAGTGGGAGAAAAAACAAAGGGTTTCGGAAGATGATTCTTGATGGCAGAAGGGAAAGCAAAGGAGTGACGCTACTGCACATATGGGCCCCTTTATGCTCGGGGCCCTGGGCCACCGCCCATATCGTCCTCACTATAGGGCCGGGCTTGATGGTGTGCGTGTTAAGCATATTTTTAGGGAAGCCAACAGTCCGGAGGATTGGCTAGATAGACAAATGGAAGTTTTGTCTCATGGATCTAAATGATCAAGAGGTGAGATTAGCTGTTCATTTAGGTTTTTTACACTGTGTATAATTGTACGGTTAATTTGTATTCAATAGCCTATGAGTTGTTTTTATGTACTGCAATGCACTAGACTAAGGGCATTGTTTTGTTGCTCATATTGATGGTCTTTTATTATAGTAAGCATTCCGTGAACCGAATATTTATTCTTTTTCTCTTAATGAATGTTTGAAAAGTCTGAATGGTTTGTTATCAATTTTATATCTAAATAATTCAGAGGCAATATCAATACAATTATTATAATTATCTTTTTATTTGTTTCATATCTTTCTGGAATCAACGGTCCGAACTGCACTTAAATTAGAATCACATCAATGCCGACCGCAGCTAGTTTCTTCAATCAGAATATCACATACTTCATAAATAAATAATATTTTTATAA
This sequence comes from Kalanchoe fedtschenkoi, assembly GCA_002312845.1. Taxonomy (NCBI): domain Eukaryota; kingdom Viridiplantae; phylum Streptophyta; class Magnoliopsida; order Saxifragales; family Crassulaceae; genus Kalanchoe; species Kalanchoe fedtschenkoi. The sequence goes on along the minus strand of NQLW01000040.1, from coordinate 953,006 downwards.
TATGATATAAATTTTATTTTTATTTTTATGTTGTAAAATTATAATTATCATTTAATTTTATATTGATAAATCATTATATATTAAGATATTATAAAAAATAAATTACATAAGAAAAGTAAATCATTCAGCAATCATATGTGATTTGATCAATGATCTGACCATTCAGATTCTCATACAACATTCAACATTCCGTTCTTAATTTTACATAGCGACACATAATTAATTCCTATTAGAAAATTTAAGAGGATCATCTCTTTTTTTTAAAAAAAAATGTTGTCATGTAAAATAATATCATAAAACTATTATTTAATAGTGCATATCAAACCAATTAACTTTATAATATCAATTGATAAAATGATCTGATTTGATGTGGACAAAATTCAGAATTGAATAAAACAGTTAACTTTTTTTTTTTTTTTTGGGTAATAACTATCTAACTATCAACAAGAAAAATCAAACCAGGCTATTGATTTGATTTAATTTACTTTAGTTCAGTAAATTTGACTAACCACTTTTAGTAACTTATAAGCTGTCTGCCTTGGAATTTCCACAAGGGGGGATTCCAGAGAAGGAAACTCTAAGATGACTGCAAGGGAGGTACGTACATTACTTGCGAACTTTTAGTCTTCAATGATTGGGTAGCGAAGAATAAAATGTACTCAAAAGAAAAGGTTGATGATCAAATGGTACAACAAATAGTACAAGATAACAAATACTAGACTTTATATATATATATGTCACAAAAGCGCAGCCAGGGCAAGATATCTTCACAAAGAAACCACCGTCTTGAGGGATATGAAGCCACAAAATTTGCTTGGTTGATGGTATATGTGATTGCAACTCTTCAGGGCATTTAGTGGTCAAACCAAATACTGCAATTGCCTTTGGAAGTTCACATAAGATACAGTAACTTGAAGAGTCGTAAAATAGTCTAATGATGTTGTTCCTTTGATGAACACTTGCAATTCTTTTGGTGTTCTGTGAGCTCCTGTCATGAGGGACCAAGTGTTGGAAGCAAATAAAACATTCATGCGTGATCCAAAACTGCATATATCTTCCAACGAAACTATATGCTTTTCAGCAGACAAATAAGAAGGTACTTCTAAAGGTCTTTTATGAACTGATAAAATCATTTCCAAAGACTAAGATCCATATTAGCCTTTAACATTAATACAGGAGAGGGTACACAAAACCTTAACTGTCACTGACTAAAAAACTGTGAACATAATCTTGTCTGCAATGCATACCTGGATCTGTTTCTGGAGGTATTTGACATACTCAACAGCCTCATCCAGCATATCAGCTGTGTTTGTTTGCTGCAAAAACATCAAGTGTTTAGATTAACACCATCAAACAAATTTAACTACATGTTATCGACCCTGATCAGTTCATAAATTAGCCCATTAGCTATACTCACAGTTCGCACTCTACATTCTGAAAGTGTTTAGATGAACACCATCAAATAAATATAACTATATGCTTCTCGATTTTCTCGACCCCCATCAGTTCCTAAATTATCCCATTGGCTATACTCACGTTCGCACTCTAGATTCTGAACAAGTATAGAAAAGATACTGAACACTATCTAGAAAGCAGCAGGTAGAGGGACAGATTAGATGAAGGTGAAGACATACAAAAATTGATTAGAAGAGCTCAGGAGAAGTGTTTTGTTATATACGCAAGAAACGTTACTTTTAGATTCATTAACATTAAGCACAGCGAACCAATGACATAAAAGCTAGATGTAAGAGCCCAGTATTTTAAGGATAAATCCAGTTTTGCTTGTCATCACGTTTCAAGACTCACGGAGTGAAGCTATGCTTTATATGGTTATGGAAGGGACGAAAGCACAAATGTGTACTCGTTTGATCAGACAGCAATCACATGTCTCAAACGAATGTCCTTAAAATAGAAATTCAAAAAAGAAAAGGAAACATGAAAAAAAAACTAGACAATCAAAACCTCCTCTTAATGATTAAGACCATACAAGAGAGACGAAAAGGAAAATAAATTTTAACAGGTAAGCCAATATGATTACAGTTATCAGTGCAATCCTCAAATAACATTACAAGAATTGCTTATACATGTCCACGCCAGATAACTTGAGGCGACGTTAAGTTGAAGACCTAATCCTTGCGTATGAGACAAAAAGTAGGAAAAAAGAAATCCAGAAAGATACCAAATACTACAAATTATGATAATTAAAAAAAAAAAAAAATTCCCATGTTGAAGTTCCATTCACTGACCTCAGGGCTTATGATCTAACGTAAGTGAATAACAAATGATTATGAGAAGGCATTAAGAACAGAAAATAATTGCCCAACCTAGTATTTATGAAACAAAAAGGAACAATATTTGATAGTTGAACAATCATATGCAGGGTCATGACAAAAATCTAAATAGGTCTACCTTATCCATGTTGGGAACCAGGTCCTGGAGCTTCCTGATTCTGTCGCTGATTCGTGTTCGTCGAACCTTCACAAGTGAACATGTATTGATTAGAAGCAAGCATTGAAGGAAAGGAGAAAAGTGGCTTCCTAAAGAACAAACTTAAAATTAGAAAAAGAAACTGAAGTGATAACCCGTTCAGCGATACTTCGAGGATGAGTTGCACAGCCACGTTTGGCGCGAACCCTACAAGGCACGGAATCCTCAAGCAGCTTGTCCATATCCAAATCCAAGTAGCTGCTGACTCCACCCTGTAAGTGACCACTACTTTGCTCTCCTTTCTAGGAATTCGCGAAGCAGTGATGAGAAAATTCAATTCACAAAAAAAAAAAAAAAGACACATAAAGAAGCACACTCACCAATTGAGCAGAAAATGTTGCAGAGTAATGCTGGTGCTGGGAATTAGGGTGGTCCCTGAGTCTCTTAGCGGCAGTGGGCGGCGGGGTAGACAAGTAGTCGTACCCAGCGGACGACATACTGTAGTTGGAAAAGGGGCCATCATACCCACCTGCGAACAAGTCCGCAGGAGAGCTGTTTTGCCTCAAAAAGGCAGCGTTACTGGGCTCAAAGAGGCCCGGATCAGCTCCCGCCACATCAACGCCGCAGGAATTCCTGAGACTAGAAACAGCGGGGCTCGAAGTAATGGGATTGGAAGAAGATAGCAGCTGCGTGAGGGTCTCGGTAGGTTTGAGAGCATCCAAGGAGTCATCAACGCCCTCTCCCTCGTCGTCATCCTCAAGCAACGCCTCCAACCAAGATGCGGGGGCGGACCGGAAACGAGCAAGTCGGCCGCGGCTCAAACCTCCATCGCCGCTACTGCTGCTGCTGCCACCAGGTGTCGGTTGCATCTGCGTCGACTTTGTTTTCTCCTTTCTTCTCCACACCCTTTTAAGTTTTTACTGTTTCCCCTTTTTTTATGCCCAACTTGTGCTTCAGGGGATTTTGTTGTTGCTGCGCCCCTCTCCATCACCACCGCTTCAACCTTCACTTTTTCCTTATCTTATTACTTTAATAACAAATGCTTTACACTATATATCATTCAAGTAAGAAAACTAAAATGTCTATAATTTAATTTCGCTACTTTTAGCATTGCTTTTTAACAGAAATACCAAAAAAATCATCCAAAGGAGCTTTCTTAGCACCTAAAAGAACGAGGGTAGGGAGTTTAGGGCATCCCATCAAAACAAATTATAAAAAGGTTTTCTTTCATGTCAAATCAATTTTATAATAAATATGATTTTCATAAATTTATATTCACATTGAAATAAACTTTTCAAATCTCTGTGCATGGATACACAAGTCATAATATTCTTTTCTATTTTTTTATATTACAATAAATTGCAATTCTTTTAATTTTAATAAATAATTATTATTTATAAGTATTTATCCGTATTATTTTTTCTTAAAATTTATATAATAAAAAATTACGTAATTAAAATATCTTAAAATAATTAATTTTTAATCACGTTTGGAAGAATTAAACATGTCTTTAATCACGTTCAATCCTTTCAAACGTGATAAAAGATCAACATTTTATCAAGTTTGGTAGGATAAAACGTGATAAGAAGATGTATCCACAAACCGCTTCATGTCTGAAGCACACAAATCATTTTTCACATCAATTCAAACCGCGTCAGACACACAGTTCTTCAAAAAGCTTCAATCAGAATGCCTTAGGACTTTGTTCCCGAGTTTAGAGAGAATATAAAGAGAAGGATTTGGAAGGAAATAAAAAGAATAAAAAGGAAAGGATTTGAGATTGGAGAGAAAAAATAGATGTTAGTGAGTTTTGGAGCAATTTGAAAAGATAAGAATAAAAAAGAGGATAAAAGTAATTAAATAACCTTACATAAAAGGTACAGAGTTGAAGGGTATAATAATAATTTCGTAGTAATCCTCCCAGTGGAAATAAAAAAAAGAGTGTTTCACCCTCTGTTCTAAAAGGCGGCCGCCTAGTCTCTGGGCGTTTTAAAAACGCCCCGTCTAATGCCTAGCGCCTAATTATTTTATATATTTTATTTTTAAAATAAAATTAAATTTTATAGGTATAATTTTATAATTAATTATTAAATATACTATTAATATATATAACTCCGCCTAATCATCAGATTAATCCTTCCGCTTAATCCCCGCCTAGCCGATTAGTCGCTAGGCCCCAAGCCAACCGCTTAGGACCGCCCAGCGCCTTTTACAACACTGGTTTCACCTCTTCAAATTCCACCAGCTCCTTCCAAATTCTTCCTTTGAAAAAAAAGTTCGGGGAACACCTTTGAGCTAATAAATTTAAACGAGGAGGAGTTTGTGAGTACCTTATTGTCATAGCTATACACCTTTGAGCAGCAAAATTTTCTAATCTCCCAAAGACAAGGTCATATTCACATGAAACTGAGATTGGTGGTCAGCATCCTTGAACCATATGTTTACATGTTGGGACAAGTCGCCTAAAGGGATTCTCTCTTCCAGAGTGCCACCCAGCCAATCCCAAACCCGGTTAGCCACTTCCACTCCGAAGAAAAGATGCCATTCCGACTCATAATGACTTGAGGCGCAACAGCGACATTTAGAGGCCAATGAGAAGCCTTTATGCTGCAGGATATCATCTGTCAGGACAATGCACTAGTACAGATTTGACTTTAAATAACGCCTATTTATAATCACGTTTGATTTTTAATCACGTTTCAAATTCAAAAACGTGATATAAAAAGGAAAAACGACTGTGTTTTATGACTAGGTATCATTAATCACGTTTATTAGTTGAAAATGTGATTAAAGATATGATCTTTAATCACATTTATAAGAGCAAAACATAATTAAAGATAGAAGATATCTTTAATCACGTTTACATCTAATAAACGTGATTAAAGATCATGTCTTTAATCACTTTGCATATGTAACAAGCGTGATTAAAGATCATATCTTTAATCACGTTTCATATGTAACAAGCGTGATTAAAGATCATATCTTTAATCACGTTTCATATGCAACAAATGTGATTAAAGATATTTAATCACATTTGTTGCATATGAAACGTGATTTAAAATTATATCTTTAATTACGCTTCCATCTAATAAATGTGACGAAAGATCTTATCTTTAATCACATTAATTAAAATTAAATATATTAAAGATATTAAGTATCTTTCATCACGATTTCAACTAATAAATGTGATTAAAGATCCTATCTTTAATCACGTTTCTTAAAATTAAATGTGAGCAATTGATTGGCGCGCGTGACCCAAAATTTAAAATGTAATGAAAATTTTTAAAAACCCCTCCAAATTTTCACCATTCCACTACTTAAATTCCTCCCCAAATCTTTAATTCTTCCTCTTATATCTCTAATCCTACCGATGTCTTCCCAACTTCTACGTCAACTCATACTATCTGAATTCCTCCTATCTTTATTGTTTTCAAATTCGGATGAGGGCAAAGGTAGGACTCATCATTTTCAACCGGTTCCTACATCACAGCAGTAACTCATAACCTCCGCCACAGTGTATACCATCTTATCCTGCATTCTTCGTTTGCAACTTCACTTTCTTCCACCATAGAGCGGAGGAGATTTAGATAGGAGGCACAAAAGGTGTTAGGTGGGAGTGGGATCTATCAAATGTTATGGAGTAGGAGATGAGTTTAATTAAGTTATTTTTATTGTATGCAGCGTATCAGCGGGACAATAGTAGGTGATCATGTACTTGATCAATTGATCAACAAACAATCAATAAAATTTTGATATTTCTATTTTTTTGTGCATTATAGAATGTAAAAGCTTTTTATAATAATTCACTATTTATTTTTTATTTGAGTAAAAAAAATTAAATAGATAAATAATAAATATCAATAAAGTTGAAAAGGTAAATTAATATTCATCAAATTTATGACTTTCTTTTATGAATACTAGAGAAAAATAAACGAAATTAACCATTAATTATGACTATTTTCTTGTAGTGAAATAAGACTATCTTTAATCACGTTTATTACATATGAAGCGTGATTAAAGATACTATTTTTAATCAAATTTATTGTATCTGAAATGTGATTAAAGATGGTATCTTTAATCACGTTTCATGTATATCAAACGTGATTAAAGATTGAACATCTTTAATCATGCCCCTTAAGTACGAAGCGTGATTAAGGATGTCCAATCTTTAATCACGCATCCTAAGTTAGAAACGTGATTAAAGATGTGACATCTTTGATCACGCCTATTAAGTATTAAACGTGATTAAAGATGTCATATCTTTAATCACGCTTGGTACTTGATCTTTAATCACGGTGGCATTAATCACGTTTCTAAAACGTGATTAAAAAGGGAACCAAACGTGATTATAGAGTTGTCTTTGTACTAGTGATGCTATGCCTGAACTTTCTTAGGAACACACTAATAATCTTCGGAAAAGACTTGAGCCAGCACTTGGCCTAGGATTATCCGAGCCGGGTATCACTCCATCTAATTTTCATGTAGGCATCCGGTGTAACCTCCTCGAGGCCAGAGAGAGGCTAAACTAGCTTGTCCTCCTCCTCCATGAGCCATACCTGGTCTTACATGCGCTTTGCATGGGCAGGGAGCATCGAGATAATTTCTCTAAAGACTCGCAGGTTGGATAGGGCCTCCTTGATTGCTGTGTAAGCCAAGACTCTAGGGGGCTATTACACCGGATGATCACACCACCTTGCGCCCCGAAGGGAGGTTGGTGTTACCCCGGCCAATGACGATTTTAAGATTCCTGCATGATGTTGTGATAAATATGCCGCAGCTTTCTCTAGTGGCTTATTAAGTAGGACTGAGACTGGGTGTCCGCAGCCTCTCCTCCATATTTAGTTTGCATGATGGTCTCCCAAAGCAAGTCTTGTTCTGCTATCCTCCATGCCAATGTAGTGTACAGATGCTCCATTAACAATTTCAGTTCTTGAAATTGCTTAGATGACCCTCCTCATAACCCTTACATAGGTTACCAAATTTGATCCAGTGCCTCCTCTCATGATTCTTGATCCATAAGAATGCTGTCACCTCCTCCTCTAATGATTCTTATTCCATAAGAATGCTGCCACCAGCTTCTGGACATTACCAAGAGGCAGTGGATGGCCATGGAATCCAACATAGATTAAGCTTTCCCTTGGCGTTGAGCAGCTTTTTCTCCATCCTGCGAGCTTGGCCATGAACTTCGTTATGATAGCATTGAAGGTGTTAATGATGGTCCTGCCTTTGCAAATCAAGACTCCGAGGTAGTTCTTAAGGAGAGAACCTTTTTGCGCAACCAAGTAAGGCACAGAGGGGGCGCCCACTCTCGTTGGGGATATATGCTTTGTAAAAAACACTTTTAGTCTAGCTAGGTTAAACCTTCGGTCTGACGTAGAGCAAAACTCATGGATGATCTTCTTAACCCTGGTCACTAAAAGTCAGTTGGCTGATGTGAAAAACAACACATCATTCGCATAAAAGAGGTGCAAGGGAGCACTGAGACCCCTCGAACAACTGAAACCTTGGATTCCCACGCCGTCTTTAGGCTCCTACTCTAGAAATCTGATTGTAAAATCAATAAGGTCGGGAACAAGGGGTCTCCCTAGCACAAGCCATGGGAGGAATGGAACAATTCATGGATTGCCCCATCCCACTTGAGGGAGAAATAGCAGCTCGAGATTAGTTTGAACACAATTTTAGTATCTTCCTCGAAGACATACCAACAAAGGCACTACATCAGAAACTACTACAAGATACAATGTAGGCCTTTGCGAGGTCGACTTTCATCGAGTTGTTCCTTACCTGCACTCCGATGAGATAAAATTATTTGATCCATTTTATACATAACTCATATGATTCTTGATCATTTGAGGGTGTTATTTAATGGTTTTGGCTAATTCTTATATTTTAAGTCAATTTTAGGTTTTAATGCGAAAACATACTAAAAAAAGTTCATATAACAAAAGATAGATAAACTCGGATTGAAGTACAAAAGTCACTATCTGGCCGAATGCATAGACGCATACTGAAGACTGCAGCCGCGGTGCGGTGGTGTGGCATGGAGCAGACACATTTACCATTAAGAAAACAGCTGAGATTCTCACATAGAAATAATTTTTTTTTTCAACTTACCCTCTCTTTAAGTTTTGTTATCCAATCCACCCTTTCTTTTTCTTTACTTTAGATTTTACCCTATTTGAAGAAAATCAGAGATGTGAACCGCCGATTGAAGAAAAACTGTGGTTTCAAACCAGTAGTTTTATAACCGTGTTTAAAACTATGATTTTTCTAAAAGAAACTGCAGTTGTGAATCATGATTTTTCTTAAAAACCAACAGTTTCAAACTGCGGGTTTTTTGAGAAAAACCACGGTTCACAATTATGGTTTTTTTCCAAGTAGGGTAGAATCGAAAATAAAGAAAATGGGAGAGTAGATAGGATAACAAAATATGCAAAGAAGGTAGTTTGTAAAATAAATTTAGCAACCAGCAGCGTGCACGACCAAGCGCGCGGTGGTTTAATAATGGCGCGTAATGCTCTAATGTTTTCTAAAGTCAAATCAACAAAACTAAGCAACTATTAAAGGGCATAACTTACACATCATATGTCTGATTTGTATGATTCAAATAAATACATAAAGAAAAAACAAATATCTACACTTTCCTGAAAGAACAAAAGTCTAATTCTTGAAATATTTCTACCAGCAGAGCCAACTAAGTCGGTTGGCAGTACACTTTCCTAAATTGACTCAGATTCGTGTTTCCAATTTTATCAACTACAAGTCTGATCTTTTAGAGAATTCTTAAGAGATTTACATCAGATATTAGAAACACGTCCAAGGACTTGCCAAAGAGAGGAGTCCTAACACTACTAGGATTGGTGTTACGAATCATGCTATATAAAGAGGTTTTCGCCTCCAATTTCAAGTATGTTGTCTGTGATAAAGTGCAATACAACACCAACACACTCTAGTTCGAATTTCTCAGGGTTTTGACCTAAGGCCCCCGGTGGTGGGCAGCAAGGGAAGTTACCGGAGGAAGGAGCGGGTTGAGTTTGTACGGATTTATCTTACTTAACTTTCTATGTGTCTTTCCATAGCCATTTATGACTAAATTTCTTTGTGTAGTTCATGTATAATAACTTGCGAATTGGAGTAGTTATTATTATTCTTAATTAGAATCAAGTTTTGAATGTCATGTTTATTGACTTTTTTTTATGAAAGTTGTGTAATAGCATAGATTGACAAACTATGTTTCCTTCCAATTATTTCATCGGTCATCTAATTGCAAAAGTAATTAGGGCCAATGCCAATTAATTGAGTAGAAAATAAATAATATGTCATGAATAATTATATGGTTCACATAATCTAGATAGGCTTGGGTCATATTATCTAGACTAAATGCCCTACAACTGTTCGTTGATGTGTACGTATGTTCTTCCTTTAGACTTTTATCTCGCATTTTGGCATATAAAATTCATATAATCGGCCTAAGGGTATGATGGTATTCAAGTAAAAATAATTGTTTACGCTTTATCACAGTATTCTAGTGCATAAAATCATATATTTTGTTGAATTATGTTCACTGCATGAATTTATTCATAAAATCAATTATCAACACAATCACAAGTTAGTCACCTGAGCTATGCGTTTATCCACTGCTATTTCTAATCTTTTCCTCATAACAGACTTGCAAATTTTACAAGTTTCACATTTCCCTCAAACCACCAAATCTTCGTATTATATTTTCCTTTTTGTTACTCACTAACTTTGCATATTCCCTCTCCTTGAGGATTCAACACTGACATACTACTTGCTAGGGAGTTCAAGTTTTAATTTGGATAAAACTCTTAATGGCGGTCTTATGAAATTAGCTCCATTTCCAGGGGATAAGTTTAACTTCGCATTTTTACTTAATTCATTATTTTTCTGAATTTTTTAGACACCGCATACACGATTGAAAACAAATTCTAATTTCTATTTCCTATTCTTTGCGCTTAATTTTGCTGACGTTTTGACAAGCTTGTTGTTCAATCTTTGAATCCTTAGTTTCAGGATCATCCCTTCCCATTATATGAGGATCCAAATAGTTAACTCATCAGAGACATGCAGGGGAGTGGGCAATTAGATAGGCAACAAAGATTGTTTCGCTACCACAATCAAGAAGGAGGACCATGAGAGAGCTGTCCACACCATTATTCCATGACCAACCCCTGTCCATTTAGCCTAACAAAGAGGTGGATGTTGATATTAAGATTATGGTTGGTGTTATACACCAACGCCTTAAATTTTGACGGTCACCGGAAGAAGATGTCCAGAGGCATCTTCGCGAGTTCAACAAGGTTTGCACAACAATGAAGCTGGTTGTAACAGATCTAGAATGATTCAAGTTAATGGCATTATCATTCTCTTATTAATTATGATAATTAATGATTGTTGTATATGCCTGTAGGTACTATTACAACATTAAGCAAGATGTTGAACATGTTTCTTGCGAAATACTTTTCTGTAGTTAAACTATGTTTCTCTTCAGCCCCAAGCCTTATTTCTTAGGTACTTATTCTCAAATGAACAATAAACACACTTGAACAAGTGTATTTTTCTCCAACAAAAATTCCACACTTGAATTTGTTCGTCATGAGCAAATAAAGATAATGTCTTTTGAAATGTAGAGAAAAATATACTAGTTTTTATCTCTTAAAAATTTTTGTTCTTATCTTTGAAGTTCATATCTCTTCCCTATAATGGAAATACAAAAAGAATGAGAAGTCCTAACTCATTTTTGTAGGAATCACGAGTGTATTTAGCGTAGCACCAATTCTTTAAATCCTTAGGTGTCTCTAAGAGACGAGTTGTAGTCTCGTGAGGGTTTTCTGACTCCAGATGACCTAAAAATTTCATTTTTTTGACTCTTAATGGATGATGAGACTAATGAAACTCAATTATTCGGTCTCATTCATACCCGATAAAAAATCCGAAAAACCTATGCAAAACACCCCTAAAAATCCCAAAAATTTGAAAATAAAAAATATTACGAAAAACCCGAAACAAGTCTGCAAAAGACCTGCTAAATGATCCGAAAACAGCCTGCAAAAGACCCGATGAAATATCCGAAGAGAGCCTGAAAAAATCCCAAAAGTTTCAAAAATAATTCATATTAAAAAGGCGAAATAAATCTAAAAATGATCCCGAAAATAGCCTACAAAATTATCCAAAATCCGAAAATAACCTTTGCATTCCCGTAAAAGTCCTAAAAAATTTAAAATTTAAAATTATATTATAAATCCAAAATAAATTTGAAACTTATCCGATAATAAAGTAAAACTGAAAATATTCCAAAATATAATCTAAACTAAAATAAAATCGAAACCAAAAATCCAAAATATAATCGAAAAAAATTCAAAGAATATAATCCAAAATTTTGTTAAGTCCGAAACGAACACAGAAAAACCCCGATATAGTTTATCTGAAAAAATGCGCGGGCGTTCCGAAAATGATTATTCAAATATTTAATGTGAATCGTGCCCGAAATATGTTCCGAAATTGGGCCGGAATAATTCCTACATTGTGTCACCCGTTTTTGGTCCACAACCAGTTCGAAAATTATAATCCCAAATTGATCCGAAAACGTGTTGAACCCATTCCGAAACACACCTGGTCTAGTTTTTTTTTTTAAATTGTATAATCCTTTCTCATCTGGCGTAAATCCTCCGCTAGTCTGATAGTGATCTGAAAAAGAGTTTCGGATCACTCGGCATCCAAAAACTTTGGTCCGCAAGAGATGAGAATTCTGGTAGTGTTTATACTTGGTCACAACTACAAAGAGAAGATGGAGCTTATGTTAGGTACATTTTTTGTAGTCAAAACTAACAAAACATAAACGAATTTCAAAGAAATTGTGGATGAACCGCTCAAGTGAGATCCAAAATATTTGTTAAATTATTGCCAACAATTATTGGAATCATAAATCAAATATTTTTTTATTTAAAACATTTACCTCATCATTTTGTATCAGTGAAGATTTCGAGATCGGAATAAGAAACAAAACTCAAAGGTGCTTCAAACAAGCTATAAAACACGTATTATTATAAATCTCAGAATGTTATTTATATATTTGAAATAAAATAAATTAAAATTTTACCTCATCATCTTGTGTCAAAGAAAAATTCAAAACGAGAAGAAGAAGCAATGAAACATATATATGTATGCATACGTTAAAAATCGACAATACAAAATAAAAAAGAAGAGCAGAGAAAACGTACTGGAATTGATGATGGCGGAAAAATACGTTTTTAATTGTATTTTAATTGATGGTGATCAAAGAAATTTCATGTTAAGATAATTATGGAATCAGTTAGAATCATCATATTTAATGATTAATTAGGGAGAATTAAATATTTTTGAAATATTCTTACGATAATCCACTGATATGAATTTGAAATTTGAATGTTTACCTTAAAAGGAAATCTTCAATGACATATTTGTGAATTAATTGAAAGCTAATAGCATAATCGTCCAAAATAGTTAGCAGTGAGGGCACATAGATAAAAAAATGATGACATTTTCGTAAATAAGTGGAACGGTAGAAGGCATATTCAAAGAATTACTATAAATAGAAAGAAGAAAAAAAATTTCAATGTTTTCCTATTAAGTTATATATTGATGTTTCAACTTCACCAATTGCCCTGTCTGAGCAATTTTTTTAATGTTTTAGGATTTTATGTTTTTTAAAGCACATTATATTATATGTAATTATATTTATGTGAAAAGCTACTGTTGTGATACCATTTCTAAATCAATAAAAAAAAGGCAGCAACGTGGAAGGCATAGGCATTTTTGTTCCAAAATGGTAAATATAAAAATAAAGATTAAAAGCAAAAAATAAAAGTGTACCACCATAATTTCTTCAATTTGCATCAAGACGTACATAATACCATCAAATTACAACAAAAGGTTACGTATAAGGTATTATGTGAAAAGCAGAACTGGAGCCCCTTAGAAATGGCCTGCGGTGGCGCTACTGGTGAAGTCTGGTGGTGGGCTGGGAAGCAGGGTGAGTGCCGTGATACCGCTCAAAGCTGCGGCAATGGCTCCGACTACAAATGCGGGCAAGTTGCCACCTCCGAATAAGGCATCAAATGGTCCGCTAGTTGCCGATACAATCATCTGTACACACAACAAGTTTTACATTCTCATCAAAACTGACTTATAAATACGATAATGTTCGAGAGTATGTTTCGTGTGTGTACCTGGGGGACGACAATGGCCAGGTTCAGCACTCCCAGAGAAAGCCCTTGGCCGGCACCGGAAGCTTTGGAGAAGATGGAGGCCAAAGCGAATGGGAGACTGAATGTGACAGCTAGGGGGATTCCGAGGACTCCGAAGATGGCCAATGCGCCTGCCTTGATGTCATCAGGCGGGAGCGTGTCGCCACCGGTAATACCATGGATGAGGCGGTATGACTCGGCCTTCTTGGAAACCAAAACTGTCATGGCCAAGCCGATGGCCAGGATGAAGTTAGCACCGCCCCACAAAGCTTTGACACCAAATTTTCTGGCAATCGGCTCCAGACCCAGAGACATGAATGCCAAAACAAGAGAGTTAATTAGGAGTCCCAAAGCTCCTGCCCTCACTCCCGCATCGTATGCCTTACCTACACCAACCACTCCACCGTACACTTCCTTGCCCATCCAGTCTGTGTCGAACAAAATGAAGGGGAACCAACCCACCCAGTTGAGAGCTGTGACCAACATTAAGATCCACATCGGCCTTTTCATATCTCTGAAGGATTCAATCAGCTCACCCACAATCGGAGTGGAGGAGTTGCCGTGATGTTCTTCTGGCTTTTTGGCGAGTGGAACCTCCTTGACTATGGAGAGAGCGGTGACGGTGAGGATGGAGAGGAGAGCGATGGAGATAATGAAGCAACTCTTAAGGTTGGCGCAGTAAACGTCACAGGCAATGGTTGAGGAGAAGGGGAAGATGTGGTAGAGCTTGGTGTAGCTTCCAGCAGCGTAGCCGAGTACGTTACCAACAGCCATGAAGAAAGAGAAGAGTGCATTTGCAGCTCGGGTTCTCTTGGGATCATCGCCGGAGAGATCTGCAAGCAAGGCTCTGCATGGTCCCTGAAGCATGTTGTTGGCAACGTCCAGGATCCAGAACCCCAAGATGAACACCGCAACGGCTCTGGGCTTGGTATGTTTGCTGAGGTCATCTCCAGCCCTGTAGCCGATATCAGCAGCGAACCCGATAAGGATGACGGCAACGGCAACTAGAGAAGCACCGCCAGCAATGAAGGGGCGGCGTCTGCCGAATCTAGAGGTGCAATGATCGCTGAGGTAACCGGCAATGGGCTGGACGAGGAGTCCGGAAATGGGACCGCACAGCCAGATGAAAGCCGCCCACTTGTGCGGAATACCCAAGAGCTGGACGTAGGGCGTCAGCAGGGACAGCTGAAGGGCCCATCCGAATTGAACTCCCGCAGCAATGGAAGACAGTAACACGATGACTTTCAGTGGTGCAACTTTGTTCGTTTCTATCTGCACCTCACACTCAGACGGCTGCTCGTGGCTGCTGGAATCCATCGGCGCTAGCTGATCGATAAAATCTACAACGTAGTCTCAGATAAGGTATGCCCGCGGTTGCGGGCGCGCCACCCCCCTTCCCTCTCTCTCTCTCTCTCTTTTGTTTTTAGTTATTTCTTCTCTCTTTTTCTTTTCCTTTCTTTTCTATTTCAGTGTTCGTGCAAATGGGAGTGTTTGACTTTTATAGGCAGCCCTTCCCTTTCGCCACCCAATCCCATGAATGGCAAACAAGTGCAGAAAAACGATTGAGTTCGCATAGTCAAATCAAATTTCTTTTCCCAAAATGATAATGAAAATTATTTGTTATTATTTCATCAATGAAATTGAATGACAGTCATTTTCAAGATAGGTTCTATTTATCAATTATACAAATAATCATTGTGAAAATAAATTTAATTTATTTTCTTTCATGAATTTTCATTTAATTAGATTCAACTCTGCCTTTTTATTCATTCATCCCATTAAATAGTAGATTTTGAAAATAAGATGTTCACCGGCATTTTCTTAAATCAACAACTAACATTCGGATTCGCCGAATTTCGGGTAGCCTAAAATTTAAACGAATCATTTTTTATGATTGTACATGAGTCAATGCACATTTAACCTCGACATTTTTTGTGTGAAAATAAGGTTCAAAGAATGAGATTCCAAAATGAAATTGATTACATTTTATTAGTTACGTTGCATTTTTATGAGTTTTGATTAAAAAAAAGTTTTATCAAATTTAGTGAATATTTAGATATTAGTTAACTAAAAGTGTATTTTCATTTACCACTTAATTAAACATTTATTTTATGAATAATCATTGATTGATTCTCGATCAACAACGAATATAAGAGATCAAATGTAAACCTCAAATTCATTGTAATGGACTAATCACAACCAAATGTCACACATGATCTAAATGATGAAATCAATCCTATTAAATATATTATAAAATCTAATGGGATAATTTTTTTGTACTTTTTTATCTTTAAAATCTAGTCACACGCGATTTATTGTTTCTTGTATGGAAATTAAATCCAGTGTATGACTTTTTGCGAATTTGGGCGTAGAGAGCACATTGAATTCAATGGTGCACTTACTAAAATTCAAACACAAACAAGTTCAAGCAACAACCATAACGCCGTCTAAAGTATAGACAACGTTTTTAATCAGAAAACATCGTATATGGTGTAGAATTGTCGGATCCACACTCAAAACCAATTGACAATGAGTGGGGGAGCCCAACCATATATAAGGATCGCTTAAGAGCTTCCACTGGGCGATGTGGGATAATACCACTATACTCAACACTCCCCTCACTTGCGAGGAACTTTGTTAACCTCGACAAGTGCGACCTCGTGCGGACCTAGTTAACCGTCACGGGCATGTTCTAAGAGTGCGGCCAAAACCCACTCTGATACCATGTAGAATTGTCGGATCCACACTCAAAACCAATTGGCAATGAGTGGGGGAGCCCAACCATATATAAGGATCGCTTAAGAGCTTCCACTGGGCGATATGGGATAATACCACTATGCTCAACATATGGTCTGCACCAAACGGTATAGCTCTGTTCTTTAGACTATATAAGTGTCGTATAATGTCATATATTGAAACGTCGTATTAAAATAATAATGTGATAGTGGAATGATTATATTCCTTGTAATAAATTTTTATTTTGACCCACTTATTTACTATTGTGAATCCCAATGGAGATGATAATAATTAGTAATGTAAAACTGAGCTAAGATGGGAGCAAGGTACAGTACATAAATACTGGCGTGTTGCTTGAAAATGACTTCTCCTAACATCCGGTTGAAGATGACTGGAATATTGATTCTCCCAATGTAATTCAATTATCATACTCTTTGTATTCAATTTAGCAACATAAATGTTTAGGCGCAAAAAATTATATTTAGGCTAATATTTATAGATAAATTATACTAAATTTAAGATTGTAATAATAAAAATTAATTTGACTTTTTTTTATATAAATTACTCTATACATATGCATATATCTTGGACCAAATCAAAGGGTCAGATGACCCCTCATACATACATAGATCCGCCAGTGGCATGAATACATATTTTTGTGCTCCTTATCTTTCCTTGTACATATGTTACAGTTTATCAATATTTAAGTAGAGGAAAAACTGAAAAAGAGGCTCTGAACTATCACCGCTTACCCAATTGCAGTCAAAAGTACCACGATTTCCAAAAAGGGTGCGATAAAAAAAAACAAGACTAGTTTTTTAAAATAAAATTCAGCATTACATTCCTAAACTAATAGTATTACAAGACTTAGATTTATGTGCGATAATTACGCCGTTTGGTTATCAGAAGACGTCATTTTCTTTATGTGCGCAAAATAATATAATTTATTTGGATAACCAAACGACGTAATTTTCGCACACAAATCTAAGTCTTGAAATAATATTTGTTTAGGAATGTAATAGTATATTTTATTTTAGAAAATCAGTCCAATTTTTTTTCATCGCACTTTTTTTAGAAATCGTGGTAGTTCTAACCGCAATTAGATAAGTGGTGATAGTTCAGGGCCCCTTTGGGTTATTTAAGTACTTATAATGATTTGAAGAATCAAAAAAATTTTAAAAAATGAAAATTATAGCGTATGACGAAGATTGTTGTCTAGCACTGATTTTATTAGTATAAGAGATCGACCCTAGTGTCGCACCCAATATAATCAACAAAATAAAACACGAAGCATAAACTTTTTTTTATTGTAGAATATACTAATTGTATATGATTCTTTATTGTTGTTTTGTTTTGTATTTCGAATGCAACAAGAGAAGTTTTCTTTGTTGACTTTCAACTAGTTCAATTGGATTATATCCTCATATGACAAAAAATCTAGACTTATAAATCATCTTTCCATAATTTGATATAAGCTAATTTTCATTCTTCTTATCATATGTGGAATATTTCATCAAATGAATGTTACTCCACCATTTAGCCCTCACCTGGAAAGATAACACATCCTCTCCTACGATCATTACTTCGTAATGTTTTCTCACGCATCTTCTTTGTATGTGCGCCCTGCGACTCCCCCTCCATACTTGGCGTCCGTTCCATGTACTTAGTCACCATGTGACGTCCAACCAGTTCATTCGCACATTTGTGAGTTACACTCCCTACCCATGTGACACCCTTCATACTTTGGTGTCTTTACTCGGGCCATTAGCCTATAAGACATATCTCACATCTCGCATGCACATCCCAAATCATACCATCAAATTAGATACCATGTTTAATTTCCATAGTTGAATTATATCCTCATTTGTGAATCACGAACCTACACTTGTAAGTCATAATTCTTTAATCTATTTATAAGACAATTCTTTTTCTCTCCAATATGTGATGTGAGATATTTCATCAAAAGACCATACTCAACATTTATACTCCATATAAACTAACTCACATCAAATATGACTTTTGACGATAGCTCTCATATTTGTGGAGAGGATTGATGAAATAAGAGAAAGAAACAAAAGAAAGTGAGAAAGTAGAAAATGAGAGAGAGCTCCTAATGAATTTATTTTAACTCTTTAAATATTGATAATAATGAAAGTGAAAACTCTTCAAATATAAGAATTATTAAGTTAAGATTCTTCAAATATTGTAGTTATGTAAAGAATATTGTCATATTTTTGCATGAATTATGAAGTTAAATACACCATCTTTAAAGCAACGAGTGAAAAATTCTCTCGAATATAATGTTAATAAACTTCCACGTGTCTTATTTTTACATGAAATATTGAATTTTCAACTAATTATATAATTGAATAGTGTCCACAAGCTAATGAAAATCATGTAACACTTGATATAACTATGAACATTCTTTTGTTGTTATCACTGATGTTCGCTATTCAGTCTACATATTTAATAATTAAGGACACAAATGCTTGTGTTCTTATACTTACAAAATTTGAGAAAAGACTAAATGCATAACTCATTGTGGAGCGTGCTATATCATGATCCCAACATAATCAGCGTGTCATACATCATTAATTTCACAAATATTTCGTCTCTTATAAACGATGTCGTTTCACCTCAGTTTGTGAAAAAAAAATTAACCTTTTCTTTCTACCAAGTCTTGGTGTAGTAATCCTAATTTATTAAAAGTTAAAAACCATGAACTAACAAAGGACACTACTTATTTTCAGAAAATTTTGATGCTTAGAAATAAATTATTTTTGTGAAAATACGACCTTTAAATTGAAAGTAACAGCAGATTTTTGACACAATGGTACTTTGGATTTGCTATATTGGGGAACCAAAAACAAAAGTTGAATTGAAAGATTGTTGGAATCCTATGCGTGGATTTTATTGTACGTATTAGATGCGTTGAGTGTCTTTTTTCCATGTGGCCTCCTTGTACGTATACTGTTTTTTTGTTGTCAAGTATTCTGCATAATTTCTAAAAACTCTTAGTTGAATAATCCACTAGGCATGCTCTCCACTTTGTTTGTTAACTATTGCAACATCCTTAAAATTCTGTCACTCGTTGTTGCTTCATAGTTGCTTCTGCCTCCTTGATTTTGTTGCAAGAAATTAGATTCTTTGACCTATAAACTATTTTTCATTATTTTCTGTGTGTCTTCGTTAATTGCTCACCGAATAATACTCTCCCTTAATTCTTGTGACCTAAAGTATGTTGGTGCCGGAGCTTGGATAGCCAAGACTCAAAAATGTTCGGATCCAGTACTCATATCTGCTCATCAAACACATCATGCGTTGAATGAAGAAGTCATGAATAAAAGGAATTGTTTGCTTGGAGTGAAACTAAACAAAGGCATTATAAGTTTAAGTGGAAGAGTATGTAACACTCCATTTGTTTGTTACACATTGGTTGATAATTAGTTTAGTGTGCAACTCGCGTAGCCTATTAGTTATCTAACCATCAACATACCATTTATTTTTGTAAAGAACACTAAATTATTCGGATCTATTACATGCTAATTGTTACACTCGGACAAACTATACTTATAACGATTAAATTATCAAATCTGATCCACCAATCAATTTTATAAATTTTTTCCTTTGATTTGCTTTATTAAGCATTCTGATTTGTCATCTGATGTGACTTCTTTCATTTCCCTCACAAATTTTGTATTGACATAATACATTTTTAATCTTCAACTCCCCTTCAAATAAGGGCATTTGCCAGTCCAAATTCAGATCTAAACCAGAATGGACTGGAGTCAGAATCAAAAATTTAATAGATCGAAGACCAGATTGGATTCGTATAGATCCGGACCAGAAACACTAAATTTTGATGGGACCGGTTTAGACCGATTTTAAAAATAAATTTTTAAATTAATTTGAAAGTCAATAAAACCGATCAATTTGGGTTTGGACTGAAAGTTTTATTTACAAATTAAAGTTATAAACCATAGTTTCTATTAAAAAATGACTAATTCGATTCATTTTGGTCCAAATAAATTTCTTTTCATAAAACTTAGTTTCTATTAAAAATGACTAATTCGGTTTATTCATCCCAACCCATTATGAACCGCGAAAGACAAAAAATATAAAAAAACAAAAAAATATTATTTTGATTCAGAACAATTTCAATAAATAATAAAATAAATAATTTCATGAATTTTATATTTTACATTCTTTAAAATAGATATATTTATCAATTGAACATCTATATTCATCATATGGATATCTATATTCATAATATGTGTATTAATTTTCATCATCTGAATATTTATGTTCATCGGCTGGATACATATATTCATCGGCTGGATAGTTACGTACATCAATTGTATATCTATGTTCATAAGTTGGATACTTATGATAACATGAATAAAATAAATAATAAAAACTTGCTAGTGCACATAGCCCCTATAAGCTTGAATTGTTTATAATTCTATTTTGTTAAAAAGAAACAAATTAGCTGATTTTACCTCAACCATTATCAAAGCAAATCATAAAAAAATCCATATGAATACCTTCAACTCTATATGGTAAATACTTGTTAGTGCACATAGCCCCGTTAGGTTGCAATATCTTGCGCTGCAATAACTTTAGAATAGCTCATTATTCAAACTATAACCTCATTGGAGCAACAGAACTTAATGTTAAAATTAATAGCTCATTGTCCAAACTATTTAAATGAATACCACAATGCCCATCACATGCGAATCACATATTTTACATTAATTTTTTTTTTCAGAGTACAGACTTTTTCAAAAAAAATTAATGTCATAATTGAGTTATATTCATTTACATAGACCTAACCATAAATTTAAAGCAGTTTATGGAAGTTTGGGATAACTTTGCGAGAAGCTAATTTATACTTCTTGAACTCAAGATGTAACAATCCAGCAACAACTTAGAGATTTGCATACGTAGCTAGATCGCGAGCCTCAAATATTATCTTGATTTAGTGACATAGTTTTATACTTGGAAGAACTTATCCATCTTAATACTCAACAATATGGCATTCAAACACATATGAACCACATGCTTGGACGGAGTAAAATAATCTCGAGTGCAGACTTAATTCTTAAAAGCATCAGCCAGATGACTGTGAGAACCAAAAACACTTGTTCTCATCAAATTGATTAAGATTTGATGGATAAGTTGAAAAGTTCACCGGATGAGTGACGAGACCATATTTGAGTATCTCATTCATAGTTAACTCACCTGATTCTTGCACTTTCTTGAGTGTTATTTAATGGTTTTAACTAGTTTCTGTACTACAGGTTTATTTAAGGTCTTTGTATAAAACATTCTTAAAAGGGCAGATTTGGAGCATATTTGGACAAAGAAGAAAATCAGACAAACGATTGCAAGATAGCCGAGCGCAAGCAATGGTTCACTGCCGCGTGCGCGGTGACGTGGCGAGGGATATACACGTGTCACGCACAGAAAAGAAGAAAGAGAGCCAGTGTGGCATTGGCCGCGCGCGGTAGGCACATGACATGTGTGCGCGATAAGCAATTTTCCATATCTCGAGTCAGCAAATTATTGAAACTTGCAAGGTTCCTTAACTTTCACAACTAAATTTTGATTTGCGTGATTCAAACGGCTACAAAAATTTAAAAGATTTATCTACAATTTCTTAATATGGGTCAACACCTACTTCGCTACGAATTGCTACCAGCTGGGGTCAATGTCAGTGGGTAGGAAGCTTCCTAATTCGACTCTAAATACGATTCTCATTTTTATAAGCTGATAAGTCCGATTTCCATCATTAGCTCATGAAGATATACATCAGAAGAGAGCCCAGATTCGTATCTCAAATCCTAAGTTATCCACACCTATATAAGGAGGTCTCTACCTCATAACTTGAGTGTACTGTGTTGAGTTTCAACCTCGTGCATAAGGTGCAATATTTGACGTGAGTCAAAAGTCTTCAAGGAGCAGTGGAGAGCAGCAAGGAATTCATCCTAGAGTAGATCCAAGTTAAGTTGTAAGTGTTTTTCCAACATCTTTACTTATGTCTACTTCAATATCACTTTGTGGCTAAATCTTTTGTGTAGTTCAGATGCTAGAAACTTATGATGATTATTATGATATAATTTGTGCTAAGAAATTCTGTTTATGTTGACATTGTTATTGCGCACAATCTGTATGACTGCATTAATTTGCATGACATCTAATGTGTGTAGTGCGTAATTGCATGAAACTTAGGCGCTAAGACCTAATTGCACGACGAAAGCTAAGTCTCAATTAGAAAGAGCATATATGATAACATGTCTTAAGTTTTGCGAAAACATCTTACTTAATCTGAATTTCCTATCATAGTAGCACAGTTGAATATGTCTTGTTGCTAAGTTGACACCCTATTAAAGCATATTAGACATATAGATTCATACAATGGTGTAAGAGTATGATGAACATAGAGTAGGAGCAATTGATTACACTTTGGAATATGAGATGTGTATTTTGCTGAATTTAGTGCATGAATATAATTTCATCTTTAGCATCAATGATCGATATTCTCACAAGTCAAGTCACCCGAACTACATGTTTATCTTACTAATCTTCCTACTCAGTGTGCAGGTTGAAGTGACCATAGTCACCATCACAATTTCTAATCCCTCGTCACTTTGAGTCTTTTATTTGTCTATTATCAAGTTACTAACATTTCAGAAACTCAGTCTTTGTGGTTCGATCATGTGTTTCCTACTAACTAGTGAAGTCGAGTTTTATAAATTTATTTGCATAAGATTCTCAACGACAGTCTAATCAATGAGCGTCTTTCATCAGTTAACTGACTATGGTCATAATATGGATTGCTATATTTTATCAGATGGATACCTATGCTCACTAAATTAGGTGTTATGTTCATAAGTTGGATACATATGTTCATAACATATGTATATCATATGTATAGTTATGTGGGAAAACCCCCCAAAAGGGTCCCTGAACTACCACCACTTACTCAATTGCGGTCAGAACTATCACGATTTCAAAAAAGGGTGCGACGAAAAAAAATGGACTGATTTTCTAAATAAAATTTACCGTTACACTCCTAAACTAATATTATCACAAGACATAGATTCATGTGCGAAAATTACATCATTTGGTTATCAAAATAAATAATATCATTTTGCACACATAAACAAAACGACGTCTTTTCCTACTCAATCATTCATAATCCTCAACAAATTTAATAAGATCTATTTTATATAAAAAAGCAAACAAATTGGTCTTAAGCATCATTCGAAATCAGTTCAATTTTTTTCCATAGCATCCTTTTTGAAAATTATGGTATTTCTGACCGCAATTGGATAAGTGATGATAGTTCAGGGCCCTTTTTGGGTTTTTCTCTTATTATATGTTCACCATTTAAATATTTATCCTCGTTAGATGTACACAAATGTTCATTAATTAATAGTAATGTGAGTAAGATATCTATGTTCATCAAACAAATAGTAAAAGTTTTAGAAAAATACAAAAATTTTGAAACAATCGATTTAAAAATATTTAAATGAAAAATAAAATTAATAAATAAATAATCTTTATATTTTATATTCATTAAAATAGTTATTTTCATCAGATGTATTTATGTTCATAAGTTGAAAATGCTTTTTGTGAGTTGAACATGTTCATCAGTTGGATACCTATATTCATCCGTTCATCAATTAGTTACATATATTCATCAGATTGATATCTTTGTTTACCAGTTAAAATTCTATGTTTATCAATTAGATATCAATAACTATAATCTATATGGAATGATGCTAAGGTTTTTTACTGGTTGGATTTGAAATAGAAATGTGCAGCGGCATTAAGAAATTCGATGTGTATCTTTTTTTTTAAAAGTTATTTTTATTTTTATTTTTTAATGTCGCCAGGTTTGAACTCTAGGTGCCATGGATAAGGATCACACACCTGACCTCCTTATCACATGGCTGTAAACTTTTGTGGAGTGACATTAGAGAACACGATGTGTTTAGGCAAATACTCACAAGCACACTATTCAACAACATTCGCCTTTATCAAGC
>NQLW01000040.1:911284-928073 GCA_002312845.1 Kalanchoe fedtschenkoi | reverse complement strand
ATTGGGTAAGTAGTGATAGTTCAGGGCCCCTTTTGAGTTTTATCCCCAAAAAATATGCAGACTAGGAGGAAGCAACTCGAGAAAGCCTCTAGTGTATAAATGAGAGGATTTTGATGGAGAGGATCCGAATAGGATGAAGCTGAAGAAGATGACGATGAGACGTCACAACTCACTCATGGTTAATTAAATTCGAGTATTGATTCAATTTAATATACATAGAATGCATTTTAAGCGCAAAATGACATCGTTTTCGCATGAGAGCATCCAATAATGCACCCATGAGTGATTTGTTTTATCTTCCACGTGTTCTGTGTGTATGTTCACAGACTTTCTTCTTTTCTTATGGGAAAAAAACTAAAAAGGGCTCAGAACTATCATCACTTACCTAATTGCGGTTCGAACTACCACGATTTCTAAAAAAGGTGCGATGAAAAAAAAATGGACTGATTTTTTAAAATAAAATTTACCGTTACACTACTAAACTAATATTTTATCACAATACTTAGATTCGTGTACGAAAATTATGTCGTTTGATTATCAAAATAAGTAATATCATTTTCCGCCCATAAACAAAACAACGTCTTTTCATACCCAATCATCCATAATCCTGATATAAATTTAATATGATCAATTATATTTAAGAAAACAAATAAATTGATCTTAAGCATCAACTGAAATCAGTCCAATTTTTTTTCATTGCACCCTTTTTTAAAATCGTGATAGTTCAGGCCGCAATTGAGCAAGTGCATATAGTTCAAGACCCCTTATGGGATTTTTCCTTTTTTTAAGTCTTCTACTGTTCCATGACCTTTTTCCTCTGCCATGTGCGTTAGGAGGCTTTAGTATAAGCATTTTTCTTCTCCCCCATGTTGTTGAGTGCGTAGGTAACTTGCAAAGTGGGTAATTTCCTTCCACATACATATGAAGTTGAAGTTCTTCAGAATAGATACATAGCATTGAAAACTTTCACCTATGGAAGGACTTATAAGCAATTTAACTTCCATAACTAGTAGCGATACTATAGTCAACCTTGAAGACAATAGTAATGACGCTCTGCAAACTATTTCTTTTACAAACAGCTAAATTTGAGGCTAGATAATGTTGACTTTTTTTTCAAGTCATGTAACTTCCGATTCTTTCAGGGCATTCCCGTTGAGATTGGGGTACTAAAGAGACATACTAAGTCAGATGTTTGCTGTTGATAACAGACTGCTGACACAACAGTAGAGGAATGTTCAGAGTTGCAAAATAGGACATATATAATAACATAAGAATATTGAGACTACTATCATTTGATTTAAATTGAGAGATATATTGATATCTCATTAAACTAAATGTTTATTTTTAAAAATAATTTTCTTAATAAGGATCAAATAGCCTGATCTACAGTATCACAAGAGGGACAACTCATAGATGACCTTGTACTTATCGAGACTATAACTTTTTTTTACTCCTAAAAAAAACCTAAATATTGCACCATCATTGAGCCAACTAGCAATGTCCCATGACAATGAGTCAAAGGTGCAACATTGTTGCCTGCGTCTTTAGTATCACTATTGATCATCAAAGCATTCTCGAATGTAGAGTAAAAGTAGTCTTCACCAAATATTAATCAAAAGTTTTTAAGGCCTACGCGTAGGCTAGGTTGCTTGTAATATTGATTTTCTTTCGGTGGGATTCGCAGCACATTAATAAATATGTGAAGAAGAAGGTCAACCTTTTGTTTAAGGGGAAGTGGCTTGTTTGATATGTAAGGCTTCGTAAGATCATATTTTCAAGAACATACAGGACAATCGATGTGAAAGTGGTTTTGAAGCCATGAGATCAAGTTTTGCAACAAGAGAGTGCAATGAGTCAGCATAGAAAATGACAATCATTAGAGTCAGAAAGCAGGAGGGGAGATGAAAGCTTGGTGAGTAAGGACATGCAAAAGTAGTCACTTTTATAGAGGGAAAGATAATGGTTTATTTAAATTTAGGGGAAAAATTCAAAAGGGGCCTTGAACTATCACCGCTTACTCAATTGCGGTCAGAACTACCATGATTTCCAAAAAGGGTGCAATGAAAAAAAAAATTGACTGATTTTCTAAATTAAAGTTTACCATTACATTTCAAACCTAATATTATTATAAGACTTAAAGAAAACGACGTCTTTTTTTGATAACTAAATGACGTAATTTTCGCACACAAATCTATGTCTTATAATAATATTAGGTTAGAAATGTAACGGTAAATTTTATTTTAGAAAATCAGTCAATTTTTTTTTTCATCGCACCCTTTTTGGAAATCGTGGTAGTTCTGACCGCAATTTGGTAAGTGATAGTAGTTCAGAGCCCCTTTTGGATTTTATCCCTTAAATTTATAAGCATGCAACTCTAACTACTAGTTGCTTTCAAGGGAAATTCAACAGTTACGATGGTTTAACTATGGATACTTGGTCTGAGAGATAAATATCAAACTTTAAAGCCAAACCAAGGAGTCAAACCTGAACTTAATTCATCAAAATTTAAAGTCTTGTTGAGAGGATTTATCTTCCAACGAATTAATGGGTGCATTTATTTACGCTGAAAAAAATTACATTTTATTTAACGTGATTGGACCAAGGGAATCTAGTTTTGAGAGTTAGAACAAAAGGTTGAAGATAGTAGAGACCATTCTGGAGATGGAAGAATGCTTGAAGACAAGAAGTTCGATCCCAAGAGACTTCCTTTGCGAGATATACCTCATCAGACGATCTTTGTGCAACGATCCTCACCTTAAAAAATTGGCGAATATTGTCTGATGGCACTTTATAAGGAGCACCTCCTCTCCAATAACAAGTTGTGTGCATGACACCATCTAAACAAGCATGTGCCTATAGAGGGTTGAAGGCTTACACTTCAATGAGTAGTTTGCTCTCAGCCTCCAATTCTAAATAGCAACAATGTTCTTGGATAAAAACTATTAAACTAGATGGTGAAGAGTGAGGAAGATGTGTTAAGTTGACATACAACTGTCACGTTGTGGACATTGGGGGAAGAAGAATCGATAATTATCCAACATAATAAATAGTAAATAACGGCAATGAAAAGAAACATCCAGTTTCACTCACTTAGAATTGACTCACTATCAGACCTTATTCTGCGTGTTTTCTCAAACTAGTCCAAACACAGCTCACAACCTTAGCACTTACGACTCACAAATATTTCTTTTTAGCAATTGTCAAGTAGTCATTTTTTACTTGTTAGTTCTCAATCAGAGCGAACGGTAAATTTTCATATAGCCACATCTTGCAGAGAACACTACAATACCCAAGTCTTTAAGCTTAAAAAATAATTTTTTTTATTTTCACATAACTCACCGATTAGAACTAAGGCCCTTTTGATTTTTTTACTTTCATAGTATATATCTATGTTAGGGTGGAGAGACCTCTCCTCTCAACCCGGCACGCGCAACAGAATATCAACACGAGACATTCACACGAATAACACGCATCAACACACAATAATATGAATAAAAGACAAAAAAAACACATGATATTTTTTAACGTGGTTTAGCTCTCCAACAGAGCCTACGTCCATGATCTCCACTATTTATAACTATGTATTACAAGAATGGACTCACCTCTCGACACTTTTGAATACAGACCTCTCAACTCTCTCATAGATTTTCTCTAACCAAAAACTTACAAAAACTCTACATCACTCAAGAAGAATCCCTCATGAATTCTCCTGGAGGACTCCACCGAGTCTCTCAAATTATTCCTACCACTAGGAAATCCTATTTATATGGTACTAATACTAAATCAAATAGAATTCCAAATCCTACCAAAACAGTAATTTAGTAACCTACCAATAATAGAATTTCTAATATTAATCAACTTCCAAATAAGTTGATTATCTCTTCCACCCTCATATTTAGAAATTTGGTCAATTTCCAACAACCTATACAACAACCTTTATTGTGGACCAATAAAAAAAGAAAAAAAATCAAAAGGAACCATGAACTACAACTGCTTACCCAATTGCAGCCGGAACTACCATGATTTCCAAAACAAATGCGATGAAAAAAAATTAAAATGATTTTGAATAATGCTTAAGATCAATTTGTTTGATTACTTAAAAATATAATTGATTTTGTTAAATTTGTTGAGAATTATGGATAACTGAGTATAAAAAGACGTCATTTTCTTCATGTGTGCAAAATGATATTATTTATTTTGATAATCAAACAACATAATTTTCGCATAAAAATCTAAGTTCTGTAATAATATTAGTTTAGAAATGTAACAGTAAATTTTATTTTAAAAAATCAGTTCAATTTGTTTTTCCATTGTACCCTTTTTAAAGATCATGGTAGTTCAGACATCAATTAGATTAGTGTTAGTTCAGAGCCCTTTAGATTTTATCCTAAAAAAAATGCTCACAAAAATAAGCTAGAATACAACACCCTCTGGCAAATCATTTAACTGAATGTATTCATTTAAAAAAATTAAATGTAATATACTCATGATTTCCAAGGTGATACACTCCCTCAAATGATTCCAGACATTCTTTTACTGAATGAGATTATTATATTATCTAAAACATAGGATGTCCGGTAATATTCCGTGACACACAAACCACAAAAGCTGTAATGTTTTCATTGACATTTTACCTGACCAAGCACTTCATAACAGTGTCTTCTTTAATTTGGATTTTCCTTTATATTATATACGGTCACCCTTTCTGATGTTGCTATATATTACCTGTTTCGTTATGCTATATCACCTTGACCATTCACAAAAACAGTAATGTTCGGAGTCCCACAATGTCAATTTTGAGCAGCAGCAGCAGCCGCCTCAACTGTAATAATAGTATGCCTGGATGATCAAGTACACAGTTAATCAGCAGGAGAGGCAGACACATTACATTATAACTAAACCAAATGACTCGGATGAAAAAAAATTGATGTGATAATAGATAGCGGTACCAAATATAATAACGTAGTTGCATATGCACACCTACAAGACGCCTGATAGCATACCTTTATTAATTTATCAGCACAACCAACCAAAAGTTTCCCTTGCCAGCAAACAAGAGCTGTTATGACGGACTCTGGAGAAACAAGACCCACAGATCTGACATCCATTTGCCCGCTGTCATCCAGTAACTCCTAAGGATCAAGAATCAATCCAGTGTCATTTGAAAGAAAAAAAAAAGTACAGTCAAATGTTTGGAAGCAAAATGATGCATGCATAATGCCTATTCGAGAAGGAAACCGAGTAATGTTTATGAGCATGACAAATTTAGTAATCACAGACAATGACACAATGCTAACATTTCTTGGAAAAGGGTCAATGTTCTTATATCATATATAACAGAGGCAGACAGTAGAAGCTCCGATTGGAAGAAATAATCTCTAATTAATCCAATAGGTGATATAATTGTGTTCCGGGAAAGTAGCTTAGAAAGAAAAATGGGGAAATTTTAACTTAGATGAAAATTTAGAGGAACAAAATGGCACTAAAAATTACATGGAAAGTTAAGGTGCATAAAAATGGAAAATAGTATTTTCCTTAAAACTTTCCATGATAACCAAACAAGTGGAAAGAGAAATGGAGTCCATCAAGGATTATGATTCCTCATTTTCTTTTCCAGCACTACTTTCCCTAAACCAAACAGAGCCTAAGTTTCATGGAATCGAAATTGTTTCATTACGTCTGAAGTTTATATATATTATATTAGAAACATTTGACACCTTTCATCCGTGCCTACACAGATTTAAGTTAACCTACACAATTATGCACAACTTACCTGTACATGAACCACTCTGTCCCAGCCTCCAGAAAATAGACATTTAGCATCCAAACATACAGCAAATACAGCACCTTTATGAACATGCAAACTTCTCTTGAACACATCTTTCTTCCATATCTGCAAATGATTATTTTTATTTTATTTCCTACATATGGGTAAAGATACTGATATTTCCCCAACCATAATACAAAAGAACAAAAGTGAGTTCATCGATTACTATTAAACAACTCTGGTATAGCTTCAAGAAATCAAGTGCCACGAGACTAAAACTAAATTTATGTCCAGACAGATAAGCATATAATTACATCCATAAATTAAACCAGATCAGCCAACAGCATTTTAATCAAGAAATCAAGAACCAATCCAGATAGAACATTAAAAAGCTTCACCACAGAACTACCTTGATGCATCCGTTCTCTTGGCATACAACCAGCACATCATCGTAAACAGAAAGAGACATGACCGAGCTACCACTTTCGAGCATATCTTCCCCCAGTACAGTCAACAAACTATGATCATTCAAAGACCATAACCGAACAGTTCCGTCCCAGCTTCCACTATAAAGAACTCCATGACAAACTGCAAGGCTAGAGACCACAGATTTGTGACCCGTCAACTTGCACAATAAGGAGAAATCCTGAACGACTAAGAGGAGAAAAATGAGTTGCTGGGGAGGGACTGGAGGTCAACGGAATACCAGAATGATATGAACAAATACCTGCAATGACCACACTTTAACTGTCTTGTCTCCACTGCCAGAGTAGAGATATTCAGTTCCATGAACAGCAAGTGCATGAATACCACTGTAGCGCCAGTCCTTGTCCTCATACCAAGTTCTCACTGGTTCGTGTTTGAATGGGTTGGTAATGCCCCATATGAAAATGCCACCTCCGCTATCACCACTTATGCAAAAAGGTAGTTCCTTTTCTACACATATTAAAGCCACTATTCTATGTTCATGTCCTCTGAATGTATGCACAAGACTGTAATCCTGAACAATTTTTGAACACTTAGACAACATTTGCAAAAGCAGAAACTCCAGAAGCTAGATGCAGAAATATCAAATGCCGATAAGACGTAAGAACACACGGAAACTTTATCATACCACCAATACTTGTCGTTGAAATTCATTTTAATGACTTCCACAAACCAGAATCCATCAAGATGTCAGCAAGTTGTAACTCTTCACACTAAAATGAATTAGAGTGGAACGTAGGAGCGAAGGTATTACCTGCAGCGACCAGACATTTATGGTTTTGTCAAAGGAGGAACTGAAGAGGAAACCTCCTACAAAAGTTTGATGAAAAATAGATATCAGTAAATGACACATACAAATTAAATTATCAACAAGTAAACCATGGCCATACCTCCCACTGCTAATCCTGTAATGCTATCAAGATGT
This sequence comes from Kalanchoe fedtschenkoi, assembly GCA_002312845.1. NCBI lineage: Eukaryota > Viridiplantae > Streptophyta > Magnoliopsida > Saxifragales > Crassulaceae > Kalanchoe > Kalanchoe fedtschenkoi. Next base: position 920,895 of record NQLW01000040.1, on the reverse strand, counting down.
CCTTTTAAATTTGCCACTGCAAAATTACCCAAGGAAACACCAACTATTATTCCTTCATCTATATTGGTAATATATTTCTGAACTGCTTCATTTTCAGTGTGGCCTATTCTTGTATCATCATGGCAGTCTCCAGTTTCCTTTGGCTGACTGATTTTTCCTAAAGCTATGCAATGTTGCATATTAGACTCTTCTAAGCAGGCCAAGTCATTCAGTTGAACTTTTGACACTAGATACTTCAGAGATTTCCAAACACCAAATGTAAGTGGACGATTATCAGGGTCCAAATCTATACATTTACATAGAATCTCGTACAGAACATGATCAGCACCCAATGTGTTTTCGAGAAAAGATTTAATTTTCTCTGTCCAACTTGTGTACGCACCCGAAAAGTCCAAACAGCTGTCGGGTTGAAAGAGATTGTTACAACTGGATATAGTTTGTATAGAATTCGTCCCAAAAATTGCGCTAATCAACACACACGCTAATGACCAAACATCAGATCTCCGGCCAACTTTGAACCTGGAGCTGTCACATTCAACGACAACTCCTTCAAGCCGCAATAAATCCAGAAATACCTCTGGAGCTACAAATATCCCTTCCTTCAGTAAGTCAAAGTAAACCGTCACCATTTTTGAGTCATTAATAATTTTCTTACCTGCAATACTCTCAGCAACAATTTTATCCACCCCATGTGCATTCATGAGCACACCACTCATATCAACACAGATGTGTCTGAATTCATCAAAACCAAGACATCCAAGTCCCAAACAGCCTAGAACTAGACCTTCAGAATGCAAAGTCATCAGAGCTTCACAAATCTCCATGCCCATGGCTCCAAAGCTGAAATTAGCGCCAGTAGGACTGTAACCTACTTCATCAATCTTTTCCGTAAATTTCGCACACTTTTTATCTTCAAAGACTAAATACAGGAAGGAATCATCAAGAGAGTGCCAGAATCCGTAGACGTCACTCACCAGAGAGCTGCGAATAGAGCAAGCCTTCAAAATCAACCGCAATTGATCTCTCATTCCATGTTCCATTCGGTTCAGGGCAGACATGACTTTAGCAAAGTAACTAAGCTGAAGAAGAGAGTCACTTTCAGGGGAGAGCATAGTGATCCTAACTAGACTAACCTTCTGATTGTCCTTGATCACTCGAGAGGCAAAAGCAGGCCGAGAAGAGGAGAGGGGGGGAGTGATGGTGGATGAGGCCGGATGGACCGAGCCCTCGGGGAGAACCCAGTCCTTCCAAGCGGAGTCGAAGTTGGGGGGCCATAAGTGAGGCATAAATGAGGTGGTGGGATTGTGGAGTGAGCGAGTATGAGGGTTCAAGGGAGGAGCGGAGTGGGTGAGGCGGAGAAGATCGATGTTCTTAGGGAGGGCAGAAGGGCCTTGAGGAGGGATTTTGACGAGCTGAGTGCAAGCAGGGCATCGTAAGGTGTCGGGGAAGGGCTGAGGGAGTTGTTTGAGGCAAGCTTCGCACACCGAGTGGCCGCATCCGAGCACGCGAGGGATCGCAACGTCGTCGTCGAACGACTGTAAGCACACCGGACACTCGGCCACCTCCAATTCAGTCATCTCCTTCCACTCTCTATTTCTGATGACTCTTCTCCTCCTCTTCCTCTCCTAGTCATCGCAATTTTCCCCATCCTTATTCCCTTCCAAACCCAAATCATACCAAAATAATAAAAATTAATAATACAAATAAGAATGAAAGTTTTAAACCACTTTCCAATTTTAAAATCATTGATTGCTCTTCTATATATATAACAGAATAGGATGGGAGCGTCGCTCCATCCGGGTCGGGTCGGGTCGGTTCGGGTCGGTCGGTTCGGGTCGTTTGTTCGGTCCGGATCGGTTCGGTTCGGTCCGGATCGGTTCGGTTCGGTCTGATCGGATCGGTTCGGTTCGATCGATCCCAGTTGGCTCGGTTTGGTTCGGTTTGTAATTGATCGGTTTGGATCGGTTTTAAATTTCAGTTACAGTTTCAAATTTTCGTTCTAATAATTTGATTCAATTTTTAATTTTTCTCGAACAGAACCGAACCAAATCCGTCGGAACGACGGGTACCAATACTTGTGTACAATAAATAATTTGAGATTGCACATTAACTATACTTTTTAAATTATGATTTAACCCACTACATTGTTTTTGTGTTTTTTAATTATTTATGTATTTCTCTATTATTATTTTTTTGCATTTTTGGTTTCAAGTTCTCAAGTGTTATCTTATTATGGCATCCCCATTCAAGTTTTATAAAAGTTTTGTGTCAGACTTCGAAGTGTTTCGTTTCAATGTGGAAACAAGTTCGTGGCCTTCTGACACCGAAGCGCTTCGTCTGCACGAAGCGGTTCTTAAAAAATCAATTACCACGCTTCAAAGATGGAAACGTTATAATAGGTATAATATTAAATATTCAAGATAATCTATTACCACGCTTCATATTTGAAGCGCAGTAATAGATATGTATTAAATATTCAGGATAACTTATAACCACACTTCCAACTCAGAAGCGTGGTAATAAGTACTCAATCTGTCCTCTTTTACATGTCACTTAACTGATTTTTTTGTCCACTTTTACTTGTCACTTAGCAATTTTCAATGCGTATTTAATGTCAACAACTACCTTAAAACGTCAAACATTAATCACATCTTTATCATAATCAATAAAAAAATCATTCATCATCAGTAATAATCTACTAGTTTTACTTTTTGCACAATTTTTTTTAGAAAAAACATCAACCACTTACTCATTAAATTTGTTTAACCGCTACCATTAACTTCACCTTAATTTACTCAAATTAACCTTAAACAGCATGTATTAGAGAACGGAGAGAGTACATATTAAATATTTTGGACAATCTATTACCACAGCAAACATTTATTACCAAAAAGAAAATCTTAGTGGATTCTGCCATTGTTCATATTGATCCTTCCAATCCACATGAGGTGCCAACACTTCGACTCTTGGCTTAACATACTCTAACGTAGAAATATTTTCAATCGAAATAAGGACTTCTAATATATCTTCCACGGCGACCACTCAACCATCTTACCTTTAAACTTCTTCCACAAGCCACTCCTCGGTCAAACGGTTATGCCGCATTTAGGGGTGTACAAATTCCGGTCCAAATCAGAAAATGTCTCAATCAATCGGTCCGGTTTTCGGTCTGTAGTTTTTGAAGAATCCGGTTCCGGCTAGTTCGGTTTGAAAATCGGAATAATTCTGGTCTGACTCGGATGGATCGGAATGTAATGAAACTGCGTCGTTTTACTCCAGGGCAACAACTAACAGGGCAACAATGTTGACATCGCCGCATCGTGCATCAGTCGAGAGTCGAGATTCACTCTCAATTCCCAAACCCTATAGCCATCGGCACCACGGCGCTCTCCCGCTCGGTCAGTCACAGTCGCTCCCGATTGGCCAGTCCCTCCCGCTCGGCACCGCACCACACCGCACCGCACTCCCGCTCGGCGCTCTATCACTCGGCCAGTCACAATAATTCAGATTTGGAAGAATGGGTGTTGTTTTGTTGTTGCTGCCGTTGGCAGATTTGACAATTTTTATTTGACTGATTTTTTACTGTTTTTTGTTGCAATTTTGTTGGCAGACTTGGTAAAAAAAAAAATTTTGCTGCTGTAATCAGGTTTAATTTCTTTGCTGATTTTGTTGGCAGATTTTTGGCTGCTCAGGTTCAATTTTGTTTAACTCAGGTTCAATTTATTCTTGCTGTCTTTTTTGAGAAGATTCCGGTCCTAAACGGTCCTGTCTTTGGTTTGCCAAAAATCCGGATTCTGGTTCGGGTCAGGACCGGTGAACACCCCTAACTACTGCCATCATCTCCCATTTATTCAATCTCGATTGGCTGATATCAAGAAAGAGGATTGTTCAGTAAAAACCGATTCATTAAATTAAAAAGGGATAAAACCCAATAGGGGCCCTGAACTATCACCACTTACACAATTGCGGTCAGAACTACCACGATTTCCAAAAAAGGTGCGATGAAAAAAAAAAATAGACTGATTTTCTAAAATAAAATTTACCAATACATTCCTAACCTAATATTACTACAAGACTTAGATTTGTGTACGAAAATTACGTCGTTTGGTTATCAAAATAAATTATATCATTTTGCGCACATAAAGAAAATGACGTCTTTTGATAACCAAACGACGTAATTTTCGTACATAAATCTAAGTCTTGTAATAATATTAGGTTAGGAATGTAATGGTAAATTTTATTTTAGAAAATCAGTCCATTTTTTTTTTCATTGCACCTTTTTTGGAAATCGTGGTAGTTCTGACCGCAATTGGGTAAGCGGTGATAGTTCAGGGCCCCTTTTGAGTTTTTCCCCAATTAAAAATTATCTTACCGAATTAATTTGGCTCGATTATTCGATGAAATCGGTTAAAACCAATTAATGTTAGACTTATTCGGTTTGGTTATTGAAAGTGGTATATATGAGTTTAGTTAGTTTAGTTAACCAAATTAACCAAATGAATTAATATTTTGTTAAAATTATTTTAATTTTTAATTTATTTATATAAAATTCTAACATTTTATTCAAAATAAATAATATATAAATAATAATCAGTTAATTCAGATAGGTTCGGTTAATTTTTTATTTAATCGATTACTTTGGTTAATCGATGGATCAACTGATCATATATTTTGGTTCGGTTAATGGTTAAAAAAAAATTCAATATAGTTGATTCGGTCGGTAAATCGAACAATAATTCCGTTCAGTTAATAACCGAATACTCTATCCTAGCCAATATGAATCAAATTTATCGTCTCTTATATTGATAGAGCCTTCAACTTCGTCTCCATTTACAAACAAGACCGATTTCCTAGAACATTCACTGGCAGCGCTGTCAATCCTTTTTTAAGGTCAACTATAAAGTTATACCTGATGACTATAACTAATGAATTTGGGAGTTTAATAAAATAAAGAAAAGTGATTTGTGGGTTAAATTAAGTAATCTGAAATTGCAAAAAAAATTTCCTGAAAATAAAAAAATCAGGAATCTTAAAAATGAAAAGTGATGACTGCATTGTTTTCAAATTTAGATAGTACTTACCCTTATCTGTATTTTTTTTCAAAAATATGCGATTTGAATTTCTTATCTTATCATAATAACACAAAATATGCTAAAATAACACTGCTCTACATTATAATATATTCTTAGCTTAAAATTACCTTTTAAAAATATTTTAACATATATATTTTGATTTCAAGTATCACTAAAATTAAATGGTACCCAAAAATATTATCGATAACTTGATTCTGTAAGTTACACATTCCTGTTATAATATATTTAGTGTTTTCACTACATCTAAAATGATATTTGGCAACAAGAATAATTGTAATAATGTAAAGTCTGTTGCGTGCTCCTAGAGCACCTGCTTCTGGAGATGAAGTCGTTTTGATTAGTTCAAAACGATGTTGTTTTGAACACTATTACCCACTATCCATAAAATTTAAAAATAATTTGAAAATATTGTAAAAAATTTAGAAAAAATACCGGTTTAATTTATAAACATTAAAACAATAAAAAAATTATAAATTCATAATTTGTCTAATTTGTGGTATATATTCATTATTTTTGCTTTCATATTCATAAAAATACCTCGATATTCACCAGAATTGCTTATATATTCATTAGAATTGCTCATATATATATCATATTATTTTATGATCTATATTAATTATTTTTCTTTCCATATTTATAAAAAATGTCTCGATATTCACCAGAATTGCTTCTATATTTATTAGATTATTTTATAATGTATATTCATTATTTTATGAGCCTCTCCGCGTTGTCTCGAAGAAATTTGGATTGGACATAACCACTATGCCATAAGCTTGTGGAGGGATTGAACTTGGTGGATAAAATCATGATTATTTCAGGTTCCCTAATCTGCTGTTGCTAGTTGGATTTTTGGCAATGTAACCGGGTGGTACAAGCAAGCAAGGAAATACAATCAGGTAATATAATCATAGCAAAACAAGTACTTCATGACTTGGAAACTTTAGTCTTTCACTCAGCTTGGTTATGCTCTTGACTGGTTCTCTCATTTATGGTTTCGGTTAGTCATAACAATTCAAGCTGCTTCCACAAGCTCACTGACAAACATCTTTGCAATTCCGCACACCACGGTCTGAATGGGAGAATGTATTTTATGACTTCCAACTATGCTAGCCAACAACTTTTTCATGTTGCTCTTCTGAAATCCTGATTGATGGAATGACTCATACCTATTCATCTACTCTTCCCTAAATGGTGACAATATTGCGCGCATGTTGGCCATCTTGTCAGGTTCACAACTGCGAGCCAACTTTCCAAGCTCAACATCATTGTTTTTTTTTGGAAGATTGGTTATTTATTCCAAAAAAGAGAGAAACAATTACAAGGATCAAACTGAATTCTATGTACCCTGCTCGCTACTTGTGGAATCAATAGTTCCACACAAAACAATGACCACAGGTCATTTTTGGACCTAGTTTAGCCCTTGATCTAGGGAAAACTAAAAACTTAAGACTATTACAACAGGATTTTTTTCAGAATCCAGCCACCTGGTATGCATTAGAGGGGTGAAAGCAGGGCCATTTTCCCTCATCTCAGTTAGGAGTGGAGATGCTAAGGTTTGAGAGGCCTCTATCTTCAAGATACACCCTGTATTTCTGTTTTTTTCTGGATAAACTCAGGAGTTATACCCATTCTACCAGCCCATTCTATATTTTTGAATGTCTTTTTCATCTTGCTCAACATCATTGTTGTTGTTGAGCATAGTGTTATTATCCCACATCGCCCAGTTGAAGCTCTTAATCGATCCTTATATATGGTTGGGCTCCCCCACTCATTGCCAATTGGTTTTGAGTGTGGATCCAACATTTCTACATGGTATCAGAGCGGGTTTTGGCCGCACTCTTAGAACATGCCCGTGACGGTTAACTAGGTCCGCACGAGGTCCCACTTGTCGAGGTTAACAAAGGTCCTCGCAAGTGAGGGGGAGTGTTGAGCATAGTGGTATTATCCCACATCGCCCAGTGGAAGCTCTTAATCGATCCTTATATATGGTTGGGCTCCCCCACTCATTGCCAATTGGTTTTGAGTGTGGATCCAACATTTCTACAATTGTCCTCCTCCTATTCTTCTTTAGCCTTACTGGCTGATGCATTGGCTGCAGTTCATTGAAGTCTAGTAATTCTTATATACTCAGCACTTGAACATCTACATGATTTTCAAAATTGCATATGATCAAGCTATCTCATTCCTTTACTTTAGGTGATACATTTGCTATATTCTTTTATCTCATTCTTTTATAAGCCGCATCTAAAATTTTTGTCTCTTCAGTTCCATAAACTAGCCAGCCGTTTCATTACATACTTGACATAAGGTCAGTAAGTAATTTTTGTCTTTTTCTATTCTTGTTTACTCATGTCTCTATTTTCTATATGTATTTTCTGGTGTTTGATGTTGTTACATACTCAATCTTGGTGAATCAGCCAGATGTATATTGGCGGTTAAGGCATTTAATGTATTTTTTGTGTATTTTCTCAGACTATATGTTGTTGTATATTTGCTGCCAAAACTCCTTTTTGGGCTGGACATGCTATGGAAGCACCTGGTGAATCGTCTGTGATTTAACACATGAAATTGTTCTCACAGTTCCTTGTATGATGCTTTTTTTCACTTTATATGAGCTCCAAATCTCTTCCATGTTCATCTGTGTTCTTTACATCATCATCAAGTGAACTGATAAAACTCTGTGTAATGGTTAGTTTCCTCACTTGAGCATTCCCATATATTTTTATATTTGAATATGAGATGCAACTGATTTGCATTTGAGCTTCGTACACAAGAAAGGAAAGCCTGGTTACAATTGATACTTTTTAGGGGAAAAACCCAAAAGGGGCCCTGAACTACAACCGATTACCTAATTGCGGTCAGAACTACCATGATTTTCAAAAAGGGTGCGATGAAAAAAAAATTGGACTGATTTTCTAAAATAAAATTTGTCATTACATTCTAAACCTAATATTATTACAAGACTTAGACTTGTGTGCGAAAATTACATCGTTTGGTTATCCAAAGACGTCGTTTTCTTTAAGTGCGCAAAACAATAATTTATTTTGATAACCAAACGATGTAATTTTCGCACACAAATTTAAGTCTAATAGTAATATTAGGTTAAGAATGTAATGGTAAATTTTATTTTAGAAAATCAGTCCAATTTTTTTTTCATCGCACCTTTTTTGGAAATCATGGTAGTTCTGACCGCAATTGGGTAATCGGTGATAGTTCAAGGTCCCTTTTGGGTTTTATCCCTACTTTTTATTCAGATGGGCATTTTCTATTTTGATTCCCTTTATTTTCAACTGTCGATTTGTAGAGAAGCTAATTTCTCAGGCAGATAAGCATATGCCTGCAAATGATGCCCCTCAAAGAGATCTCATGGACTGGTATGAGCACAAATTAGTTATCCTTGCATTGCTTGAATGGATGGTTGGATCAAAATTAAAGAATGATTTTCTCTTCCATAAAACTGATTTATCTATTAATTATTTGAAACACTTATCTAGTCGAGTATAAAACCTTTTCATGTTCATACTGGCAGAAAGTACAAAAATTTTTTAATTAGTGATCTGTGATGACAAAATAATCATTTGAGTTCTAATGTCTCTTAATATTTCATACTAGCTTAACTTTTTTTGTATTTTTGTGTCATGAGATTTTTTTTTTTGTACATCATGAGCAAGCTTCCGGATCAGGAGCACCAGTAAGGATATTATTCAGGAACCGACCGTTGCCTTACTTCCAACCATGTCGTCATGCACCGACCGTTGCCTTAGATCAAAATTTTTTTGGCTTAGGGAATATGCGACACCTATCAAATGTGACAGTCTATTTTCGTTGCCTAAGATGGAGGCAACGCAAAAAAGACCTTATGCAACATTTTTGAGGCGTTAGCTAATGTCATTTTGAACGTAGTATTCTGTTATGCTATTAGTTTTATTTATTAAAAAAATTGAAATTAAGTACACTTAACACGTGCAACGTACGAATAAGATTGTATATTCATAAAGCACGAAATGATAAAATTTTTACTCAATCTTATTCATTATAACACCAACTCATACATATTTGTTCGTCCTCACCGTTCTGTTGGTGTTAGACGGGGACAAATTGAATGTGCTTTATTGTGTAATAGAACCAAATAAACATGAATGTGAGATGGGTGCACTAAGACTATCATACAAGAGCTTACATTGTAAAAAGTAAAGACTGTGAAAGTAAAAAAATCAAAAGGGCCTGACTTTTAATCGGTGGTTTGTGAAAAAAAAAAATTAAGCTAAAAGACTTGGGTATTGTAATGTTCTCTGCAAGATGTGGCTATATGAAAATTTATCGTCCGCTCTGATTGAGAACTAACAACTAAAAGAATGAATAATTGACAATCGCTAAGAAGAAATATTTTTGAGTTGTAAGTGCTAGGTTGTGAGCTGTGTTTGGACTGATTTGAGAAAACACACAGAATAAGGTCTGATAGTGAGTCAATTCTAAGTGAGTGAAACTAGATGTTTCTCTCCATTGACGCTATTCATT
>NQLW01000040.1:867700-911177 GCA_002312845.1 Kalanchoe fedtschenkoi | reverse complement strand
GTACTCTTACCTTCATCATATTTTAATAGTGAGGTATTGTCTTATTAGAGTTTTCATGTAGTCTCTTTTATTTACATGTTAATATGTCTTGTCTTAGAATTAACAAGTTCACATAATAGTGCATAAAGTATTTGTAATAAAAGAACTTAGACTCTATCAGCCTTCGAGGTTATGCTCTTAGTTAACAATGGGTGAATTAGAAGTGGTTAAGAGTATGACATAGATGTAATCGATGGACTTAACAACTAAAGGTGAGAATAAGAGATTGTCAAAAAAGTCGAGTGATAGTGTTAAGGCAGGATCATCCTACCCTCTATCCTATGAGCAACGAGCCAATGAATATGAGAATCAGAGTTGCCTCGATGTCGAGGATAGTTGTAGTCATCAAAGACCGCTATTTGAAAGCGAGAATGAGAGGGTACCAGGAAGAGATGAGTAGGTCTCTAACAACACTTTTACACATAATTATGATGCCAGAAATCTCAGCAGAGCTCAAATGCACTGGTTTCTTCTGAGAGACAAAATATTGAGACAGAACCCACCATCACATAATCGTCGTATCACAGCTCACGGATGCACCAACCGTTTGTAACCCGTTGGGTTCTTGTAATCAGTCCCCGCTGTCCGACGACTGTGTTTTAGCCTTGGCCAGAGGCTTTTTTTGGTCGGTTTAATAAACTTTTTCTTTTTACACAAAAAAATCTCATCTTCCTACTAATGTTGCGGGATAAATCAACACTGAGAAAGATTGTAGTTGCTAGTCCCATCAGGGATAGGCCTAGAACCTTGATATTGATGTAAGAGGCTAGAGTGAGATAAATTATGTTAATAAACCTTGGTGTAGTATATTGATAATATAGTTTTGCATGAGTAGGAGTATTAAACCTAGATGAAGAATAATCCTATAAATGCTTTTACATTTTTAAAGGCAGCCCTTTATCCAACATTTGTCTATAGCTAAATACGTAAGCAATAGAATCCTAATTGTTGAAGTAAGTGACTGTTGCTTGTGTTCTACCCTGTACTTACTAGGTACAAAAGTTTTTTTTTTACTAGAAGAACTCACAATTGAGGAGGACGGTGGCAAGTCTATTCATTGATAGGTAGTTCTTGTAGGAGGCAGGGATGACTGAAAAGGTCGGGACTTTTGTACAAGCTATGGGATAGCCGAGGATGCTTGATTTTAGCTATCATACTAATATGGAGGCGACCATTGAGTTCCTAGCTACAATGGACTATAATGCTAATATCAAGGTACCCACAGTTAGATTTAGTATAGAAGGCATGTATGTTAGCCTTCCATTTGACGTGGTTAGAGAGTTATTTGGATGACACAATGAAGACCTAATCCAGATGCAGGACTTGGACATAGCTGAACTGCCAAGCTTCTAGAGAGTAGTGTGCATAGATCCAGACATCAAGTTAAGGTTGAGTGAGACACCGAGCACCTATTTGCGTGATCCAACATCATTCTACATCCAGAAGGTGTTGGGAGGCACTATCCTGGCAAGAGATAAAAATAGGAATAAGATTCAGTGTCCCGAACGGTTCATACTTATGTGTTACATGGAAAGGAGGAAACCCAACTTTTCGCACTACATATGCTTGCACTTTGAGTCTATTTGCTCAAAGCTTGATCTGATCGCCTATGGAGGAGCAATCGCCCATTTATTGCAAAAGTGTGCTACACTATATCTAATTCCCAATGAGGGACGTGTGATCATTCAATCCGGTTTCTTGAAACGGAGTTTGTTCGTGAGGTTGTGAGTCATCCGAGTCTCTTCAAGAGGGCGAATTGTGTGGTGCTACCAGAGAGACCCAGCGTTGCACTTGGAATTACCAGAAGAGCCCATAGCAGCAGTAGCTCAGCCACATCTGCGCCCCCATCATAAGTACTGATCATCATCTTCTATGTCTTTAGCGAGAGCCGGACCATCTAGGAGACCACCACCAGCTGTTCTAGCATTCCAACCAGCATATATAATGAGATCATACATGAGGAACTCATTGACCAGACCTGATGCGCAGCGTTGGGAGGTTGTGACTACCATGAGGATCCTAGACGAGGAGCGAAGACACACTTAGGAGATGGTGAGGGAACTGATGAGGTACATGGGAGATCAGGTAGATGTTGGAGAGGATCCGCCATCCCATGACTAGGAGACATTATTCATGCACACACACTGTATCTCCTTTGTCATTACACTTTGAAACTTGAATTGTTATGTTTGGAGCTAGAATATTTTCTATTGTGTGTGTTCTGTTTTGACTAACCACTGACCATTAATTTTTTCTAAAGTTTCAAGAGGAAGTCACACTCACCTCAGGCAACTATCGCGCATGCGGATAAGAAAAACCAGCTTGCATGACATTAAAAGGATATCACGTACAGAGGAAAAATCATTGCGCACGTGACCTGGTCAGTCCACGTGCAGTGACGATGCTCAGTTCGACCAAACTGACTTCCACTTATTTCTTTCCTTATCTCTTTCCTCATTATTTTGACGTGCGCTTATGAACTGTGAGGATACAATAGATTTTTAGTGTGCGATGGAAGTTATTACTATCACTTAGTCTTAATAGAGTCTTCTTATTTTTCATTTTCTTTTTTATTTTAGTCATCTGACAATAGAATCTTAAAATTTTTAGAAAAATCTGAGCTTTGCTAGATTTTCATTATTTCATTAAGTGACTTGATTACATGCATATTCTGATGAATTTTTGTGATTTAGTCATATGACTTGGTTTGAACCTTAGAAAGCTTCGGAAAGCCTAGCTGGATCAAGTAGATGCTTAGATTGAGGTAGTCTCCAATGATTTTGTCTTTGTGTAACTTGGTTTGAGTATTATCTATGAATTCATGCTTTTAAAACTATTCTAAAAAATTGTGCTATATGAGTGAACTATTTTCTCTTGAAGACATGACTTAAAAAATAAGTAAATAAATTCTCTCGACAAAGTGCGTAAAAATATGATAAATATAAATGTCTAATTATTAGGTTTAGGGTTTAAGATTTATGGTTTATGTTTCTTACTTAGGGTTGAAAGTAAGGGTTAGGGTTTAATATGCGAAATACAAAAAAAAATTAAAATTAAAGAGTTTTAGGGTTTAAGAAATATGTTCATTATATTAGTTGGTATATTCACTAATAAATTAAATATGTTCGTTAAAAATTAAAGAATCACTACATCTTTTACCCAATAACTACACGCATGGCAACACCTTTTATTCAATATGTTCATTAGATTAGTTGGTATGTTCATTAATTTATATATTCATTAGATATGAAGATATGTTCATCAGATGAGACATTATGTTCATCAAATGAGTTGTTATGTTCATCAAATTGGCTGCTATGTTCATGAGATGTGTTATTATGTTTATCAGATGAAACGTTATGTTCATCAGATGAGACGATATGTTCATCAGATGAGTTATTATGTTCATCATATGAGCTGCTATGTTCATGAGATATGTTATTATGTTCATCAGACGAGCTGCTATATTCATAAGATTAGCTGTTATGTTCATCAGATGATATGTTCATCAAATGAGATGCTATTTTCATCAGATTTGATAATAAGTTCATCAGATAAGCTTTGATGTTCATCAGATTTGATAATATGTTCATCAGATGAATAAACTATTTTTTAATGAATATAAAAAATAAATTTGTGAATTAATTATTTTTATTTGGACTTTTCTTTTAGAATATTTTTTAAAAAAATTCTCATTTTTTCTAATTTTTTTAGTTTTTATGATTTTTTTACTCTTTATTTAAAGAATGGTGGAGTGTACATAATTAGGGGCTGATAACGTGCCAGATATATATGATGCAAAACTTTACTATATTACAAATTCATATTTTGAATTTTGAAACGTGACCAAATTTGCTACAATTTCCAAACTCACCGCAGGGTTGTCATTGCTTGACGTGTAAGTCATACTTCTTCCAACAAGTCATCAAACTTCCATTATTAATTCATATTATTATTTCAAACTATTAAAAGGGATGGAGATACCTTTTTCTCTTTACGGGATGGAAGCATAATTGCCTTGTCCTTCAAGGAACCTCGTTGGTTTACCCAAGTTTGGCCATCCTGATTCCCATATATTCTCTAAGTCTGCCTGCCTTGATTGAGAAAGAAAAAAAAGATAGAGATAGAATGGACAGCAGACAAGAGTCCAAAAGCGATTTGAAGCCTGCAACAACTCAGCTTCATCAAGATGCAATGGAATCTGACTTGGGTATGGCCTTAGAATTGCAGGAACAGGAAAACACACTTGACCATTGTCAGCTGCCGCCGGTTGCAAGCGATGATGGAGACTATAGCAGTAGCAGCAGCGTATTCTCGTACGACGAGGATGACTACCAGTTCTTTGAGGGAAGGGAAGGCCCTGAAGACGAAGAAGTAGATGAAACCAGCCAAAGTGACATCAACATGGAAGATGACGATATTGATCCGGATGACATGTCCTATGAGGAATTGTTGGCTCTGGGTGAAATTGTTGGGGCGGCCAGCAGGGGTTTAACAGACGAGCAGATCTCATCATGCTTGGTAGCTTGCAAGTGGCATTCATCCAAAAGTAAAACCATTACAGACATGTGCGTTGTGTGCCAGATGGAGTATGAGGAAGGAGAAAAGCTTGTGGGGCTAATTGCTTGCGCCCATCCGTATCATGCAGACTGTATAAGTCAATGGCTTCAGGTTAAGAAGGCATGTCCCATTTGTAACACGGAGGTTTCCCCATCAGTTCCAACTTCATAGCCTCTTTCCTCTTTTATATTAGATTTATAATAAGTGTACACGCAAAATGCAACGCTAATAAAGTGCATCTGTTGTTAATTTTTAAACCTATACTATCCCATAGCGCTATCACGATGGTCTTCCGGGCTGTTCGCGACACATCGGAAACTTTTTAAGGATCTAGATATGCCAGCAATAAGAAACCACAAACTGGGTTAAGTTTACACTTTTGTGTCACCTCCAAACATAAACATCCGCAACCGGATGGGACTCTAGAGGAAGAGAATTGCACATACAGTCTAAAGACATTCGACACAACAGGGTTAGCAATGCATGATATTTTTATACTCAAATCCTCATACTTCAAAATTTTGGATGACGAGACTTGGACTTGATTGACATGAATGACCTGATCAGTACCACTACTTGGCGGCAGCAACCAAAGATGATCGAGCCCTTGCAAAAGTGGCAATGAGTGAGCCTAGTTGTAACTTTTCATTGCACCCAAATGTCAGCCGGTATCTGTAACCAAAATTCATAATTGTTTAGTGGAAGAATGTGGCGATTTCAGAAACTCAAATAACATAATCTACGTGCCACAAATAGATCCTCCGCTATTTATACCACAAACATTCCAAAGATATGAATACGAAAACAACCATCAGAACGAATAATGCAGCTTCGAAAACAAGATAGATACAAACTTACTCAATATCTGATAGATTGTTGATCAACAAAACTCTGACATCAGCTGGCATCTTGACGTTAAACACAAACCTACCCAAAATCTGACTATTACATGATCTACGATGAAGAGCGCATAAAAATAAATGAGGATGCGTCATTACTTACATTGTTACTTCCCTAACTATGTCAATGAGGGCCAATCCTTTTGTAGCTTTCATTGAAGATATATCTTCACATTGTTAAGAACAAACAGAAGATGGCATTCAATGTGTCAAGTTGTGCTAATTAATTTCTTCTTTCCTAAGGATAAAATTGACCAATGAAAGAGGGATACGGTTGTAGCTATCTGCAAATGTCTCATTCAAGAGCCAGTAGGCTATTTGCTCAATATCCTTGGGCAATGGATTTCCAGTGCACAAGTAGACTGCTTCTTCTGTTATCTGTTGAGAGGCCATGTGTGTTGACTGCACACACCAACAAAAGATGGAATTAAATATATCCCACAAACAACATATATGATGTATGATGACTAACAAGGTACATAATGTTCCAAGTTTACACAGAACCTGTAAAATATTAAGGGCTTTTCTCATGTCTCCATTGCTAAGCCTTACAAGAGCCGCCAATCCGCTTTCCGGCACATCAAGCCTAAACCAATGGAATAGGGTACTATATCATTCATGAACAAACATAGGACTCACTGGTAAAATAGGTCATAAAGTAAGACGCTAAGACATAAACTTGTCACAAAGTATACTGTAGTCCTGTAATTGGATTTTTTTTTTTGGATCATAATACAAATCATCTGCAAACTGGATTAGAAAATCATGTACCTAAACTCATAAATGAAGAAACTTACCCTTCAGCTTGTATAACATGTTTCAGACGTTCAGTAACATGGATAGCATCAAGAGGAGCAAACCGGAATCTAGTACATCTCGATTGAAGAGCTGGAATAATTTTATTAACGTGATTACAAATAAGCGCAAATCTTGTGCTCTTCGTGTACTTCTCAATCACTGCAGCACATACATTGATGTTAATATCAAACTGCTCATTTGACAGGGAAAAAATTTGAAGAGAAGTTGTCACTGATAGCAGTCAAGAGTAAAATTGGCAAAAAAGTGCACAAGTGAGAAAACCAAAACAAGCCATCATAAATCTGGATAAATTGGAATATAAATATATAGCCTCTTACCTCGACGTAAAGCAAATTGTGCGTCCTTTGTCATGGCATCCGCTTCATCTAGCAAGACCAACTTTACTGAGGCCTTCGTGCTGTTGACAGTATGAGCAACATAAAAACTTCAAGAAAAACTGAATTTTTTTTATAATAAACTAAGATGCAATTTGTTTTAAAGTGACAATTTGTGTTTTCCGACAAGTCAACGAGTACAAGGAGATTCAACACCCCAAATTGGTTTAAGCGGTCAGTAAAATATATCACATCATATTCCCTGTAACGTAGGGTGCAGGTGTTGGCACAGCTTTAAAATTAAGTAATATGTGTATAGTACCAATAATGATCTGAAATGATTGTTCAAATGTAAACCGATGGGACAAGTAGTTACCACAGACCATAGAGGAAGGGCACACAGAGTTTAAAGTGCTGGCTGTTTAAAATTATAAACTCTATAGGGTCAATAAGCACACAAATCTTCACGAACCACATAACAGAAATGGTGACATAGAGTGCAAACAGAACTCCATTTTCAGATTCTCAATATAAATAGCTAACAATAAGACATGGGAGGGATCAAGGGTTCATAGTTCCATCTATTGAGAGACGTGCTGACGTTAAGGTTGGAGTGTCTTGAAAAAGAGGCTGGTTGTGGTAGTTACGAACCAAATTGGACTAAAGTACATAACATATGGGTAAATGTTATTCGCAAACTTATGACTACCAGTTTTGCAAATTGTACAGGTGATGTCTAATAAATTATGAAAATTACAACCCAACTGGTGCCAAGTGCTAAACTGCAATCATCTCAATTTCACACACTAGAGGTCCGTTGATTTTCTCCAAGATGTCTGAAATAACAAAGCCCAAGTTCATGTTTCCAATTACTTTTATGTGAGCAAAAATGATAGTAACTTCAACTTTTCCTTCCATTGTTATTTTTTTTTTGGCACAAGTTTGAAATGGAATTTTCATAAAATACCCAAAAGAAAAGCTCTGAGTGCTAGCAAAATCCTGAATCTGCTGCCTGACAATGTCAATTCCTCTATCATCGGATGCATTCAACTCCAGTATCATGTTATGGTACTGCACTCCATATAATTTGCGAGCAACTGCAAGTATAGTGGATGTTTTTCCAGTGCCGGGAGGTCCGTACAACAACAAGTGTGGCAGCTTTTTCTCACTAGTGAGCCTATCAACTGCATTTAACAGCAGCGGATGATAATCAAAAGAGACATCAAACCAAACCCTAGGTAAGTGAAAAACCTAAAAGGATGCGAGCAGGCAGGCAGGCAGCGAAATTCACATTTGGTAAACGAAAATGAGAAGAAGCAAATGAGGAATGTTACTGGTGTCCACGATGTCCCGATGAGCAGCAACGTCGTCGAGCGACTGCGGTCGGTACTTTTCAACCCAAGGAGTTGCTTTGGAGTCGGCGGCGAGGGCTTTGCCTTTGCTGGGATTGAGAGCTTCCGCACCAGCGACGTGGTCGACATCAACGTCCATCACACTGATTGCCTCCGCCATTTTCGTCTGATTCCCTTCGCTCTCTTTCCTGTAACTTTACTATATACAATTTGGTAAATATGGAGGCAAATTTGAAGTGAAAAAATTTCTTGACGGATTTATAAAATGAAGGAAGGTGAGGGACTTATTTTAGTTGGGAAAGACGGAATTTTCTGCATATTTGACGTCCTTCGCACATTCTCTATCAAATCTACAACTCCACTTAATTTTTTTTATACTATCCATTTCGCACTTTAGAATAGTGCAAAGGTGGTATATTTTCACTATAACCAAAAGCGCAAATGACACGTGGTCCACCGGTATGAGTCACCTGCTGATGTGGATGATGCACTCTTTATTTAAGTGAAAATATAATCAATTTTCGCTAAACCTTATCGCGAAAATATATAGTCGCTCTATTGAACAATGAAAATTAGTTTTCGTTGTTGAGTACAGCGAAATTTCATTACGAATGTCGCTACCTTGAAGAGCGCAAATCACGAATTGAAAACTACAGGGGCCGACTGCCGGTGAACACACAATTTTGGCCCTTGCCGCTGGTGAACTCGAGGGAGATTCAATCGCGACCTTTGCGCTAACCCTACCTACCTACCTAAAATGAGCAATAACAACTTCATCATTTCCACTTTGTTAGAAAATCCAAATCCAAATTACATTTCCCCCAACAGCTTCTCCGACTCCGATCATCCACGACGACAACCCGGCCGATGCTCGATGCTCTAATCCTCTTCACCCTCCTCCTCACGATGTGAATCACCCGCCATCTCCTGATCGCGGCCGCGGATCACAGGCGAGCAGCAACGAACGGCAACTCCGCTCCACCGTCAATGCTCCTCCCGCTCTACCACTCGTCGCCTAACGCGTTGCTGCAGCGGCGCGATGCGTCTGGGATGTTGGAGAAATAGAGGCTTCAAATCGATAAGGTTTTGTTTAGAGCGACTATATATTTTCACGATAAGGTTTAGCGAAAATTGATTATATTTTTGCTCAAATAAAGAGCGCATCTTCCACATCAGTAGGTGACTCATAACGGTGGACCACATGTCATTTGCGCTTTTGTTTAGAATGAAAATATACACCCATTTCACACTGAGGTAAACAAACAGTTGGCTACAAATGGATCTTCAAGAAAAATGAAGGAATTGCAGGTGTTGAAGATGCAAGATACAAGGCACGTTTAGTGGCTAAGGGGTATAGCCAGAAAGAGGGAGTTGACGTCAATGAAGTATTTTCTCCAGTTGTAAAACAGACTTCCATACGTGTTTTACTTGCACTGGTTGCCTTGTATGATTTGGAATTGGAGCAGCTAGATGTCAAGATAGCTTTTCTACATGGTGAATTAGAGGAAACCATTTATATGGATCAACCTGAGGGTTTCACGTTGAAGGAAAAGAAAACCATGTTTACAGGTTAAAGAAGTCTCTTTATGGGCTGAAGCAATATCCTAGACAATGGTACAAGCGTTTCGAGTCCTTCATGATAAGTCATGGGTATTCAAGGAGTATTTATGACAGTTGTGTGTATCACAAAAAGCTTCAGGATGGCTCATTTGTATATTTGTTGCTCTATGTTGACGACATGCTCATTTCTTCAAAAAGCATATACGAGGTCAACAAGTTAAAGAGAGAACTAAGCAGTGAATTTGAGATGAAGGATCTCGGAGCAGTAAAAAGGATTCTTGGCATGGAGATTTCGAGAGATAGAAAAGCTGGTACATTATATCTTTCCCAAAGAAGATATATTGAGAAAGTTTGGAGTGCTTTAGCATGCAGACTTGCAAGCCTGTTGCTACACCATTAGCAGCACACTTCAAACTTTTAGTTGCGTTATCACCTCAAAATGAGGAAGAGAAGGAACAGATGGCCCGTGTTCCATATCAGAGTGCAGTTGGCAGTATCATGTACGTTATGGTGTGCACTCATTCTGATATTCCTCAGGCAGTCAGTGTTGTGAGCAAATATATGGCTCATCCAGGCAAAGTGCATTAGCAAGCTGTAAAGTGGATTCTCAGATACTTGAAAGGAACGTCTGACTTTTGTTTGATGTTTGGAGGAGGTAGTAAATCATTTTCTTCACTTGTTGGTTATGTGAATTCTGACTTTGCGGGTGATCTTGACAAAAGAAGATTATTGACGGGCTATATCTTTACACTTGCTGGGTGTGCTGTCTCTTGGAGGGTGACTTTACAATCGACAGTCGCTTTATCTACTACAGAGGCAGAGTACATGGCGGCAGCAGAAGCAGTTAAAGAAGCTTTATGGTTGAAGGGCTTGGTTGGTGATATTGGTCTAGATCAGGAGTCTACAGTTATATTTTGTGATAGTCAAAGTGCCATACATCTGACAAAAAATCAGATGTTCCATGAGATGACCAAACACACTGATGTCAGATATCATTTCTTACGAGACGTAGTCTCGAAGGGTTCTGTTAAAGTGGAGAAGATTTCTACTACGATAATCCAGCAAATATGTTGACAAAGCCAGTTCCTCTTAACAAGTTCAAGCATTGCTTGGACTTGATCAGCATTCAGAAGTTCTGATGGCCCTACAGGGCCGGTTGGCAAAGGCGTGGAGAAGGATCTTTTGAAGTTGGCATGATGCAAGCCAAGGTGGAATTTGTTGAGTTATGTCTTGCATCATTATTTAGGAAGTCTTGAGTTTATGGAAACTTTGTTTAATTAGAATTTTCTAATATTTAGAAATCCTAATCTTGTTAGGATTAGAAATCTTAATCTGGTTAGATTAGAAATCCTGTTTGTTTTAGGATTTCATTGTAGCCTATATAAACCTAGTTAGGGTTAATTTGAAAGGTAGATTAGAAAGCCATAAACTCTCTCTTGTATTCTCTTCCTTGAAGTAATAAGATCCTTGTCTTTGCCCGTGGACGTAGGTCACTAAGACTGAACCATGTATCTCTTGTGTCTTCATTTATTTTCATTCGTTGTTCTAGTCAATATTCCGTTGCCCTACTCCAACAGTTGATTTGTGCCTCTTCTCTTAAAAAGAGTACGACTCCTCTCTTCAAGTCGGTTGAAGATTGCAATGAGAGCATTGTTGATTTTCCCATCGGGGTATCCAAGGATGCAAAAATTCTATTTGTATCCACCTGAACGACTATCAACTGGCCTAATTGTTCATTGGTATGAGGAGAACATGAGGGTGGGTAATTCTTCAAAGATCCTGCCATTGTTAGTGAAAAAAATTAAAAAAAGTCAAAAGAAATATGTCCCTATATGATACTCAAATGGGGTTCTCTGAACAAAAAAATAGTTCGTTCAATAAAGTAGTTTCTCAAGTCTCTCACTCTCAACTTCTTCAAACAAGTTCTTATAAATTCTTAACAAACTTTACAGATAGCGATGGCTGCCAACAAGTCAAAAGAATTTTTTGAAAAAGATGTATAAATGTCACTCAAAAATACCTTTAAATTATAACCGAATATGTAGTGGAGCTAGAGGGGGTAAGCTGAAAAGAAAGAGATAAAAACTGGAACCACATTAGCCAAAAGCAAATGAATAACACCTAACTGTGCTGGCCTAAGGCTGCTAGAACTTGCTAGAGATGTGAGCCTACACACAAACGTAGTCATGGATTAGAAAACAACCTATCACAAATAATGACTACAATTAAAGCTTCTGTAATTGCTTTTCTTCTTTCATTTTTTTTTAAAAACCTAGTTTTTTCTTTTTTTTCACTAACTTATTTTTTTTCTTCAAAAGTTCAAAATTAATTTTGTTACAATGAAATAAAAATATGCAGTAGTTCATTATAAAATTTGAGATTCATAACTAAATAAAAAAAATTTAAACGTGCTAAGAACTCGAAACTTTAAATGACCAGAAACCTAGACAAGTAACTAGACACGACGATGCAGTAGAAAAGTCAACAAGCCTAAATCAAGAAAAAAATTAATGAAAAAGCTTAAAGTGTGTGTAGACTTAGGATTTTGAGTTCAGAAGAAGAGAGATTTTTATTATTATTTGTAAAAGAAAAATCTGGGGGGACAAAAAAATAAAATATCTAACTGAAATATGGAATTCAAGAATGAATTTTATTTCTGGGGTTTTTAAGTAGTAAATGGGAGGAGAAAAAATGAAGCAAAATTTAGAAATCTCTCACCGAGAAATCCAGCTCTGATACCAATTGATAAAGGTTTGTGTGGTCTCGATCTTTTGATGAGATACATTTTTGATTGACTAGAGAAGACATTGGCGATCCGAATACAACTGTCTAGGACGTTGCACCTTACCAATTGTTACACCTACTCGAGAAGCGTTAATGATCTTGCGGAAGCATGATCTACCTAACCATGAAGGAACCGGATCCGGTGCTGCGCAGCGGTTTGCTGCCAGCACCCGGACGTTGTCGTTTTATTGTTTTCACGGAAGACGCACGTGATTAACTTTCTTCCTTCTTTGAATTTGTGAACTTTGCTGTGTCCGACGTGCTTCAGAACTCCGGCGCCGTCGATCTCATTTAATTCCATTCAACAATCAAAATGATGCTTTGCCGTTGACGCACGAGTCTCACGCAGTGGAGACGATCGCGGAGGGGGACGAAAAGATTTGGATCTGCATTTGCTGAAAACAGAGCTAATGCTCTGCTCCTTTGCGAAGTTAGCCTCGAGAAATTTATCTGTAGTTTTGATGTTGACTTCAAAGAGTTGTGATGTCTATGATGCTTCCTTTCTTTCAGACGATGAAGGAACAGAGACTTATAAATCTGACAAGGAGGTTCAAAGAATGTAAATATGCTCTGCTCCTTCAAATAATTTTGTTGAGACTGATTCACAAGTCTTTTCATCATCTGATTTAACCTCCTTCAAATTGCCTAGAGATTTTCATAGTCTGATTTAACCTCATTAGAGAAATTTCCCATCCGTTACATTTCAAGTTTCATGAATCAGAACTTAAGCTAATTAACATGTCAAGATTTACACCACGTTTGTCAGAAACTGACCACTCGCAGAATATTTGTTTTCTATTATTGCATAAACTAATTGGTTCACCATGAATTTTGAATGTTCTCTAAAAGCCTGAGCAAAACATGCGCAAAACAAAACACCAAAGG
This sequence comes from Kalanchoe fedtschenkoi, assembly GCA_002312845.1. Lineage (NCBI taxonomy): Eukaryota > Viridiplantae > Streptophyta > Magnoliopsida > Saxifragales > Crassulaceae > Kalanchoe > Kalanchoe fedtschenkoi. The sequence continues at coordinate 897,965 of NQLW01000040.1, read as the reverse complement.
TTGTTTCGAAAACAAATTATTACTGAATGTCCGCACCTTAACAAGACAGACCATGATGCACATTCGCAGTCACCCACAACATGATAGTACGTAGTTGAAAGCTAAAGCACAAAACTGGCTTCAGTTCATAATAATTTGAGGACAAAACTCTGGAGTTGATCTTATCGGCAGAGTTGGTAAGCATCTCAGTTTCAAGTCAATCTGATTTGAGCATTTGCATGTGGAGCCACTCACATATTAAAATTGGCCAATAAATCCTTAATTGTTGTCTGATATCCTTAGCAATGTGAGCAGAGAGACTCTTGTCAACTGTTGTTTTCATCCTAGCCCCTTTTCATGCATTGTGAATTAGGACCGAAGATGGGGTGACATACTTTCTGAACAGATCATGTTAAAAATTGCATTATAGTGTTATGCCCAGCGCATGCTGCCAAAAACAGATAAAATTATGATCAGAAACTCAGAAAAAAAACTTCAATTCTCAATCTATCACAAGGAAAACAACCCGTTTGGATGTGGGAAAATTCGAGGGATGGAAGGATACGGAGGGGACTTTGCGAAGGCGCAGACCATTGGGACATTTTTTGAACCTTCTCGTCTGATTCACAAGTCTCTGTTCTGTTCCTTCATCGTCTGACAAAATAGAAACATCATCAACACCAAAATCCTTTGAAATCGACATCAAAGCTCCAGATAACTTTCTTGAGGCTGGATTTTGCGATTGTGAAACTCTTGTGCTTGGAAATGGAATGGGTCTCAATCTGAACCAGTCTTCCAGCAACTCGATGTCTAGTTAAGATCGCGTGAACATTAGCTCTGTTTTCAACAAATGCAGATCCAAATTTTTTCGTCCCCCTCCGCGATCGTCTCCACTGCGTGAGACTCGTGCGTCAACGACAAAACATCATTTTGATTGTTGAATGGAATTAAATGAGATCGACGGCGCCGAAGTTCTGAAGCGCGTCGGACACAGCAAAGTTTACAAATGCAAAGAAGGAAGAAAGTTAATCACGTGCGTCTTCCGTAAAAACAATAAAACGACGACGTCCGGGTGCTGGCAGCAAACCGCTGCGCAGCACCGGATCCTGTTCCAACCATGAAGGTCCTTGTACCAAGCAGCTGAACAACTAGCAAGAATAAGATGAATAAGCAATTGAATTTCCAAATCTGACTAAAGGATAAATAAGAAATAAAACAGTAGTTGGAATTCTCAAGACAAGTAAACATGCGATCTAGTCGACACGCGCGAATACTAAAAAAAGAGGCAGCGGCTAACTTAAATCTAAATAAAATCCAACTGTAAACGAGGTCTACAACTATCTATTTGTAAGGTAGGAAGCTAGGACTTTTCCTAAAATAATTAGGATTTTTTATCCTGATAAGACTAGGGCTTCTCCTAAAATAATTAGGATTTCTAATTCTAATAAGACTATGACTTGTATTAAAAGGGTGAGGCCCAAAGTCCAAATTCTGTTAGTGCTCCAACTTAAGTCCAAAGCCCAAATCATATTCTGACTTGTACTGAAAAAATGATGAATTTTGTTTTATCGATTCTAGACAGCTCAGATGGATTTTTGACACTTGGTTGGATCTATTTAAAAGAAAATTTCAAGATCTTTTCATCTACAACTTATGGACCTTCGCCAACATTCAAAACTAATAGATATGATCGTTTAAAATTTGATGTAATCTGCAGGTTCCTTGACATAATGTCCTCATCATTAGGGCTGTGACAAAGCCAATTCACTACATACCATTGCGATGGATGGATGGTGATGTGAAAGTGTAGCCTCATCCACCTTGAGGAACCTCCTAATACATGCACAAATCTCCCTCAAATAATCGTTTCTAAACTTGGTGGCCTCCTTCTTCCGGAAAATAATGATATTCATCGGAAAATTTGAAAAAGAGAGGTACCAAATTTGTCGAGATGAAGGCACCAATACCTATACTACATTTTCTTCAAACCTACAAACAATCAAAATATGTCTTGGATACAAAACTCACATATAGAGTTACTGCGATAACTTCAAAAAAGATTGGATATGGATGTATAATTTATCGATCGGAGTATGACTCATTATAAACTTTGCGAACACCATAAATTTCTTTGATTAGTAAGCCATCTTAGTCTCAGTGAGAAAGAAGTCACTAGATGACTGTCGTGGAACATAATTTGCCAGTGCACAAGAGTTACATTCTGAAAATAGTTCTCCAATTATTTTGCGCCAATGGCGTTATAGTTCTACGTGCGTCGTGTACTGAGATTGGTTGTGCAACTTCATACGGTGGTCAACAAACCGTAATATCCCTTGACGAGGCAAATGTGTCAGAGACAGCGTGGTCATAACCATGAGATGATTCTCTCACTAAGGTTTTTAGTTAGAATCACTGTAAGACAAATATGGTAATAGGATTTACATGCTAATTAATCACATATGCTATATAATATTTGTGTTTCTTTTCTTTTTGTCATTTTGTCATTATTTGTTATGCCAGTTGCTTCAATGTCATGTTTCACTTTCAAAAGAATTTGATTATTATTCTTTCTTATAAAAAATAAAGAAAAAAACATAATATTTTGCATGCATTATCACAAGTAGGTTCATCTACTAAATATAAACGTCATCTAGTGAAAGTTATTATATAATTGGTGAATAATAATATGTACTTGATGAATATACTTGCTTATATAGTGATTAATTTGAGTTTATGTAATGAATATAACTGCTCATAAGATGCATTTTTGTGTACATTTAATGAATATGTATGTTAATACGGATATCTAATTGATAAATACTTGCACAACTTGAGAATATATATATGTAGTATGTAAACTCATCAAGTAAATATAAATGATCATCGGGTGACCTATAGCTGCAGATCAGCGGCGGTTCCACTGGATGAACAGTGGGTACAGCTGTCCATCTAGGTCCAAACCAAATCGTTCAAAATTTAGTATAAAAATAAATTATTTTTAATTTTTGTACACCCAGTTAGGTGTAAAAATATTGTATTACTTTTTTTTGGACCTCCAGTCAACTTAAAAAAAAAATTGTACCCTCAAAATAAGCTTTAAAATGTTATATTTTTTACCCCATTCAACTTTAAATAAATTTTGTACCCCAAAGTAAAATTTTTAGTTCCGCGAATGCTGCAGATAGATGAATATGCATACTCTTTAATTATAAAATCATAAATTTGATTAATTTGATGAATATTATAAAAGTTTAATGTATAAAAATGCATAACTATAAAGTAAAATAATATTATTAAATTAAGTTTAGAATTTTTAAATAAAATTATTTTCCTATATTTTAAAATTTTACTGCCTTCATAGTAAGTCACGACTATAAAAAAAGAGCATCTAATAAGTATACCCAAAAAGCTGCGGTGGTATCGGGTGAGACCTCAAACGAAAAATACTATGAAACCAACAAAATCGCTACCTCGGAGCGGGAAGCGGGAACCAACTTGCCAATTCCCTCCAACTTCTTCTCTCTAATTTCGCTCCCAAGACCCTAATTCTCAATTCTCCTAATTTACACGTGATCGACGATTTCAATCTACGAATTCAATGGGGAAGTCAGCTGATGAAGTTACCGTGATGGAGGTGGCGAGAACTGTTCGCCGGAAACTGACACAGTCGACGCTGTTTCCCTGCAAGGCTGAGAACAGCAGTGCCGAAAAGGTACCGAACTTCAGTGATGACGACGATGGGGAGTGCAGTGGCACCCAGGGCAGGAAGAAGCGGAAACCCAGGGGTAAATCCACCACGCCGCAACCTAAGCCAGCCAAGAAGGTTTATTACTTGTTACTATCTATCTATTTATCAACTAATTTCTTGCAACTGTTATAAAATATTAGAGATCACACAACCATTGTAAGATCTCAGAGATCAATAATATGAATGGTTGGACCAAGAGCCACCTATTCAATTACTAGAGGTTTGCAAAAGAACCCCCTATTTGTATATATTTGTATTGGCATGCGGTTAGTAGTGACCCTGGACCTGGTCTAACACAGCCTTAGATTGTTGATTTTATGATTTTGATGAGCAGAAAATTGCAAACGGCAATGGCTGTCCGAATGGAATGATGGAAAACCAAGACTTTCCAAGTAAGCCTGATTGTTCTCAAACCTTGTTGTATTTGCATTGAAAATACTGGCATGCCAGATTTTAAAGATATCTCTGGGCTTGTTTGACTTAAAATACAAGTCAGTCAGACAAGTTCACCAAAAGGGAAGATACCACTGTAACACTATGGTTGAGTTCAATAAATGGCTTTTTTAATACATGACCTTGTAGATAATTAGGACTTGGCAGTATAACAATCAAGTTAAATCTGGCGCAAAATCTTTTTAAATACCTTGCATTGAAGGCCTGCCTTAAATTTTTGGTGCCCAGTATGACCCACAGAATGACAGTCTTGTTTTGTTCTTATATCATTCTTTTGTCAGCAAGACATTCTGTTACTCTGGTGGTTGGATATGCATTACAACTAATTCTATGTTAACTGTAGGCATGAAGAGCCCTCGAAAGCCACGGCAGAAGCAGCAGACAAATATCACTCCGAGTAAGAAGGTGAAGGCTAGGATGAATAGCTCGGCAGAACCGGAATTACCTACTGAAGAAAAGCCACAGACCATCCCTGATCTGCGGTTAGAGGCAAAATTAAGTGCTGAGGTTTTCATTGCATTGCCTTCTTCTATGCTACTTCATATTTGATTGATGTAGAAATTAGTTCAATTTACTCAGGTTGCGAGAAAGTATTTAATTCTTAAAACTTCAACGTTTGCAAGGCTTCAACTCACATGAGAAATTGTTGGTCAAAACTGACAGTTTGCATATCTACGTATTTTCTATAATTAAGATTAAAAATCTATCAAACTCGTTATGACTGTCTTCTTTCACTGTTTTTCTAGATTATGTTTATGATATTGATTTTACTAATAATTTCACAGGAAAATTCTCGAATATTTGCTGGAAAGCAGATACATCCATTTTTTTCATCAAGAAAAACCAGCAAAATAATCAGAGAGACAATTAAGGCCGATGCTGGCTGCTGCACTTTTGATAAAAACGATAGCTCTGAATCCTTCTGCCCAATTCATGTGTTTGAATCAGCTCGGGTGTGTACTTCTATCAATTTTTTACTGTTGGATTTTCAATTTAGTACATGCATCCATCTGCAGATGCCTCGTACACTTTTGTTTTCTAGCACTTGGTGTGTCTTTGCTTACTGGTTTGACGGTCATTCAATTCAATACATCAATGCTCGTAAACAACAGTTGTTCACCCGAATCCAGAGGAGTCAATCTTTTGCCACTGGTACATTTAGGATCATATAACTTTATTATCTAGATTCTTAGATATGCATCACTTGCAGGACGATACTCCAGTTCTTGATTGGAGTCGCTGGATATTTACTGAGAGATCATTTTTCAACTTTATTCAAGTTCATGAGATGATGGATAACTCAAGCCGTGAAAGCTTTATAGATTCTGTACATTTTGACAATTATCTGAAAGTTAGCTGTGCTTCCTCGAAGTCCCATGCGGATGGTATATCAGTAGATCATTATGCAGGAAAAGGCTGTCACCATCCTACTTTGATTAATGAAAATGTGGTATGTTTCGACTACTGTAATATAGTTCTGTAGTTCCCACTTTTTCCATTTATATTTACTTTTACTGCCTTGATAGGAGCATGAAATGGGCCGAATAGGTGTTTGTTCCAATCACGCTGGTCACGGTAAATACTGTGTGGATGGGAAGAAGATCAGCATTCTCCAGAACAGGTTTAAATGCATATTCTTATGTTATATATGCATAGCAGTGAATTTATCGTCATTTTAGTGATTCAATCTTCAGGAACCAAGGTCTCATTAATCGGAATTATGATATGCTATGGACCAAAAAGTACCAGCCAGAAAAAGCAACAGAGGTCAGAATTCTATCAATTATATTTTAGCTACGCTTTCATGGAGTCGTCCGTAATTTTAATTTACTCGTATTCTCTCTTGCCATAAACAGAAAAATATTTAATATTTGTGGAAATATGATGTCCAGGTTTGTGGCAACATTGAATCGGTGAAATACTTAAGTGATTGGCTGCATAGATGGAATGCAAAAGATCTTCAATGCAGAGAGTCTGCTAATGGAGGGACGAGTAACGCTAGTGAGAGCAGTGATCATGAGTATTATGAAAGTGACTCTGACTCAGAGAGGATTAGCGAAGGAGATAAGTTGAAAAATGTTCTCCTAGTCACAGGGCCGATCGGGGTAAACTCACCCCCCTGGTTTTTTATGCTAAGTTTATTGCATTTCACTCTTTCAAACCGTTGCAGTCAGAGTTTTAATGATCGAACTCTTCCATTCTGGTTTAAACAAGCTAAATTGCATCCTAATTATTAGGAATTGGGATAGTGGTGAACTGCTGGTTTTTGTTTTTCTAATTCCCACTTACCATGATGTGTGACAATATAGAACCAAAAATAGTATGGCTTTCATGCATTAGTCATCTTGCTCATCTTAGGTTAGAGCTATCTTGTGAGGTTTTTTAACTCAATGACAGCTTCCAAAAGTTAGTGGAAGATGCCCCATCTATATCCATGTTAGCCGCATTTTTAAATTCACATCATTTACTTATTTTTGCTTTCTGTTACAGTAATTTGTAGTTTGCTTCATCAAAAACCAACTGATATTGTGTCATCTTTAAGAGAATGTGTTTTGGTGGAATTTAAACTAAAATGGGGCTACTGTCTGAACAGACATGGCAATCAGTTTTATTTACTTAAAGTTGTCATTGTCAAATATAGAAGCTTATTCATTTTTGTTACGAACAATAAAATTGTTTGATGAGGGATGGCGTAGGTTGTAGTTGTACGAGGTGGAAGGACGTGGTTTGGAAGGTCGGTGTTTAGATATCGTGACTGACGAGAAGGAGAGGGACAAGGAAGGAGAATGATAAGGGAGAAGGACATAAAATAATTCTATTGCTTACTGAATATGTTGCTGCAACCTCCTTTTAGATAGGAGACAACCCTAACAATAAAATCTAAACTTGACAAATAAAGAAACTAACTTAAAGCTTAAGAAACGGAAAGATAAAAATAAAATCTAAATAATCTAAACTGGTAAACTAGAGAATATTTAATCCTAAATCGAATCATCCTTTTGAACCTTTATCTTCTTCTTGCGCCTAGAATATGTGAGACCCCACGTGACAATTTTATTCTATTAATATTTATTCGAAATAAATATTTGGTGCCATCGAAACCTAAACTGGTGTTATTTGTACTTAAAATCTCTTCTTCTATTACAGAGTGGAAAATCTGCATCTATTTATGCATGTGCCAAAGAGGAGGGATTTAATGTTATTGAGGTACTCCCTCTGTTCGGAAATTACTGCCACTTCGAATTTTTTTCATAAAATTTTACTTGTAATTTACATAAGTTATTGGTGCTTTATATGATACTAGTCTTTGACAACTTTTGGATAGTTATTCATCATCCATGTTTTGAGAAGTTTGTAATCGAACTTTGATGGTCTAGAAAATTACAGATAATTATTTATGGAAGGGAATTTAAGCACTCAACACGCTATTTATAACTGATTTACCCTTTAATCTTGTCTGTCTAATGATTTTTCTCATAGATGAGTGAATGCCTCACCATTCTTATATGACAATACAGAAACAGCTGAAGGGAATGCTGCTTGAGAATATTAATGATCAACTAATCTATGTATTAATATATTTTTGTTGAATTGTGTACCCACCCTTTGATCAACAACTCTATATCACTCAGTCGAGCTTTTATATGTCCATTTTTCTTTCACATATCTGAACAATACCTTTTGTCATATTAGGTGAATACATCAGACTGGAGAAATGGGGCTCTTGTAAGACAGAAATTCGGGGAGGCTGTAGAGTCACATAGTGTTAACAGGTTAGCTTTTGCTTTCCTGTTTGAATTGTTCTTCGGAGTTTATGGTTTTAATGGAATAAATATCACTCCCTGCTTAAATTTGTTTCCTTTCCATTCATTTCTGTTGCTTCCCAAAATAATTTTGGAGTCACATAGCAGTAACAAATCAGCATTTTGTTTCCAGACTAAATTGTTATATGGAATTTATGCTCGTGAGCTATTTTTAATGGAATGAACTGTTGAGCAGTGGCTTATGTCCCACATCGCCCATTACATGGTCTATAACGATCCTAATATATAATTGGGCTCCACTCATTATCAATTGATTTTGAGTGTAGATCTAACTATATTAACATAAACATCGATGCTACATTTGTTTCCTTATCATTTTGCTGCTACTTCTCAAACTCACTGTGTAGCGCCATTTTTACTTTTGATGCAACTTGCACACATGCTCTATGAACAGTCTAATTCCTGAGCGATTGGTTCCATCGACCGCACCCTCCTCCTCCTATCTCTCTCTCTCTCTCTCTCTTGAGATTTCTTAATGCTCAGACTGCTTCAAATATTTCTAAAGATTTTAAGTTGTTCTTTCTGAGAAGTGTCCTTATCCATTGAGTATGTTCCGCAAGGCCTGAACCAACCATATTCTTTAGGCCACCCAGCTCCTTGGGCTGGCCCTGTGAACCACAGAGCAGCCTTCATAATTTGGAAGGTTAAAGTGAATAAGTGTTTGAATACATTCTATTTATTGTTGAACGGGAGGCATTCATGCATGAAGTGACAATTATTTCTTTTAGGTGCAATGAGCAGTTCCTTTCACTTTCACCATTCATAATATTACAGATTTCCTCATTACAACTCTATGAAGATGCTGTTTGCTGAAAAATAAATGAAAGGATTCCTAAACTGGTCTGTTTATGTTTTATCTTTGATCAGTTGGAGTGCTACTGAGGTTGCCACACATTGTGGCTTGGTATTCATTGGAACCTTTAGCTTGGTAGTTACCTAGTTTGAATTACCTTTGTATTTTTCTTATATATTGAAGGTTGTAGTTCACTTGAGAGCATTCACTAGATATACATATCGATTTTCAGTTTTTTCCCCTTCTAATCATTCTATGGCGTAGATTCCAGATGGTGGCAGCTGACTTTCATAATGTGGCTACTCAAAGATGTATTTCGCTGTCACAATCATTTTTTTCACAGTCTACCATGTACGATTAATTTGATGTGGTGGTAAAGAAAACCAAAATAAATATAAAAGTAGCTTATCATTAGAGTAAGTTATAATGAAAAACAAGTTCTGTCCCCCATCTTCCTTTTTGATGTAGTTTGTTGCTCCTCAGTCGGCTGCTAGGTATTACCTTGCCTACATGAATAATGGTTGAAAGGCAAATCTGAATTGTGAACATCTGTCAATTATGTCCAGGTTGAATGAACATGAAGCAAGTCAGTCTAAGCAGCATAAATCAGACTCCTTAAATGATCATATGAAGTCACAAGAAGCAGAGAATGAGGTAGTTGAGTTTATAACCGTAGCCAATGAGGATGCTGCCTGCAGTTCAGTCGACATGTCTGCAGAAGGGCCGCATGCAAAAAACAAACTTCCATGTGATAGGGATAAATTAAAAACTCTAGTGCTATTTGATGATGTTGATATTGCTTTTACTGAAGATCGAGGGTTTATTGGCGCTATACAGCATCTTGCCAGAGTTGCAAAGCTGCCAATAATATTAACTACCAACAGTATGGCATTCTTTAATTATATCTTCGAGTTTTCCCATGTATTACAAGTTTTATTGTGACCATTTTGTAAAATTTATCAGGTAACCAGTCCATCTTACCTGATAGCTTGGATAGGGAGGAGATATATTTCTCTAGACCATCACTTACGGACATACTTGATCATGTGATTGCGGTATGGCCTTCAAATATGCACTGTGTTCTCTTTTCTTCGTAGTAATGTATTGCTGTCAATGTTCACATTGCGAGCATTCTGTAGATATGTGCTGCCGAGAAAGCAAGCATTCAACCTAGTCTTGCGCAGAGTTTTACTGAGTTTTTTCATGGTGATATTAGAAAGACCATTATGCATCTCCAGTTCTGGTGCCAGAGCACAGTGTGCGTAAAAGGTTAGTGTGCGACTTTCTTGCTCAATAAAGTTGCTTGTTTTGTGTACAAAGCATAACTATGAAACAGATGGCTCAATAATGGTTTATTATTATAATATTGCATTCCAGGTGATGCACTTTTTTAGAAATGAAATAACATCTTGTTTAAATTGAAATGGTATACAGTTTTTTTAAATTGAAATAACATCTTGTTTACACAGAATCATATTGCAATGGTATAATCATTGCCATTCGCTGAATTTTTACACACTATAGCTAGTATCATCATTCTTTTAATTAAACTTACGATTAGTGTATTACATTATGCCCACACCTAAAATAATGAGGTGCCAAGAACATAGAGTGGGAAGTGAACAGACTGTTTTATCCTTTTTTTGTACAGATAAAAAATTACTGGAAAATAATGCTCCGCAAGTATTTAATCTTGAGGTTGCACATCAGCTACTCATGAGGCTTATCCCTTGGGGTTTTGCATCAGAGCTCTCTGAGCTGATAGAAGTTGAGTTGAACAAATCACTGAATTTACAGGAAGAATATTCAGCTTTATTTGAAGCGAATGAGGATAAGCTTCTCAATGAGATAAGGCACCGTGGTTCTCAGATGCATCTACATGAAGACTTCATGGTAGCCAAGAAAGATGCAATGTTGAAAAGAAGTAATTCTTATCATAACCCTGACCCATATGATGTTGCTGTTAAAAATCAAGACAAATCCAATTCATCCGGATCACCTATTGCATTTTCTCGTAAAAATAAAAAGAGGAAATGTGATTATGTGCTATCGTTGAGCGAAGACGATGAGGTGTGTGATTACAAAAGGTCAGCTATTTCAGTGCAGGTAACAACTCATGCTGGGATCAGTGTTGTGGACTGTGAACACAAGTCTAGTAACCCAAAGCCTGCAGACTATTGCAGTTCGTCAGTAGTAAATAACCTTAGTTTGCCAGATCCATCATTGAAGATCTTACCTTTAGAGACTAAAGGAAATTTGGAAACTCAGATTCAGTTTTCAGAAAATGACTTGCAAATTCAAGATTCTTGTGGGGTAGCTGATATTTCATGTGTTCCAGAGTCCTCATTTGTCCCTGAAACTAGAATCAACGATGAACAAGAGGAGTCATGTAGATCTGTGTCTTATGATCCTTCTAGTGATATGATGACTGCCGTTTCCTCCAGCATCATGTTGCCACAAAATTTGACCATAGTTGAAGTTGAATGTTATGACGAATGCTTATCAAGGTTACATATTGATTCACAAAATATGGTCAACAGCTATGATATCAATGTCGAGTCAATTCATAATGAAGACGTTGGAGACTCGCTTGTTGAACACTTTGAGATTGCTACAGGTCGGTGGCAGTTAATGGATGAATGCAGTCAAATGGACTTCAACAGGGGTGAGCCGATACATCGAAATGACGTGTGCGAGAAAACTGGCTTAGTCCAAGAAGCATGGGATCGCCTCCGTGAAAGTCATCAGGATTTAGGGAAATATGTTACCTCTGACCAAAAATATGCCTCTCCAATTTTGAAGGTCACTTTTGCTGCTAGCAATTTAATGTCAGAAGCCGACCTGTTGTCGCCAGATTTCCAACTGGCTGGAAATGTAAGATTTCCATAATTATTTTATTGCCTGTTATTTGTCTGCATTATCATATTTCTTACTATTCTTTTGCATTTTATTTTAGTGTTCTGCAGAACCGTCAACATTTCCTTCTGAACAGTCAGATGCATTTCGGTACTACGATGAGCAGTTGCATATCACAACTACATTTTTTGACCATGGATTCCACTTGTATGCTAAAGATGTCAAGGAAGTTGTAGCAAGCATGAGTCAAAAGGTGGATTCGGCACAAGAGATGTCGACCTGCAACGCTGATATGATGGTATTAGGAAAATTAGTCGCTCAAGGTGTTGGGACAAGTAAATTATGGCAGCATGAGACATCAGATTGTGGTCCATCTGAAAGGTCAGTCTGAAGTCTGAACCCTTAATTTGCTAGTTGTATGATGGTTCCAATCATCATTTTCTATAATATTAATAGCGCATGTTTTGCAAACATGTTAATGCATCAATTAAGTTGTCTCCTGCAAAAAATGGCTTAAAGCTTGTCTGATTAGATGGTTATAGGTTAAAAAGTAGCGAATAGCCGTTAGTCACAAATAGCCCATTAGGCCTTCTACCAGCCAATCCCAAGTTTTCCAAAATTTACTTTTACTGCGAAGTCCTCTCTTATAACTGCAAACTGTATCTATCCTGTTTGTTGATAAGTCGTAGTGTTCCCCATAATAGTTGTACTATTTAGGGAAACATTTTCCCGGCTTAAGTATTATTCAGTTGTCATGAACAATAATCATATTGTGTATCCGGTTGCCTCTGCCTTATAAAGTTCAGTATATTAATTGAACTAGCTGTATGTATTGTAAATGTGTATTTGTATCTGCTCACCATGCTGTTTAGTGAGGAATGATTGTTTATATGTGCGCATTGGAGGCAATATGGTTTCATACAAATTACAAACCCAACTGATTACTTACATTGTTTAAACCCGTTATCTGTATGAAATTTTGTATTTCCCTGTTCCAAGAGTCTTATATTTTGCATTTAGCAGGGAAGCAAACTCTGGTTGTCTAGATATAGTTCGGTCCATTGTTCCTCCGCGATCTTATCTGGTTGTGAGAGGCGAAACACTGCATGAATATATTTCTTGCTTGAATAATATTTCGAGATCAGAGACCTCTCGTTTGTCATCAGGTGTCGACGATGCAAAAGGGCGAAGGTATATCTTGCCACTATTCAGTTTCAATCAGATATAAAACTTGTCCTTCAGTTTTACAATAAAGCTTTGGTAGTTAATTAGTGAGTATTGTAATGCAGAGGGCGCTTTGGTCATTACCTATGCGGTGACAGATTTTCACTTTCCATGGAGGATCTTTCATTACTGGAACGGTATCCCACCCAATCTGATGTGTAGGAGTAGCATGAACATCATATTTTACTAGTAAGGAGAAAAGGTAAATAATAGAAAGCGAATTTCTTATGAAATTCATTTCATTTTTTTTGTTTGATTATAGGTGGAAAATTCATAGAAGAGCGTACAAACACACTTTGTTTTGTTAAAATATTTAATATAATTTCTCATCTAATTTTCATTCCTCTGATTGTTCCTCCTCTAACTTTCCCTAAATCAAACAAATAAATCCTTCACATTTTCCCTCAAAAATTTTTTCCCTTAATTTTTTTCTAAACCAAACACAGGCTAACTGTTTATAATTAAGTTGCAGTTGACATCTTAGTATTAGCTTGCGTACAATGTTATGATAATCTATTCTTTGTTGGGAAAAGTATTGTCATTTTAGAAATGCGATCATTATTATCAAATTTCAAATTCATAGTTTTTCGTGTTTTTTTGTTTGGGGTTTGTGTAATTTTAAAAAATTCAATTAGATCCATAATATTTTTACTTATTTGCATTAAAACCTTACTAATTAATTTATTAATTAAGTATAATCCTAAACTTTGTCTTCAACAGAGTCTTACCCAAATTCGTTTGAATAGCGCACGGAACTGCAATTTCGTTGTCACCTTCCTCATCTTCTTTAAGTTACCATATTAGAAAATATGTTCTTCTAAATTTCTAGAAATTTCTACCACAAATCATCCAATTAGAAAATCCTATTTCTACCCTAAATTGTATAAGAAAAATGCACCTCAATTTTTTTGAGCACAAACTACCACTCTCGTAGTCATCTTCCTCTTCCCCCAAATCATTGTATTAGAAAATCCTACCTTGAAAATCATAGGAAAAATATACCCAGTAAACCGCCTTTGCAAAATTTTATGGAGTTCAAGCTTTTGAGATTGGTGCCCATTCTCTTGCGCCCACAAGATCATGGGGTGGGGAAGTCGACAGACTTTAAGGCGTGATGATGTGGTTTGCCGGAGCTCGTCTTGTGTGAGATGTCAAAGACCGAAGCATTGATGCAGACATTTAGGATGTCAACTGGAGTGCAGATTAATTAAGAGAGAGAAATTTTTGAAAGGGGGTGTGGAGGATCACTTGATAGACATCGGAGATCGAAAGATTGACGACATGAAGAATAAGTGGATGACTCCGAGAGAACTAGGGTTAGGTTTTGGAAAGAGTGAAAAAGAGCTAATATAAATATTAAACAACGTAGTTTAGTGATGGAGCCAGTGAAGAACTTTGAGATATTGTTTGGAGTTGATTGATTAACTTTAAATTACAAACAAATTCGAGAAAAAACATTGTAAATTTCAAAACTTGATAGTGATGACCACGTCTTTTTAAATTGAGAAAGTACGTACCCTCTTTTTGTACTTTTCCCTTCTTTGTTTCAGCTACTATCTGATTTGGCCTTATCATCAACATCGAGGAATATGTCATGTTCGGGAAGAGCTTATGGGGACTTCAAGAGTAATTCTATACTCTTATGTTTTAGCTTTTAGGGAAAGCATTTAAAAGGAGTTTCAAACTATTATAATTTTCATGACAATGTCAATTGACAGATTTCAGATCAAAATGTAAATTTATAATGATCCCGTTAATCTCGCATAGCTCGTCGATTACAGCCAGCAGCCTCCCATTAAAAATAAACATATGTTATTACTTTTTAAAAATTTATTTATTATTAAATTAATCATGAGATTTTAATATCAAGTTAATCATAACATAATCTAGCGAAGAAAATTTTCCATGGCTCTCGGTAGTTCAATCTAGCCAAAAAGTTCATATATCGCTCCCGATAGTCTGATTACTCCGTCACGGATGTGCTTCTTCACTGTGATCTTCCGCCCCGAACAACCATCGTTGTCTTGTAATTCACCACATCAATCCTTCTCTAATCATGTCATCGCTTGTCACACGCACTTTTAAAATTCACTTTTACCAACACGACTTTCACTAACAAAACTCACACTGCTCATGCCAAATTTAAGATCCTAGCCGGCCGATGAGATCAAACTTGATAATCTCATTCATAATTAACTCACATAATTATTGACCGTTCTTGAGTGTTATTTAATAGTTTTAGCTAATTTTATATTTCAGGCTTATTTTAGGTTTTAAGGTGAAAACATGCTAAAAAGAGTAGTTTTAGAGCATTACTCAGACAAGGAGAAAAAATCGGACAGAAGACAATGATCAGCCGAACGCAAGAGCTGCGTAGCAGTGAATGCAGTGGTTCACTACCACGCACGGGGGAGAGTTGACACGTATCACACAAAGAAAGAAAAGAAAAGAAGATGGCCTGGCACTGGCCACACGCGCAGTGGAATGTGACATGTGTGCGCAACAGGCAGTAGTTTCCTAATTAGTTCTGTAGAATATTTTCAACTTTTGAAGAGCATATCTTCTGGTTCAGATGTCCGATTCACGCGATTCAGAAGGGTATAGAAAGATTAGACAGTTATTTACAAGTTTCCATAAGGAGATAGAGTCCAAATTTCGATGTATCTGGCAGAATCACCGACAAAGTAACTGGACAGATAATCTTCCTAAATTTGTTCCTATCTCGATTCTGATTTATATAAGCCAAAGAAGTTTGAAATTCATCAATATCTCCTGGCGATTTACATGAGGAAAAAGCCCAGATTCATAGCTTGAAAGCTTAGCTACCTCACAATTATATATAGAGAGCTTAACAAGGGAGAAAGGTGTGCAGTCGAGTGTTGAAAAGTAAGGTAAAAGTAACGGATGTGACAACAAGTAAGGAGCAGCGAAGAGCAGCAAGAGAGTTCAACCTAGCATATGTTTGAGTAAGATTGTAGTCCCTACTATTTTACTTGTATATGAGTAAGATTGTAGTCCCTACTATTTTACTTGTATATGTGCCTATGGCCTTTAGTGGCTCATTCCCTCGTGTTGTTCGAGTGTTTTTTTTTAAGGGGATCGATAGTGGTTCCCCACTTCCCCCCTTGGTGGCCAGGGGCCGCATACCCCCTCCACCTTGATAGTGTACGCCCATACTCACTGCGGGCCAGCTCACGCGCACCTCCAGCGTATCTAAGCGTAAATGCGGTACCAACAGGGCTTGAACCCATGACCTTGGGATTATTAGACAACACCCAATGCCACTAGGCCAACACCTTAGTGTTGTTCGAGTGTTGTAAACTTGTGACAATTATTGTGAGATAGTTTGAACTTATAAATTTTGTTTATGTTGATATTGTTATTGCACAGAATCTGAATAATTACATTAACGTGCATGACAAAACTAATGTGTGTAGTAACTCACTGCATGAAGTTTATGCTCCAAGATCTGATTGTGAGGTGAAAGCCAAATACCAATTAGATAGAGCAAAATAGTAACATATCCTAAGTTCTGCGAAAGCAACATAGCTTAGTCTAAATTTCTGATCATAGTAGCACAATTGCGTATGCCTTGTTGCTAAGCTGACAACCTACTAGAGCATGTTAGACATATAGTATTCATATCATTGGCTTAAGAGTATGATGAATGTAGAATATGATCAGTTGTTTACAATCTAAAATTATGGGATGCATATATTGCGGAATTCAATGCATGAATAAAATTTAATCTTTTGTATTGATGATCAATAATCTCACAAGTCAAAGTCACGTGAACTACATGTCCATCTATTTGATATCTTAATTACCCGTATTGACTGCAATTACAATTTAAAACCCTTATTATTTTGTGTCTTTGATTTTGTTACATTATCTATTTATTAAACGGTCACAATTCAGTCTCTTCGGATCGACTCTGTACTTATAACTACTCATAGATACAAATTTATTTTCATAGGAGAGCTAAACAACGTTCCTGTCAAATTGGCACTGTTGTCGGGGAGTGAGGTGAGCTGATTTCTTGGTAACTAGGCAATTTTTGTACAATTTTAGTCTTTTTATGAGTCTGTCAAAGTTCGGCCACGCATGCGGTCAAACAACCCAACTGCGCATCTTGTTTATATTTTTTTGTTTTATTTGTTTTAAAAAGTTATCGCGCGCGCGACCCCATTCTTGCTGAGCGTGCGGGAGTAATTTGACTTTTCAGATTTGCCAGATTTATTTCGTTTGTTTTATTGCCTGCACTGACCTTTCAGACTAGCTTCTACTGAGTATATGAACGATAAGTTTTAAGATAATTTGTTTGCATTCTATGAGGACCCTAAAGAGTTGATTTGACAAAGGAACCATGCTAGACAAGAAGTAGCTGCAACATAAATAACAGCCCAACAAAACCAACCACAAAGGAGAATGTTTAAGGAGCTGACTGCTCCAACATTCCACGATCAGCCGCTATGCATACAAGCCACTGATGACGAGGATATCAAAGTTAGGGGAGGTGTAATATCCTAATTCTCTAAATTTCGAGGGACGCCAGGAGAAGATATCCAACATCATCTATGTGAATTTAATATAGTTTGCACCACAATGAAGCCGACTGGGACTGACAAAGATCGATACAGGTTGTTAGATTTTTCCTTCTCTTTAATGGATTATGCTAATGAATGACTATTGTATTTGTCTGCACGAATGATCACTACAGAACCAGATGCAAGAAGCCTTTCTCGTGAAATATTTTTTACGGATAAAGCATCTCAGATATGGAAGAAAATATGCAGAGCTAAATAACAGTCAGATTAGACAGCCTGTGACTATTATGAACGCTTCAGGAGGTTAACCCCCCAAGTGCCAGAACCATGAATTCTTGGATCAAAACTTGATCGAGTTCTACATAGAAGAAATGCAGCCCCAAGATCAAACAAAAATGTTAAAGCAGTTTCAAACAGGTTTTGCTAATGTCACTTTCTTGGATAACACTGACTTTACCATATCATTATCCAAATGTACTCTCATATGGGGTTGACTAAATATTTGGTCTCTAATTTCTTCGTGGATCGCTCTCCAAATCTTCGTTAAAAATGATTGTCGGCCCACACCTAATTTTACATGCTTCCTCTTTTGATTGGTTCTACTTTTGGCACCGCAACTCCAAATTTTGTTTCAGCATAATAACACAACTCATGAAATAAAACTATAAACAGAAAGGCAAAATTTTGTACACTAGAGAATCAAGGGCAAGCTGCAGATTTGTCATTCAGCTACACCTTTTATATAATTGAAAAATGTAAGATACACTCATCCTATGGAACACTGTGTAGTACATGGTTAATGCATTAACCAAATTCACACATAATTTTGTAGACTCTTTCTACTTATGTTTCCGATTTTCTAATATTTATTATAATCAAACCACTAGGTTGGTTGAGAAGTCATTGTAATAAACTCAAATTCATATGTAGAGAGAACAACACTCTACTTCTTCAAATATTATGAATTGCTATGTACTTAAGACAATGCATACTTTAATGTGCTTTTTTCATGTATTTTACATTATTAGCCCAATCATTTTCTATATAATATGATGCATAAAATAATTTGTCAAGAATATTGAACCTTATAATTTCATGTGCCACTAAATTCACAAGTATGATTGTTTAAGCAGCATTATGACTAACTTAGTCTCATTTCTTACATAATGTCCAACTTATAGTTGAAGTCTAGTAATAAAAGAGTTTTGTTGACATCTACTGAAGGCATATTTGATGTTCTTCATCTCAACTCTATTAGCAACCATATTTATTTAGTCTCTCAGATCTACATTTTTTTAGTATGAGAAATGTGCAAGAGAAAATCAAACATTTTCTGATCAATTAGCTCAATATTGATAGCTAAGTAGGACATCAAATATTATGTTACTAATCTCAAAGAGACAAGTCATCACTTAATTAAGCTCATTAAACATCACTCTAGACTAGTGTTCTAAACATTACCTTAGGCGACTCCTAAGTGCTTGTAAAACACGTTCTAAATTTGGTGCTAGACGGCTAAACATCGGATCACTGCACGACCTCAAGAAGGCTGACATCAACCTCAGCTGCTCATCTGTGTTGCATAAAGTAGCATGGGACACTGAATGATTGTCGTCTGAACATCCTCATGTGTAATACCGTCATTATTCAATAAGAAATCAAACACCATGTAGAGGTCATCATATGGGTTGCACGTCACCAACTGGAGGTACTTGTCAAATAGCCCTCTGAACGCCTAACTCTTGACCCTCATCAAAGGGAGAAATCTTTCAACTATTTTCGGTGTCAACAAGGGGGATGTAGCAAAGAATAGGGTTTAACTATAAAGCTTTGGTGGAGTTAGTATTGTAACAAGATTTAAAGTAGACAAGCTTCTCGCGAAAAAAAAAATCGGAGTCGGGAACAGAAATTATGGATTTCTTAAGGTGGGAGAGATTCGCCAATAACATACTTATTAAGAATTCGGTAAAAGATTGGTGCTTAAGGTGGAAGGTCAAAGTAGATTTACAGGGAACAGGATCCGATGGTGCACAAGAATTTATTGCGAGTCCGAAATAACATCGTTTAGTTCTTGTCCTAGATCTAAAGGAGTAGGGAAGATATCACCAAACATGATAATTTAAGAGACAATGAAGAGAAGAACTAAAAATGAAAAGATGGATGAAGCAGGTATATATGTTGAATAATAGGATTAGTAACGCCTAAAGTATTGGTTTAATAGCTTGTATATGTGTTAGAGTTCTATTATTGCAAGGATGATGCACAAGTTGGATGCAATGCAACAAGTTCAAGTCTTCATGGCAGTACAAATATTAACCATGATGGACCTCCCCAAATTAAACTCCACACAAAATGTTTGATGCAAAGACAAACAATTGATATGCACATTAGAAGACAATGGATCTGCAAACAAGACGTAAAGACACCAAATGTCATGAACAACTAACAAATTATCCACAAATCCACATGATCAACTAATGAAACCGCACGAACATGTCGAGACATCTGCCCAAAACAAAAACAACGCAACTCATAGCCTCAAATCTACTGTTTGATGAGTACTTTACATACACTAATCTTTAAGCGCTCATCAGGTTCAAGCATAACGTGACATTGAAAACTAAACTCAGATCTCAACAATTTTATCCTCATACCAACTTAAAAGCGCATTTATAATAATTGAAGGATCTTGCTATGTGAAAATGAGACATATTAGAGTGCAACAAAAAAATTAATCCTGTAGTGTTCGCCGCTCATGGCGATTTAAAACTTTTTAAATAAATTTTTGTCTCTTCAAAAAAAATCATATGATCATTACATACATTACTGAAAATACATGTATGCAAATCAGAATTAGAATCAGGTTAATCGGAATCAAACTTATTTTTCTCAAACAATTCATATTCATGAAAAGTACAAAAAGAAAACACTTCCAACAAAAGGCAGTTCATGCACATGACTTACTTATCAATTTGGATGAATGGACTCCCATAATAAGGTTATACCATATTTTCAATAATACACCACAAGGATATGTGTTATGCTATCGGTATATTCATTCATACCAATAGTTGGCAGGAAAATTTTGAACCATACAGGGAATTAAACCAATACTTCATACTAGAAAATTCAAGTTAACTAACAAGCAATTAAACCAATACTTCATACTTCTTACTTCTACATCAAGTCTCATAGGAGCCTTTTCAGACGCAGATTGGGCTGGGTCTTGTGATGACCGACGTTATACAGGAGGTTATGCCATTTATTTTGGGACTAATCTTATATCCTGGAGTTTTAGAAAATAAGCTACACTTTCTAGATCAAGTACTGAGTCAGAGTACAAGCTACAAGCAAATGCCACAACAGAAATTGTGTGGTTACAGTCAATATTGTAGGACCTCAAAATTTTTCAGAATGCACTAAAACTTTGGTGTGATAATTTGGTTGCTACCTACTTGTTGGCCAATCCAGTCTTTCATGCCTGTACAAAGCACATTGACATCGATTTTAATTTTGTAAGAGAAATGGTAGCTTGGAAGATGCTTAACATTTAATTTATATCATCAAAAGAACAAGTTGCAAACATATTCACGAAACCACTAGCAGTTCGGTCATTTATGTTCATTAGAGACAATCTTAATCTTGTGATAAGAAGTTGAGATTGAGGGAGGCTGTTGAAAAAAAGGATTTGACTAATAACGACTAGGACAATTATGTTTGTAATGACTAGTAACAGTTATGACAATCATATTGTAACGGCTAGGGCAATTATTTTGTAACATGTTATAAAATGCTAGTGTGGCCACCCAATTGAGATGTGTCAATTGAGCTCCAAACACTATCTCATTTTCTTCAATATGGGTTTGTTGGAAAGATGTGCAAGTCAGAAGAAGCAGAGGTATATGGGTTGCTAAGATGCGCAGACCTGAAAATTGTTCAGGGTTTCGCAGACCAGAAAATTGAAAGATGAAGCATACCTGAAAATTGGAAGATGATGTATATGGGTTGTTAAATACATGAATAAAACAACGTTGTTTCAGACTCATAGTAAATTGCTGCGCAGCATCAGACCCTATTTTGATTTACAGAGGTCGTCAATGGGGAAGATTCGAAGATAAGGTGTGAGAAAGTGTTGCAATTTTCATCAACAAGGGTGAACTGTTGTTTTTTCTGTAGCGAGCGTCATCTGCAAGCAGTGAAACCCAAGCTTGTGTTCAACCGGTCCATTAGAGCCCAATAATAAATCAACAATCAAGCACATGATTTTTTTATGCACATGACTCTTTAATCTGTAGTTTATATGTAGGTGATATGTTATTAATTTGAAGATATGCCAGTGGTATATCTTTTAAACTGCTTATTTTATATAATTTGATAAAATCATAAAGGAGTCTCGAGTTATCACTCTCTATCCAATTGCAGTTCGAACTACCACCGTTGCTAACTAAAGTGAAAATAGTTCTTTTTCTTGACACTATTAGTGTAAAACAAATTCTGTTAAACCTACTTTAAAAAAATAAAAAACAAAATGTGGTCCTCACAAAAACTCCATCTCCTTATCTTGCTAGACCAACATACTGGCAGATCTTGCGATGGTCGTTGATGAAGTTGATCTGATAATGAACCCAGTAGGAGAGGACGTCGTGTGTGGGGGATGCGTGCGGGTGGACAAGTAGCTGGTTATCCTTTGAAGTATGCGAAGTTCGTCTGTTGGTCTCGCCTTCACGTCCGACAATGGATCACAAATTCACCTCGACCAGCCTAAGTTCCACAACTTGATGGCGCCTCCAGCACAAAGCCAATCCGCTTAACTCGTAGAAATCAAAAGCTACCGTGTCATCCGCGGGACAAACACAAACACAGTTATTTGGTTAATTGTGGCGAGTTGCAGGTCAGAGCATATTAGAGTTATGATTTTTGAAGGAGATTTGAAGTAAGGAGATTTGGGCGTTAGGAGATTTGGCGATTTGAGGTTGTTTGTGCTTCAAGAGAGAATAAATTTTTAAAAGAGAGAATAGTCCGAGACCGCCGGTCATGCCTTTGCCTTGAGGTGAGCGGGTTCAAAAAGTCATGGATGTCGGATTTGCACCTTATCGAAGAAGTTCTGAGAGAAATTTCTAAATTGGGTTCAGAGTTGGATTTGTATTTGAATGTCAGAAACTTCTCTGGTCAAGATCTACATTTCATTTTATGCTTTTTATTTTTTTTAAAGCAGGTCTTTAACATAGTTTATTCTTCTCTAACGGTTTTGAGAAAAATTTAAAAAACATTTTTATATATAACACCATCTAATAATTCGATTAATCCTTTCATTCCCGTCTAACCAATTAATCACAAAGCTACTCAGCACCTAGCGTCTAGCGTCTAGCACCAATGGCATATTTAAGCTCAACTGTGGTACTATTAAAACTCGAACCCGGAATTTTGAGATTTTTAGACAACATCCTTAGCCACTAGACTAACATCATATTGTTGTTTATTAATTTTTTTAATGACAAAGAAAACAATTTGGTTCGTTGACTAAGAACAGTCTCATTTAATGGCAGCTTTTATCAGCCAATTAAAACATCGGTTATTTGAACATATTTAAACTTATTATAAAAAAATTAAAATATTTAAAGAATGAATTCAATTTCCAAATTTGCTGGAGAGAATAAATCCATTGGAATAGCAGGGGTGAACCATATACAATTATAGGCATGTCATGGAGATAGCCCAAGATTAGCCCCTACCTAAATGTCATAAATCTATTTATTGCTTATAACATGATCAATGACCCAAACCACTCTAAAGATACAATCACTTTCAGAGATTGCCCATCCTCGATGCATATTTTGTTTTGATCCACAATAGCTTCGTAATTGATGACAAATTACTGATTGATATTGTTATACATGAGCTCTCAGCTAATGTCCGCAGTAATCGCATTGTCTCTAAACCACCAAAAAAATATAATTAGACCTCATATCACGAATTTCGGACTTGATACTTTAACATCCTCCTTTGATGGATTGCCTACAATACATTGAAAAGACAAACAGTTAGAGTTCTATTATTGCTAGGGTGATGCCCAAGTTGGATGCCATGCAACATGTTCAAATCTTCATGGCAGTTGAAATATTAACCATGATGGACCTCCCCAAATTAAACTCCACACAAAGAGTTTGAAGCAAAGACAAACAATTGATATGCACATTAGAAGAATGCGGACAAGATGTAAAGACACCCAACATCATAAACAACTAAGAAAGTATCCACAAAACCACATGATCAACAAATGACACCGCAGGAACATGCCGAGACACCTGCCCAAAACTAAAACAACACAACTCATGGCCTCCAATCTACTGTGTGATGAGTACTTTACACACTAATCTATAAGTGCTCATCAGGTTGAAGCAAACCATGACATGAATAATAAACTCACATCTCAACAATTTTATCCTCATACCAACTTAAAAGAGCATTTTTAATAATTGGAGGATCTCGCTATGTGAAAATGAGTCATATTAGAGTGCAACAAACAAGTTAATCCTGTAGTGTTCGCAGCTCGTGGCGATTTAAAACTATTTAAATAAGTTTTGCCTCTTCAAACAAAATCATATGATCATTACGTACATTACTGAAAATACATGTATGCAAATCAAAATCAGACTCAGGTGAATGGAAATCAAACTTGGACTCCCATAGTAAGGCTATACCATATTTTCAACAATACACCACAAGGATATGTGTTTGCTGTCAGTCTATTCATTCAAACCCAACTTTTGGCAGGAAAATTCTGAACCATACAAGCAATTAAACCAATACTTTGTACTTCATACTAGCAATTAAACCATCTGATTCCTTGTTGAGTATATAATGGTACCCATTATGGGGCAACAGTATGGTAACTGATATCAAGAAATGGTAGTACTTACTAGTAGAGGGTGTTGTGTAATCGCCATAAATAGCTTTGAGCTTTGCGAGGGGCACAACAGCAGACTCAACATTTGATGCGTCAGCATAGAGCTGCTGCTTCCAATCCCACAGGGTTTTTTTCATCTCCTTATTGCTTAATGCAAGTAATTCCTTTTCTACTTCTAGGGCATCAATTTCTCTTTGTTGAACTAAAGACCTGATGCTCAATGCACCAAAGGCTCCAAACAGGAAGACATTAATTGCTGCATTGCTCGTCGCAATATTTGTCAAAATATTTGCAGCTCTGGCAAACAACTCCATTTTTCCAATCTTATTATAGATACATTTCAAATACTGCAACACCAAAAAAAACTCAATAATAAGATTACATCTCATGATAAAGAGATGGATATAAAACTGTCCAGTGCCCCGCACATTTATTCTTTAGTGTGATGTGTGAAATATTTATTGTTATGTTCTCAAAAGATTATCTAAAGTAAGCATCATCATTCTCATCTCAGTCCTAGACAACTGAAGCAGATAGATTCTTCCAGGTTTTCGTTAGTCCAAATTGCTGCTCGCTAGACTTGGCAATATTTATATTTTGATAGCTACGAATTGGATTCTAATTTATTATGATTATATTTGGTTTATCAACATATATTATATACCCTTTCGTCGGATGGTTTTAGATGGAGCACTTTTCAAACATTAACATTCAATTTTCTAAACTACTAATCTATCATGTAACCTCTTGTTGCCCATCGTGGGTCCTATTGCCGTCCTCCGCCACCTCTGGCGATAAATAATTCACAGCACATTGAGAGAGCCATATCAGGAATTGCTAGTGTAGTCTACTGCTCCAACCAATATATTACTTCAAAAACATTCAGCCTCGGATCAACTTATCCTAGAAATAGTCCACAGAAAGGACAAATTTTATATGGCCTTTAAAAACATTCGAAAAGTATCTTGTCATTCAACAAAACTACTCGGTAACTAGACTACACAAGCATGCAACGCAGCTGCTTTAATTAAAAAAATAATTGTTTATGAGAAACAGAAGCTACCAGAGAGCCTATTTAGCTGCATGCCTGGTCATATATACACGTAACCTTAGCATAGCAACAAGTGTTCCTAATTGCTAAACCTAAACTCTTAACACCATCTAAATCGAAACATTACTCACAAACTGACACTATTCATTACACAATAAATCTTCTGATGAAGCTCAAACTAATCTTTCATTTCCGTGAAACCTACAAAACCACTGCACACTGGAAGACATTAAAAAGGAAAAAAGGTCCAAACTGCAAAACTAGATGGCATGACAAAAAGAAGTGAGCACAATGGTCTACCAATAAAATCCAGCTTGGAGAAAAATATCCATGTGAGGCCATACACTAACATGTCAGTGCGTCACACATGGAAGCATGGGCAATCCATGGTTTAAGGCTCTTCTTCATCCTCAATAGCTCATGTATAATTATACATATTTTTAATATAAGATTTGGTGTAGCTATGAGCTAGAACCTTTTTTATAGAACAAATTAACTGCAGATTTGAACATAAAAATGAAAAATGTAAAGTCAAATGTTATAAGCTAGCAACACTATATTGCGCCATGTTGATCAAGAAGACAATTATGGGGTGGTGCAAGTACTTCAATAAGAACTGAATTTTTTTTTTGGTAAAAAGGGTGCAACACGAGGACTTCCCATGAGATCAATAATCATAGTACTACTCTCGCCCAAGCATGCTTACCTGCGGAGTTTTGATGAGATCCGGTGCATTAGTGCTAGTATGATGCACCCGCAAACTGATGAGTTACACACCAGGATAGACAGAGAGATTTTGGGAGATGAAGAGTGTTCAAGTAAAGAGGAGTAGAATGTGACGAAGAGACAATATGGGGAACAAATAATTAAAAAAAACAATGCAAGGAAAATTTTCTATCCTTTTTAATTTATAATGTCCTGATATTCCTATTTTCCAAAACTCTATAATTCGGATCACACCTATTATTACTCCGATTCACTTATGAATTGTATTGTTATTTTGGAAGCTTGTAGTTTTTTCAAATTTTTTTTAATAAGGGTTTTCGAGTAATTTAAAATTCCTAGCTTTAATGAATTAAGAAATCCAACTTGTTTTAGGTCTTATTTGTACCTATACAAACCTAGCAAGGGTTTACTAAAATGTTAGATCAAAAAGATAAAAGTCCTTTATCTTTCAAAGTTCTTTTGTATTCTCATTCGAGAAGTAATAAAATTTTCATCTTTGTCCGACAACGTAAATCATTATTGTTGAATCACGTAATTCTTATATCTTCTTTTATTCTAGCTCGTAGTTTTTAACCATATTCTGTTGTGCTACTCTAACAAACTAATACTAGAGGTTAGGGTTTTGTGCGGTGACTTGAAGATATGACTCCTACAAGGATTGAGGAAATGGGAGAATGAGCAGTTAGAGCGCTTTAGTTATCTTTAAAATATGAGGTTTTCTAGAAAGGCTCAATAAAGAAATGCTAAAGAGTTATGGAATAAACTGAATGTCTTATACACAAAGAAGATGTCGACCAGTTGGTTGTACTTGAATACTCAGCGTTTAATCTCAGAATGAAATAAGAAAGTTCCATACAAAGTCTTATGAATGAGTGTAATAAATCATTCATGACTTGATATATGTGAATGAGGATAGTAAGAAGAATATGTCTTCATCTCATTTTTACGCTCTCTATCAAAATAAATGCATAGTTTTGTGAATTGTGTCATGTGGTCGAGATTCATTCACAACAGAGGAGAAGAAGTTAACAGTATTATCCAAGGAGATGTGAGAAAAATTAAAAGGAGAAAACTCTGATAAATACGCGGAGACGCTTGTTGTTCGAGACATATCTTCTCAAAGCAATAGTAGTAAACACGGAAAATTTTGAGGACGGTCATAGTCCAACCCTATGAAGGATGTTAGCTCAGCTGAATGTTTCTATTGTCATAAGATGACTCATTATTTCCGACCACGATGATCGTTTAGGTTTTATAATGGGTTGTTAATCGCGCAAGTATCTATAATATCACTCCATTTAGGAAAAGACTACTTCTCAAGAAGAAAAATACGTCGTTTGGTTATCAAAATAAATAATATCGTTATTGCGCACATAAAGAAAACGACGACTTTTCATACTCAATCATTCATAATTCTCAACAAATTTAATAAGATCAATTATATTTAATAAATCAAATAAACTGATCTTAAGCATCATCCAAAATCAGTCCAATTTTTTTTCCATCGCACCTTTTTTTGGAAATCGTGGTAGTTCGGACCGCAATTAGGTAAGCAGTGGTAATTCAAGGTCTCTTGTGAATTTTTTTCCTTTTGAATAATATGCTCTGTTTAAACATTCTGAGAAACAGGTGGAACTTAAAGTTGAGACACCAATCAAGGCTCCAGAAATAGTTAGTGATCAACATGTGATTGATGAAGTTACGAATACTTATATAAGTTTAAAGAATAAATGGGCTTGTTGTATTGCTGTTGACCGTAAACAAAGAGAAATTAAAGCTACGTAAAAACACGGATATTCTGACTTTGTTGCTTATGCTTTGACAGTTGTGAATGAGATATGGGAGTCGTCAATCTACTCTGAAGCTACTATTTGCATTAAGTCTGCTGGATGGTAAATTGCTATGATGAACAAAACCTAAGAGTTGATTCTTTTACCTCAAGGTTCGATTGATGTAGTTGCAGATTCTGAGATTAATAATATTAAATTGAACCAATGGTTCAAAAACAGAACCAAAATTCGGGACACTAACATAGAACCACTCCTTATTTAATCGAACAAATGAGTTGAGTCCTGTTCAGTTCAGTAGATGAACCAAACCGGCAGTCCACTAGATTTATTCAAAAGACAGCAAAGACAGTTTAGTCGGCTGTCCAAAAATTCAGTCATGACAGAATTCATGAAGAGCCAAGCTCAGCCAAATCAAAGTTTTCCACAAATTGGCCCAGATGAGACCTAATGATCAGCCCATGGTTCAGACTATGATCCTCCCTAAATTGTCAACAGGGGATTGTAAAAATGTGAAGTTTCTTTTACAAAAGGCATCTCCACATACTTCAAATTAATCTGCAGCCAAAAGCTTCACGCAAAACAAAAGCTACACATTTTTCCTCCTTAACAACCAAAGTCAACATGGCACAACCAACCGTTTACTACTTGGACTTAAACTCATCTCAACTCGTAATAAAAAGGATGACAGCATTTAAAAAAATTTAATCCGTTTCACAGATTTTACCAGTCTCAGTCCAAATTGAGAACGAAGAGGAACAAATACCTTTCGTCGGCCAGATCGACTCTGAATAGATCTCAAATTGAGAAACGCTCGCCGCTCCAACAGAAGCAAGGCCAGGCTATGAACTTCGGTGCCACCAGATACGATATGCAGATTAAGCTCCGATGAAGCCGGCCTAAACGAAGCTCCCCGCTCGGAGGCACCGCGACATTCTAATCCCCGTGAATTAAAAAAGGGAAAACTACAAGGTATGAACTACACATTTTTATAAATTATGAGTGTAATTATTATTTTTTTGTAATTTACAGATATTTCAGTTTTAGTACTGTTTTGTAAGTAAATATTTTTTAATTAAGTTCAGATCTAATTTAAACTAATTACAAATTCATACTCAATTAAACTAAATTTGCAGTTAAAACTATCACAATTTTAAGAAAAGTGTGATGAAAAAAAATTATAGACTAATTTTTTAAAATAAAATTTACTAATCTAATATTATTATAAAATTTAAATTTATGTGCGAAGTTTATGTTATTTAGTTATTAAAATAAATTATATTGTTTTATAATTTTATAATAATATTAGGTTAGTAAATTTACTTTAAAAAATCAATATAATTATTTTTTCATCGTACTCTTTTTGAAAATCATTATAATTCTGATCGTAAGTGGATAAGAGGCGGTAGTTCAAAATGTCTTCGGAATTTTTCTCTTTAAAAAAATTAAACTGACGGAAGAATTCATAGCCATCTCCTATTCTCCTGTCGCGTAGCAGCAAAACATGGGTATGATTTGGGCCGAAGCCAGACCCAAATGGGGATGAAGAGTCGTTACGGTTTGCTCTCTTTTATAAATTTGGGAGTAATATATTAATATAAAGAAAAAATGGGAAATCTTAAAATAAAAAAACTGTAGTCTTAATTTTGTAAAGTTACAAAAATTTTGTAAAATAAAAATTATAGTTGTAATCCTTAACTAATTTTTCTATTTTATAGTTTCTCATTTGACTTAAAATAATATATTACTCACAAATTTATAAAAAGAGTAACCGAAACTTGGCCTTGTTTTATTATACTTATTTGATTCTATTAGGAAATGCTCTCTTATTATATTAAGCATTAAGTGAACCGAACAATTTTTTCTTTTAATGAATATTTGGAAAGTATGAATAATTTGTTACCAATTTTATATTTGAATCGTTCAGAGACGCTATCAGTACGATTCTTATAATTGTCTCTTATAATTTTCATATTTTTTTGAAATCAATGCTCCATGTGCAATGTTTGATGAGCTCAAAATCGTATCCGCTTGGCCTCAAAAAGATTCTTTAGCCATTAAATCCGGCTCTGATTGAAGAAAAACCTCTATTTGAAAGATTCGTTTGATGAAAAGTTGAATTTTAAAAAAGACGGATTTGAAGAAAAACGATTCTCTGGTCCGCTACAATTTCAGGCAATCACTATATAATATTTGTAAAATGCACAACAGGGTGCGTGCATTATTATTAAAATATTTATTTGGTTGCATTTGGCATATCACCCAAACTGAAATCAAGCTCTTCTTTGATGCCTGCGGTGGAGAGGTATGTGGATTATTACGTCAGAACCCTCTCTTTGTTGTATTGTGCTATTTATCAGTTCAGATATG
>NQLW01000040.1:847075-862844 GCA_002312845.1 Kalanchoe fedtschenkoi | reverse complement strand
CCCCTGACTTCAGTGTATATTTTGGCTTGAGTTCATCAATAAAGTTAGGGTTTAATTACCTCTGAGAGAGAACATTTTGTCATGCCATTTCATGGAAATAACATTTTGATGTTGTAGAACTTGTTGAGCTACTGCAACTTCAAAAACAAGACTCTGTAAGATGAATTTAGTTCAGAATGCTATTGTAAGGCTACAATATTTATCTTGCTAGTGAAGGAGAAGCTAGATTCTTAGCCAGAGCAGAATGTGCGGGTTAGGATTTGGCTATCAATCTCTGAAGTAGGAGAGTAATGCAGACATGCTTGGATGAAAGATGCCTAGTCGAAAATGGTTTTTATGAATGGCACGGGAAGAAAGTGACTGCGAAGATGCATGGTAAACAATAGTCCAAGGACGTTAAACTTCATTAACGTATATGAATCACCTTTTTTAATTCGATTATCATCACTCTAGTAGGATTGCTTTTGTTGAGTGTGTCAGAGTAATGTGCTAAAAACGTCTTTCGTTTATTGCATGTTCTGCAATTCATAACTATCTAAGAATGTAAAATTTGAGCTATGAGATATTTGACCAATTTGAACAACTAGATATTACTATTGACAAGGAAGAAGAAGTGGAACATGAGTGTGATAATGGAGCACAAATTTCTTATTCGAACACAGATCAACAATTTATTATTAACTTGTGCGACGAGATTGCAAATAAATTCTTTAACAATTTATATTGATAAAATTTCATATTTTGTTTTATTTTTTATTCCATGCTACACATAAATAAAAATATTTTTTGAACATAATTGTAATTTTTTATCCTTTTATTTAAAATATTATAATTAATTATAATTTTTATTTTTAAATCATAACATATTATGATGTTTAAAAAGTGATTTACCAAATGAAAATGGATTGTGCTGTTTTAACAATTTAACTAACAAAACAACGTTATTTTGACCGCGTTCAACAATTTCTAAGTGAATGCAATGTACCAAAATATGTATGTTATGTGAGAGTAAATGGATCAAATGTCACATGGATATAAAAACCTTATGAAAATAGAAGGATATATTTATCCTTATTAAAATGATTTTGAAATTGAGAAAAAAAATTTAAAAGGCGCTAAACTATTTGTTCATCCGATACCATATGATTAGCTGAACTTTCAAAATGGAGTGTAAGAATTTGGACTAATTTTATAAAATAAAATTCATATTTGCACTCTCATATTAATATTATTATAAAAGTTAATTATGTGCACAAAAATCTTATCATAATACTCAATGAAGTTTATTAAAATTAATTATATTTAATGGCCAAACCCTGTTAATTTCAAATGAAATGTTAAATTTGACTAAAAAAAAAATATTACTACTTTAAAATAATTCTTATAATTCTTGTAAATAGTTCGGAAGTAAAATGCTTAAGGTCTCAAATAATAAACCGACATGACTGCGACTGATATCCCGCTTTCTCTCCCGCTCTCTTACTCACTGTCGTTAGGGTTCCTAATTGCGATCCATGGGGCCGAAAGATATCTACGAAATCGGCAAAAAGCTCAGTAAGCTGACTCGTCCGAGCAAGGATTTTCTCGTCAAGACGCTCGGCGTGAGTTCCTCTCACTCCCGTCAAATTGATTTTCTCTTTTTTATTTTTTTATCTTCAACAATATTTTTTGTGATGCATCAGAAATTATCTGTTTGGGGGAATTTGAAGGGCTGGTTGTCTTATGCTCTACCTTGATTAGTGGTAGAATGGTTTACGTAGAAACTGCATTACTCACCAACTTCACATGTTTTATTTATGACCTGAAGCTTTGTTCCGATTATTTTGTTTTATCTTCCATTTTATTTTTATGCTATTCCTTACAGCATATATCTGTTACTTTTCTAGAAAACTGCCAAGGCATTGTCAGAACTAAATCAGAACCCCGCAATGGAGCCTGCCATCAAACCTATCAGCACTTATCTATTTGTTCATGGTCTCGTTCAGAATAAAGACAGAGACATTAAGCTTTTGGTTGCTATATGTATTACCGAAATCATTCGCATCTTAGCACCTGAACCGCCTTTCAGTGATCACGACTTTCGGGTAAGACTTAAATTATGTGTATGGGCTAGAGGCGCTCTTCTACATGGTGAAAAGTATGGTTTCTAGTTCCAATTTTAATTCAATAAGCTCAAATTCAGTGTGCTTGGCACTTGTGCAGGATGTTTTTCAACTCATTATCAGCACTTTTGCAGAGCTAGCTGACACCCAAAGTCCGTACTTTTGCAAGAGAGTCAAGATTTTAGAGACTGTGGCAGAACTTAAATGCTGTCTTCTAATGTTGGATATAGGTTGTGAGGATCTAGTTGTTGAGATGTTCACTATATTTTTCTCTGTTATCAGGTGAAGTTCCATAGCCTACTAAGTTACTGGGATTAGTTATTATGTTGTAGAAGTCAATTAAGCATCTTCAAAGCATCTATTTACTGATTAATAATATGTTGCTCAAGTAGAATAGTATTTGTGTATTCAGAATCAGTTATTCTTGTTAGCATTTACTCAAATCCACTTAGATATACTTGGTTCATGAGATTATTTCCTAACGATTTTCTGGACTGATATTTTATTGCTCTCTTATCAGTTATATTTTCTTTGACAATTTCGGTACTTGTCAAACAATCAGTTGTCTCTCTAAGCAGACCTTAAAGTAATCCCGTGCTAGCGCAACAATTTTACATACAGAGAGTAGATTTAAATGAGAGTCTCCCAGCAGTAGTTTGTTGTTCAGTTACTCTCATCCGTTTCTATTATGCCTTCCTAACCATCCAGTTAATTGTCGAATGAGAATTGCATCAGACATCTTGAAAATCTCTGTTATGCGGTCCTATACATTTATTGATTTTTAACTGAATCACTTGAACAACTTGGGATGGGAGAATCAGTGAGACCTCATGTGTAGTGTATTCTTCCGTGTCCATTTTGTTGAGCTCGCATCTTGTTTCTTGTAATTGGTATCTCGTTTTACAAATTCGTAATATCTTTTTTTCTCTCCAAATACTAGCACAGTTATGAACTTCATAATGAAGTCATCATTGTTTTGTAGAGAAAATCACCAGCGTAGCTTGACCGATGCATTTGTGACAATCATGACGCTTATTCTAAAGGAGACTGTAGCACCATCA
This sequence comes from Kalanchoe fedtschenkoi, assembly GCA_002312845.1. Taxonomy (NCBI): domain Eukaryota; kingdom Viridiplantae; phylum Streptophyta; class Magnoliopsida; order Saxifragales; family Crassulaceae; genus Kalanchoe; species Kalanchoe fedtschenkoi. The sequence goes on along the minus strand of NQLW01000040.1, from coordinate 859,681 downwards.
CTGTTGATTACAATTTTGGAAAATCTCCTGAAAGAGGGAAAGGTACACTAGCCTTTTATTATTCCCAAGTTTGTTGTACTTCAATGTTTACTGAAGCAACCAAAATAATGTGCATCACTTCTGTATGACTGATTTGTAATACACTGTTCCAAGTCTGATGAAAAGTTAAAAGAATTATAAATGTCCTTTCAGTTGGTAGAAATTATTTGTGTTTCTGGCTATGCCAGAATTAGTGTGATTAATAAAATGGATTGCATCTTTTCTTTACATGATTGATATCCTACATTGAGCTCTTGTTTTTCATCTCCTCCCAGGGTAGGCCTCACCCCCAATCTCAACTTGCCATAACTGTTCTCGAAGCTTCTAGTGAATTCGTCATGCCTCCTCTAAGTGTTTTTCTGACAACTTGTATACTTGATCGAGATTCTATTCAGAGTGAACTTAAAGAATTTCACCATGATATCATCTATAAAGTATATCAGTGCGCTCCACAGATGCTTCTTTCAGTAATTCCAATTCTATCTCATGAGTTATTGGTATGTTGTTCTCTTTAATTCATACATTCCGCTTTGTGTATCATATGTCTTTTGCACTGATATAGTTCTTCTAAAGGCTTATTTTTTGTTGTTTTATCTGCAATTGTTTTTTTCTTGCAGTTACTTTGTGTTTCTATATTTCTACCACTCGCGTGTGCAGGTTGACCGAGTGGATATCCGAAGAAAAGCTGTCAAATTTGTTGGAAAGCTTCTATCACTGCCTCAATCACGTATTGCACAAGAATACAGCCCACTCTTTGCTGATTTTCTTAAGAAATTCTCTGACGTATCTGCAGAAGTTAGGGTCAGCTCTGTGCAGTGTGTGAAGTCTTATTATTTGTCTAATCCACATGGGTCAGAAGCAGACAATCTTCTTAGTGAGCTACTAAAAAATCACACTATATTTTCATTTCATTTGACTCTTTTCTTTTCCATCAATGAATTTGAAGAGTCTGATCTCTGCTAAACAGGTGCTCTTTCGGATCGGCTGTTGGATTTTGATGACAGCGTCCGGTCACACGCAGTGGTAGTTGTATGTGATTTAGCCATCTCAAATTTGAAAACCTTTCCCGCGGAACTGATTTTTGAAGCTACCAAAAGGCTACGGGATAAGAAGGTAGTCAACCTTCAACAAAACTCCTGTTTACAGGTCATATCATATTTTTCATTCTGTTCATTCATCGCTTCTCTATCTAGATATCTGTTAGAAAGAAGACTCTACAGAAGTTGCTGGAACTCTATATGGAATATTGTAACAAGTGTTCGGAAGGTCTCATGCCCATAACTGACCACTTTGAACAAATACCATGCAAAATCTTGAAGCTGAGTTTTGAGAAAGACTGCAAAGAGTTCAGGTTTGAACACATCCAGCCCGAAATATGCCGGTCAGTTGACGGCTTACATGTGTTAAAGAAAGATGTTTATATTCCTGCAGACCCCATAACATGGAGCTTCTTCTTGCGGAAGAGCTATTCCCGCAATCCCTTTCTGTCAAAGAAAGAACGAGGCATTGGATTGCCATGTTTTCTCGTTTCGATTTCTTGCATCTCAAAGCATTGAACGCAATTTTACTACAAAAAGCAAGGTATAAGTCACAAAGTTCGAGTGAATCGACTTGTTGTTTTTCTATTCTCTGTATAAATATGTATATTTTTCTTTTTTAATTTTTTTTATATATTATTACATTTACTATACGCACACACCCGACCACCACGGGATTTAAATTCTGATCGTGAAGATTGTCCGAAATCACCCCTCACCTTCTGTACCACCAGGCAACACCAATGATTGATATGTATATTTGCTTCATTTGCTTTCAGGTTTCAGAAGGAGATGCAGAATTATGTGTCTTTTCATAAAAAGAAAAAGGTATACTTAGTATTTGGTTATTGCTGTTTTTGTGTGTTCTATTATGTCTTATTTATATCTTCGCAAGTTAGAATTTTGATTTTTCTACAGAGCAAACTAGCAGTGCTCTTTGTTTTACCTACTTATTAAAGCACTCTATCACTATTGTCGACGTGTCCAATAATTGTGTGTCATGGTGTGTTTGTACTTGCTGTACTACCATTTCTGCTATACCAAATTAAAGTCTCTCCTCTATCAGAAGAATGGCAGCTTGAATCAAATAATCTCATGGTTCATTATACTTGCTGTACCACCATTTCTGTTACACCAAATTAAAGTCTCTCCTCTATCAGAAGAATGAAAGCTTGAATCAAATAATCTCATGGTTCAATTAAACCTCAACTTGGTTTGCATTGCATGTTCTTTTGATGTATAAACACAATGTGCAATTTGATGGTTTCATAGTTTTGGTTACGATACCAATATCACCATATTTGGTTATACAAACTGTTTTTTTGTTAAAATAACTGAGTTAGAGTTTTGACTATAATGACAATCTTGACTTTTGGAGGAACATATAATCCTGATCTTGTAATATTATGTTCTGAATGGTTCCAGCTTCTTGTTTGTTTTCTTTCTTCTTAAGTGTTGACACCTGTCTAAGCGTTCGGATACTGTTTAACAGGCAATTATCTCAGAAGGAAATAAATTTAATAACGCTTCTGCTGCAAGACTAGCAGCATTCTTTCTCGATACTGCTACAGCAGAAGAATGCATCTATAATCTTAACCAAACTGGAGATGACAAAGTGCTTGATGGTTTGGGATTATTGCTGGAGGAACATGATTTCATGAAGGCACGGCTTGTCAGGGTAGGGCTTTTGCATTATTCTCTAATAAATCAGTATATAAAACAAAACTATTTATGTTTAGGCATTATGTCAGTAAGGTAAACTAATCAAATAGTGGTTAATTTTAAAGTGCCTTTTGAACCTACGCCTGTCCTTGGACTTGCAGTCTTGGACTATGTCATCCATGTGAATTAACTGGGAGGAATTGTGTTAGCCCTTTTCTTTTGGCTCTTACTATTAATTTCCTGCTTGAGCATAAATGTTGATATTAACTGTTGATGCACATAGTGTGTCGTATCCACGTCACCCTTTTATATTCCTCTTGATTATGTGACATTCACTTTTGTACTTGGTATGAGAATGAATGCCCTTATATAAAAACTTATTTAAGTGACTATGTTCTTTCTTCCTCTGGCCTCTATCCTTGGTCTGTTTTGGTTTTTACCAAAGTCTATTAGATGTATGAAACTTGATTGCACCTCAGTAATGAACTTTTGATTTTTATTGGGTGTTTTTGTTTATTTAAATACTAAAGTTTCATATTGGGCGTTTCTGTTTGTTTTTAATGGCTATGAGTAGCTTCTCGCTATTGTATATGATCTCAGGTGAGCTTGGTTACTTTCTCACTCGCCCTAGGGATGAAAAAATGAAATGTTTCTTGTTCGTGATACTTTGTTCATCAAGAATGTAATTGCTTACACGCATTATCACTGTCTTTTTCTTGTTAGTCTAAGTGCTTACAATGACAATTCTATCCATATACAGTTGTGACTTCTTGATATTACTATATAATCCTTTAAGGGTCTGTTTTTACTTAATATTTCATTAAATGATAAATCTGTTTTGTTTAGCTTAATCATATTAGATTATTATTTTCCTCAGGATAATTTTCTGAAATTGGTCGCCAAGCATCCACATTATGATTTCCTGCAGTTGCTCTCCACAAAATGCATGTGTAATATATTTAGCTCTGAGAATGTTAGCTCCATACTTCATCTTCTCACGGGTGGAAGATATGCTGATGAGCATGATAAAGATTCTTGTATAAACCTTCTTTTGGTAGGTCCTCCTACAACCTAGATAATTGGGCAGGTTTATAAATTTTTTGCCCCTCTCACGTGCTTTTTCCTGTGGAAATTTATCAACAATTGCGTTTATATTTTTTTGATGCTGTATCATGTTTTTTTTATAATAGTTGTTCATTGTTGACATATTTGTGTATAAGGTTATCATCAGCAGTTTCCCCATCCTCGCAAGAGATTCCGAAAAGATGTTCGAGAGGCTGTTATTGGAGGAGGATAACATATTCAATGCAAAGCTGATTCAAGTATTAGTGAAAGCAGGGACATATTTGTCTATCAAGCTTTGGTAACCTGCACCCTCATGTCTTTGCTCCCAGTTGTCGTTGAGACCTGTATCACTTTCAGTCATAAATTAACAACCACAACTTTATAATCTGTTTACTTGTATCTGCATGATTGTCTGGCCTAGTTACTTGGTTAATGGATATGCAATTTTCAGTGGAATATTTTTGCGAATTCTGTATAGTACTTTTAGTTTTGCCATACAGTTTAACTAAAAGATTTATACTATGTGGCCAGTGATATATACCCTTCACTGGAGAGGGTGTGTCTGGAGGGAACACGTGCCCAATCAAAAGTCGCCGTTTCAGCAATATCTGCGTTAAGTAGTTCATCTGAGCAATTTGTATTTTCAGAATTGGCAAAGGTCTGTCATTTGGTCTTGTATATATAAGTTGATTTGGTCAGTATTTCATCTATTTTTCGATTCTGTTGTGGTGTCTAGATTTTGAAAGACATCTGTTTTTTGGATGCATTTAAGGCACTTGTGGACTCACTGAAAATTGGGCATAATATTCCTACCATCTTGCAAGCTTTGGGATGTTTGGCTCAACACTCCACCCGTGCGTATGATTCATTCCGTTCCGAAGTCACTACTTACATAGAAGAAACAATTTTCCAGACTAGTGATGTGAGCATTTTATGCTGGTGTATTCATTGTACTTGTTTGTCAACTTTTTACTTCTTCTTATGGATAAATAATAAGATCAGTGGTTGAAGATTGGTCTAGATTTCCTCACTGACCCTGAAAAGAATCGTAAATCAATTGTTTTCGATCTCTGTAATCTCTCAGGTTGAATCTTCTGATGAAGTATCTTCGCAGGAGGTATCTCAGCCAAGTGACTGTTGCAAACTAAAGGTGGCTGCTTTTTTGCTGGTTAATACATTCTATCTATATTTCGCCTACGACTTTATTATTTCTGATTACCAAACTTCTGATTTGTTAAGTGCGGCGTTTCCAAATGATCAATCTTCTTATTTTTGTTTTCTACCATTGGGTACTTTTCTTATTCTTTTTTAAGAATAGTGTTCCTCTTTACAGATTTACGCACTGAAAACATTGGTAAAGAGTTTTTTACCACATAACAAGAGCAACATCAATCTCGACATTGCTGAGCTGATTGAGATTTTGTCAAAGCTGTTACAAAAGGGTTCAACATTATTGGATCATTCGGATGACGAAAGGTTATTTCAAATTCATTTGGAGCTACTAACTTTTCAAATTGTCTGTAGTATACTATATGCTTGTGTTTCTGTATGAGTTGATGGTTTTAGTCAGCGTAGTTGATGGATTCACTTTATTACAATAATCTCTATGCTTTGGCAAGCGAATAACATGGACAGTTTATACGTTTTTCGCTGAAGTGCCTTTCAAATTGGATAGACTTACAAATAATGCAGAACTGTATGGGTTTTGCTTAATGTTTGAATAAACGAGCCTCGTAAGAGGGCGGTCTCTCTGTTGTATTCATTTCTAGAATCCTATAATTTTAATAGTAGTTTTGAATCATTAAGTAGCAACTGTACCACAGTTGGTCATTGATATTGCTTTCAACTTCGTCTATCAGGCCCATGTGACCAAATTGTATTTCACTTGGATGATTGGTTGTATGAAATTCAAGTCATCGTTTAGAGGATGAAACTATTTTAGGGACATTATGTGATAGGGGTCAAGTCCGTTTGTCTTACCAACCTCTCTTACTAATTTTGGTTTAAAGAACTTATATTCTCGCCACCTGAAACTGGATCATTTGGATTGCAGCAAAGCTGACATATCTTGGATGAGATTAGCTGCTGGCAAAGCAGTCCTTCGGCTTTCTAAAAGATGGGACTCTTGTATTCCGTATCATGTGTTTGATAAGACTATTATGCTAGCCAAGGTATTTACTTATTCAGTGAATTTACACTTTACACAATGGACTTGCCATATTTGCTTGTCTGCAAGTTTCATTTTGCTTTATATGTATCATCCTTTATTTGGATATGCCAGGATTCTTCTACCTTCGTTCAGAACTTGTTCGTGGACAAAATTCATAAATTTCTTATTAGGCATGTCGTACCCAGCAGATATGGTTGTGCCTTCGCAATGGCCGCACCAGCTTGTCTTCATGACCTCCAAGATAATGTACTTGAACTATGTTTTCCATTCATAGTTTTCCACGATATATATACCTTTTTTTTGCTAAATGTCGTTGCTGACATTTTTGTCTAGCTATGCGATTTTGTGGCCGAATTTATTAGGGAGTACAGTAGAGAGTTTCAAAGCCGTCAAAGTCCATCATCACAGGGATCTGTTGTTGATAACCCAGCTTATGTAGTAGTATTTCTGGTTCACGTTCTTGCTCATTCCACTGGTTTCCCATCCAAAGATTGCCATGCTGAAGTCTCATATGTCCAACATTTCAGGTGCATTACCTTTCAGTTGCATCACAAGCTTTTGTGATATTAAATGTGCCTACAATAACTAAAACTCCAATTGCAGCCCTCTGTTCTTCATGTTACTGGCACTGGTAAATGATAAGATTCTGGGCGGTGATAGGGATCTTGCTGATGATATTGTTTCAAGTTTGCTCTGTATCTTCCGTGCTATCAAAAAGGCTGAAGATGCTGTTGATGCTTCAATTACATATGTAAGCACTTGCAGTATTTATTGTTTTACTCACCATCACTATGCTGTTCACTGTCTTACTAGTTTTATGTTATGCAGAGACTACATATATTAGCAGATGTTGGAATCATGACTGTGAATGCAATATATCATGACAGGGTCTCTGCACTTCGTGCAAAGAGGCTAGTCTTGTTGCCTTTATCCTTGTTCAGTGTGAGTAATACTGGCAATTTGGAGACGACATCATCTGTACTGAAAAGTTTGTCAGTTAATAATCAGTCATTAGCTGTTTATTTTGACAGGTCAATTCTAATTGTCTGCTCGCATCTGTTATGCCTGAAACATTTTTGAGGAATATTCTTCATGTATTTAAATCACTGATAACAACGGTATGTTGCTGAATTCTGCGCTCTACTCATTTACAGATATCTTCAAAAACAATATTGATAATTTTTCATATTTTTATCGCACTTCAGCCTCTTATTGGAGTTCCTCCTAAACATGGTCGGAAACGTAAAGATGATAGCTCTCAGTCAGAATCCGTGAAACACTGCATATTGTCAGCGGCATCACAAATGCAAGTTGAGCAGGCAACCCAAAGAACAAAAGAAACTCATAGTTCAAAGTTGAATGAAAAGGTTTTTCAGCAATCTGTAAAGAACAATTTTAATGGGCAAAATACGGTTTCTCATTCTGCATTTGGATCAGATGAAGCACGAATTTGTTATCGTCCAACTGCTGAGGATGACCATGGTGTCTCCGAAAAGCAAGAGCCATTACCAGGCATAGAACGCCGGTTATCTTCTTGCAATTCTGTGAATATGAAGCAGTTAGATGAACCCCAACTACCGACCAAAAAATTAGCTAAATCCAAAAATGCTTTGGTAACTGTTGGAATGGAAACGGCCTATAGCAGTATAACAGCAGTTGATGATCGGTGAGAAATGTTCTTCATTTTAAAACTTCTGAATATGTGTATTTATATGCATTAAGTTGGCTGACGTTTCATATCTCAGCTTACCCACTAGAAGTGTGGATAGGTTGGACAGCAAGAGCAATTTTCACAAGGTGATTTGGGCATGTATATCTTTTTGGCTACGCTCTTAAGCACACATTAACCTTGAACATGGGAAAGCTTGGAAAGTGTGATTTGAGCATTGAAAGATGTGACTGTGCTTTATTGTACGTCAATTGGTTGATTAAGATACCCTGCAGTATTAATGACTTGACTCACTTTAGAAATAAATCCAAACTGAACTTAAGATTAAAAAAAGACGAGTTATTGGATTTGCTTTAATAGAATTGTCACAAATTCGGAGATATGAACTGAAATAGCAAGCCAAATCACATTCCAAAATTTTGTATTTCTTATTTTTTCCGTCCGTTATCGATTTTCTGTATGAAATTCATTTAGAGTATTATATTTACATTTTTCATCTGTTAATTCACATTATATATTCTTTGTTTGTCTGGTAGGATAAGTTACAAATGGAATCACTTATAACTCCAGTGGTGCACGGGTGAGTTTCCTTTCTTTTGAAACTGGTTAGCATTTTCTTGGACTATTTCATACTGATCCCATAGTGCATTCAATTTGGTGAACGGTGTTTTACTTCTATTTATACGATTTAGTATTGATAAATATAATGAAGCAATTACAAAAACACCCTCTATTTGTGATGTGGTTGGAAAGTTAAGATAACTGAAGTTTGTGGGTCTGGATGAAGTGGTTGCTAATGCAGATTTGTTAGTATTCATGTTTTCCCAAACCCCTCTTGTGATGCTTTTGGTATAGTAGTGAAAAAATGTGCTGTTGAGCCAGGTGAATTTCAGGCATATATGTAATGTTTATACTCATATCTTTGTGATGTGATCTGAAATCATGTTTTACTTGTGGCAGTGATTCCCAATACCTATCTGCTCCTCATGGTCCTGGGAAAACAGTGGAGACATTTGGAAGAGACATGACCAATAAACGAAAGGAATCTTCAAGCAACGAGAAAGTGATCTATTCTAATAAATTAATACGTCGACCTGGTATTTCACAACTCTCGTTTTTGCCGGGTTGTCTTGAACTGGGCACAGTTTCACAACTGTCCACTTTGAGTGCCACCACTAAGCAAAATTATAATAAGAAACATTAAATGACGAGAATGTGATCATTATACCACTCTAACCTTTCCTCAAGTTATGCATTAAATGCTATGAGTTCCCCCTAAAATCAGCGACAGTTTTCAGCTAAACTTGAGAATAGAACAGCAAGTTTTGAATCAAATTGGAATTATTCTCACAAAAACCTAAATATTATAAGTTGCTGCAAAATTACCATACCTTCATACTATATTTTTGGAAATTACAATATTGTGTAAAATGAGGTTTGTTTACTTGCGACATTATCCCCATTGAAAATGACAACGTCATTCTATTTTCTCCTGTCAACTCCCTAGATTTCTTCGACTGTCAAATAGTAGAACTACAATTAGCTGCAATGCATTAGACACATTGTTGTATGAGTAACAATTCTCACCACAATGTTCAGAACTGCAATTAAATTAAATTGCATCTATGGAAATTTCGGTAACTGTGACAACTGAAAATGAGGGTACTTTGGCGACACATTTTATGTTAATATTTTTTTAGAACGATGTATATTTCTTAACAAACTATCAATACTATAAAGATTGAAGACATTCTAAAGTAAATTGAAGAGAAATCATGTTACTTTTCATGCGCTTTGTCCATTGTTCTTCATTTCTACCTCTTGTTTTTCTTGCTGCACGCGAATTGTATCTGAGTTGCTTCTTTGAAAGAGTTCATCACACATCTCAGTCACCTCCAACGAGGATGTGGTGCACATCGTAAACGTTGTGTTTAGACTTTTGTCCAATGGGAGAATGATCGTTGTTCCGCAATATTTCCGTGAAACATTTTTTTCCACTTGAGCTCCTTCAGAGGCTACATAAAATGTATTTGGAGCAAAATAAAACTTTATTTCAATCCTAAAATCATACACCTGACACTTGCGCTTACCTTTGGAATAAGTAGGTATATGTCCATGATCCACGATTACAGTAGTCTCTAAAACATATATATTTAGGATCTTTGTAGGCACACTAGTTTTATATTAAATTGTCTTGCATGTTCAGCCAATTCCTAATGTTTATCAAATTTGCTGCATATTGATATAGATGCCATAACAAAAATGGATTCTTCAGGTGCAGAGAAGAAACTCAAGGATAAGAACATATCATCAAGCACCTTGACAAAAGTAGCTGTCATGGAAGATAGTAAGAATCTCAAGGATCGGGAAGTGTCAACAGGCTCCTTCACAAAAATGGAAGATGCTGTAAGCCTTGTTATTTTTCGTATGAGTGACACATTTAATCAGATATTGCTACACTTCCACCCATGTTCTAATGGTACCCGCAGTTTCACTATTTCCTTTTAAAAAATACCTGTTTTATTCTTACTCCTTGAGGGAAGGGGTATTTTCTTGTGAACATGCATGTTTTGAGTGATTATATTCATTGTGTAAGATGTGGTGTTCAGTTGTCTCCATGAATCAATCACATGAGTTATATTTTTGCCACAGATTGCTCATAGAACTCGGAGAAGGAAGCTTTAGCTCCGGCAGGGGCTATCTGACTCATCTAACATCAGCATAACATGAAGGCGCCAATGCAGTGGGAGGCGTCAAATGTAATGTAAATGAAACTGTTCTGCCTCGCTTTTTATCTATAAATAGAGAGGACCTAAATTGTTGACTGAAAATAAATGCAACTTTTTTCAGCTTGTGGGTAGATGTATGCTGTAGGTGCGAGTTAAATGTAGAAAACAGTAGAAAAAAGCTTGTTACTTCCAACACGTCGGGTGTGCTGACCAATTGGACTGTTGGAACGAGTGCACATCCAGCAAGTGACTCAAAAGGAACGTTTTCTTTATATAGATTTTCTTACCCTTTTTTTTTTTAAGTAAAACTGTAAACAAAGCTGAGAAATTAAGATAAAAACCATAAAAAATTAACTGATCAAAACTTGACAAATACTTAAAAAAATATAAAGCTCAGTATAATAAATTTAGTATGAGGTACTTGTCTCATGAATATTTTCAAACAAAGTTATGTATTTGATGAATATAAACTGAAGATAAGTAATTAGCATAAGAAAGGTATATTAAATTTGATGGATAATTTTTTAACTAATTTAATGAATGTGTTAAATTGTTCAGTATGTTTTATTTTATAAATATAAGAAATATTTGATTACAAATAATAAAAAAAATAAGTATAAGACATGCAAATTAGTTTGATTAATGTTTTCAATAATATAATTCATTATTGCCAATTTGAATAATATCTTTAAAAATTAATGTAAAAAATTCATTCTTTTGATGAGTATTGTCATTAATCTAGTAAACATTTACTGTATGATGGAATGATTCAAATCCCATTCTGTGAATTTGTTATGGGTTGGAAAACGGCGTCGTTTTGATATAATTGCCCTAATCATCACGCATTGCTTCTTCTTTCCTAAATTTTCTTTTTTTCCATCGATGGTTGTCGGCGATAAATCTATCTCTAACTGACCTCTTTCATATTTACATCGACTTCATGATTTCGTTAATTGTCCATTACCCAACTTATTCATCTGTCAGATCTCTGACATCAAGTTGGACGTTGTATTATGTGGCTGGGTTAGATCTGACATATCGTGGCTGGGTTAGATCTGACATATCGTCTAATGAGTCTGAGACTGATTGCAATCTGAAAAAGGGTTTGTGTGGAGATGATTGTGCAGGATTTGAGGTAGAGAAGGAAACTAGTTATCCTCGGCAGCCATCGAAGATTTAATGGAAGAAAAGAATTTAGGAAAGAATGAGAAGCGTTTGAGGATTAGGACAATTGCATCATAACAACATCGCTTCCTAGCTTACAGCAAATCGCTGCACAACATGGGATCCGAATCCATGAAGGAACATCTTCGAGCATTTGACAAGTTGCAATGTCACTATGGAGAAATTTGAAATGCATAGTCATTGGATGTCATCCAGCGACGCTGGAACGACATTGTTTTTATTTTAAAAAAACTCATTTCATTCAAAAAAGAGACTGGCAAAGAGATAAACAAATATACAAGACATTTATAATTCTATGATGTACAAACATAGGGACTTTTGTCCCACAAAACAACCAACTTTGGTTGGACTTTATTTGGGCAGCCAACCCTTTACATAAAAACTATTAAATCTGCCACAAACCAAGCAAGGACATATAAATCCATACAAACTCAGCTAATACATTCATTCTGCCAGGTACAAATAGTCTGCCACATTTTCATAACCAAATTCCCTTCGTATTATGCGCATAAGTCTTCCAAAGTATATATCTAACATCATCTCAATTTGATTTTCCACTAATGAATTTTGGGTTGATCCCTACTTGTTCAGCTCAGGCAATATTTGCATGTGTTTTCTTCATTGTCTCTAGAATGACATTTTTTTATCGGCATCTTTTAGGTTCGTTTTATCTCCCAACAAGTTTGTCATTCTAGACTTTTTTTGCCTTATTCAAAAATTAATTATCCCAAATGGCCTCCTCCAAAAAAATTTACCAAAATGACTTATTTTTTCGGAACCATCGTCTGAAATAGCGGTTGGATTAAGCTCAAACGCTATTTCAAACCGGTGTTGGGTTGGGAATAAGCACCCTGCTGAAGGGGCAGTCTAATCTGCACACAAGTGGACAAGTGCCAGTTTGAAATTGGTTTTTAAATCTAGTGTTAATTTGAAACTACGCTTGGTCTTAAACCAACTCCGCTTTCAAACTGCGGTTGATCTAGCATGGTCTCTTAGAAATATTTGACATTCAACCGTTGTTTGAAACCTTGGTTCTACTCCATCCGCCGT
>NQLW01000040.1:701758-845160 GCA_002312845.1 Kalanchoe fedtschenkoi | reverse complement strand
ATTCAAATCCCATTCTGTGAATTTGTTATGGGTTGGAAAACGCCGTCGTTTTGATATAATTGCCCTAATCATCACGCATTGTTTCTTCTTTCCTAAATTTTCTTTTCTTTCATCGATGGTTGTCGGCGATAAATCTATCTCTAACTGACCTCTTTCATATTTACATCGACTTCATAATTTCGTTAATTGTCCATTACCCAACTTATTCATCTGTCAGATCTCTGACATCAAGTTGGACGTTGTATTGTGTGGCTTGGTTAGATCTGACATATCGTCTAATGAGTCTGAGACTGATTGCAATTTGAAAAAGGGTTTGTATGGAGATGATTATGCAGGATTTGAGGTAGAGAAGGAAACTAGTTATCCTCAGCGGCCATCGAAGATTTAATGGAAGAAAAGAATTTAGGAAAGAATGAGAAGAGTATGAGGATTAGGACAATTGCATCATCATAACATCGCTTCCTAGCTTACAGCAAATTCCTACACAACATGGGATCCGAGCCCATGAAGGAATATCTTCGAGCATTTGACAAGTTGCAATGTCAATATGGAGAAATTTGAAATGCATAGTCATTGGATGTCATCCAGCGACGCTGGAATGACATTGTTTTTATTTAAAAAAAAATTCATTTCATTCAAATAAAGAGATAGACAAAGAGATAAACAAATATACAAGAAATTCATGACTCTATGATGTATAAACATAGGGACTTTTGTCCCACAAAACAACCAACTCTGATTGGACTTTGTTTGGGCAGCCAACCCTTTACATAAAAACAATTAAATCTGCCACAAACCAAGCAAGTACATATAAATCCATACAAACTCAGCTAATACATTCATTCTGCCGGATACAAACAGTCTGCCACATTTTCATAACCAAATTCCCCTCGTATTATGCGCATAAGTCTTCCAAAGTATATATCTAACATAATTTCAATTTGATTTTCCACTAATGAATTTTGGGTTGATCCTTACTTGTTAAGTCCAGGCAATATTTGCGTGTGTTTTCTTCATTGTCTCTAGAATGATTTTTTTTATTGGCATCTTTTAGGTTTGTTTTGTCTCCTTACAAGTTTGTCATTCTCAGACTGTTTTTTGCCTTATTCGAAACTTAACTATCCCAAATGGCATCCTCTAAAAAAAGTTTACCAAAATGATTTACTTTTTCAGAACCATCGTCTGAAACAGCGGTTGGATTAAGCTCAGTCGCTATTTGAAATCGGCGTTGGGTTGAGAATAAGCACCCTGTTGAAGGGGCAGTCTAGTCTGCATACAAGTGGACAAGCGCCCAATTGAAATTGATTTTTAAATCTAGTGTTAATTTGAAACTACGTTTGGTCTTAAATCAACGCTGCTTTCAAACCGCGGTTAATCTAGCCTAGTCTCTTAGAAATATTTGACATTCAAATCGTAGTTTGAAACCTCGGTTCTACTCCATCCGCTGTTTGAAACGATGGTTTGGGAGAGGGCGTCGTTTTGTGCATTAAACAGGTGACCATTGAAGGATCGTGATGAAATGATGAAGGTTTTCTTAACTCCAACCGCTAGTTGAGACGGTGGTTGGGTTAGATTTAAAAATTCAATGCCCCTTCTCCCTTCTTCACTTTAAATGCAACACCCATAGGAAAACCCTAAGCTGCATGCGATTTCCTCTAGTCGACATTGCATCGTTGCTTTAAGGAGTTAATTATCGTCGAAGTTCCTCAAGTTTCTTAAAGAATTCTCAAATTGGCCTTTAAATTGGATGAGTTGCTCCGGCGTGATTAAGATTTATGTTTGTTGGTGAATTGAGGGTTGTGGGTGAATATTGATTTTAGGATTTGCATATATATTTTTTATACACGACTAGAGGTTTTGGATGCATTAGTTTGGTTAGGAGGATGATTTTGATGTCGTCTAGATTGATCTTTAGGTTATCATTAATTTTTCTTTAAACAAACTAATTTTATTAAGATGCTAATCTTTAGGTTATCATTAATTTTTCTTTAAACAAACTAATTTTATTAAGATGCTAAAAATGACAGTGAGGTTCAAACTCAACCCTAATGAATTCTAAGACAACATATCTTCCAACTGAGCTACTAGATCTTATGTTTTGTTAGTATATTAATTTTAAATAAATTTATTTCAAAAATTTCTTATTTCAAATTCGGCCGGCGGCCAAACCGGTCAATCTGACCGGTTTAATTGGTGAATGGGGAACCGGACACTTGATCGGTTCGATCACCGGTCCGGTTTTTATAACTATGAGCGTGTGTCGGTGTGTGACAGTTACAATATTTCAGCACATATACCTTATCTTAAATCTTAATATTTACTCTTCCATTCCTTAACACCCAGTCTTACCAACCACTTGTTAACTATTGATGTTTGTCACGGTACCCCAATAAGCTATTTGTAGCTATTAAGTATCAACAATGGAAACTGATGACCTGTTTCAGGGTATAGTTTATGTGACAGAACATCTCATGTTGACTTTCTCGTCTGAAATGCATTGCATTAGCTTAATGGTAGAGACATGAGTTCTTTTTCAGTACCGAACTCCACGAGTAAATACAAGCATTATTACACCATATATTGGCATTATTTACTCTGCGTCCTCATCCGTGACAAATTTACCGGTACCTGGATTCAGGGCAGCAAAGAAGAAGAAAATAACGTTGAACAACACCAAGGGTTCAATTTCGTTGATAGGAACTCCTGTCTCAATGTTGAGTTGTGCCAGAGCTCCCTTTCCAGTGATGATTTCACCAATTAGGGAGAAGGCAAATCCCAGCTGAGCCAGTCTTCCTACGAACAGCTCATTGGATTTTGTGAATCCAAACAATGGACCTAAAGGGCAGTCATCAACCAAAAATATTAGTTCTTAAAAGTATAAAAATAATACAGCAATCTCATGCCTGTTTTTATTAGCTTAGTTGAAAAGGTAATGAAAAACTATTGAAGTACAGACACAAGCTTTAAGAGAGAATTAAAACATTGTTTCAAGCTAATAAAATCAGATTGGGTACCTCCTTCTCTTAGACCAAATGCGGATCTAAGGCCTTTGCCAGGAGGAATGACAGCCTTTTCGAGGCCGGTTGGAGGGTCATCAACGAATCGACCACGGTCACCCAATGCGCCGATCGCTCCAAGCAAGGTGAAAAGAATGAAGAACAAGAGAAGTGGCTCGGCCTCATAAATCGGTATACCTGTTTCCAGATTAAGTTGAGCTAGAATTCCCTTACCTGTGAGTGCTTCACCCAGTATGGACGCCTGTCAAATACCATTTGAAAACAATCCAGCCAGCATCAACAGCCATTAATTTTGAACGCAAAGGCCCCTTGGCAAAACAATTATGTAGGACATGAAAGAAATATTCAAATTACTTCAAGTATGCCATTCAGAGCTGTTGAGGGAGAGGGGGGTCATTGAGAATGAACCTATAGTGCTAAATCTCTCAAGATGAAAAAAAATTGCCCACCATCCTAGTTAGGTTTACAGCAGCATTCCATTTTAATGCAAGTGAGACATGGGCACTAATATGTCACTTGGAAGAAATACAGAAGAGAGCAAGAAGTGTAAATTCATTTGAATGGTTACAAGTAGCAATGTGATCAATAAGAGAACAGTAGAGTCAGCAGGTTCCAAGAGAGGGTGTTATACTCACAGCAAAACCAATCATAGCCACGCGTCCCACAAACAGCTCGTTCTGCTTGGTAAATCCAATGCCACCGGAAGTTCCGAAAACCCCATCTTCCACCTTCAGCTTCGGCTTAGTCTCCTGATCTCATCAAAACCACCCCCCACATTCATCAGCATCGACCTTTTCAATAATATTATTAGTATTCGGAGAAAGAAGCGGTGACCTTTTTGGCGGGGGCTTTAGCTTTGGCCTTGAAGAGGGCGACAGTGGTGAAGCCGGGAAATGATCGTGTGGCAGGAGAAGGAAGAGGAGGCAACAATGGGAGGTGCGAAAAGGGGTTGTTGATGGGTTTGACGAGCCTTTGAATCTGCGACTGGAGTGGTGATGTGTTGGTTTTGAGAGCGGGCAAGGCGCCATTGCATATGAGCAGCATGGTTTGAGCCATTAATCACCACCAACCACTAGCAGTAGACAGCGTTCCTGCTCTGTTTCGTACGTTTGTTTCTCTTCTTTTCTTCAGGAGCAAGCGCGAGAGTGAAAATGGCAAATGGGTTTGATTTTGTGTTGTGGGTGAGAGAAATATTTGTGGTGGTGATGTACGAGTGGCTGTCGCTCAGCAGCTGGAGAGATGTGTCTGGATAGGCTATGAGGGGCGCATGGAGTGAACACGTTCGTGCTTCCAAGGATTTTATCATCTCCAACGCCACCATTTTTTGTTGCAAGTCCACGTCACTCACTCCAATTCGTTCACTATATATTTATTTATTTATTTTATTTGGCATAAAAAATAGTGTTTATTAACTCAAACTATCAAATACGAAATCACTAAATAAATTCGATTAGTCTAAAAATAATTTTCAACTTCTACTACGTTCGTGAATTCACTGTAACTTATTTCCAAAATAAGACGTCACCAAGCTTTACTTATCTCATATAAAATGTTTCAGATAGCGAGCCAACACAATCAAAACCGAGAAGAGATAGTTTGAATTTTTTTATTAATTTAGTTATATTCACCTCAGAGGAGAAATTCAGTTTTAAAGTATTTCAACCATACTTGGTTTGTATTCTTTGTAGATAAAATTGTTATCGGACATGTTTAATTCAATACTCAAATATTAGAATTCAAACAATAATCCAAGCTTTGTAAAATGGGCTACATTTTCATAATATTTCACCTTGAATTTAAGCCTTATAATGTGAGGAGAGTTTTTTTACTAATAACAAATTATAAAGTATTATATGAGGTGGACTGATGAGACTATAT
The DNA here is from genome assembly GCA_002312845.1 of Kalanchoe fedtschenkoi. NCBI lineage: Eukaryota > Viridiplantae > Streptophyta > Magnoliopsida > Saxifragales > Crassulaceae > Kalanchoe > Kalanchoe fedtschenkoi. Next base: position 840,265 of record NQLW01000040.1, on the reverse strand, counting down.
TTGACTTCTCATTCATAATTAACTCACATAATTCGTGTACGTTCTTGAGTATTACTTAATAGTTTTAGCTAGTTTCTTCATTACAAACTTATTTAACAACATGTTACAAATTATAAAGTAATATATGAGGTGGATTGATGAGACCATATTTGATTGTCTCATTCATAGTTAACTCACATAACTCTTGTACATTCTTGAGTATTATTTAATAGTTTAACTAGTTTCTGCATTACAGACTTATTTTAGGTATTTGTACAAAAACATGCTAAAAAGAGCAATTTCAGATGACAAAAGCAACTGGATATAAGACTGTGTGTCAACCGAGCGCAAAAGAGCCACATGCACAGAGGTTTACTGCAGTGCGTGCGAGTGAGACTAACCTGTCACATAAAGAAAGAAAGAAAAGAAGATCGATGATGTGTCTCTATCTGCGCGCGAGAGCAGCGTGCGCGGTAGACACATGCGCGCGAAGAAGACGCAATTTTTAAATTGGTTCTTCATAATGTTTTCAACTTTTGAGAAGCATAACTTTCAACCCAGATGTCTGATTTACACACTTTAAGATGCTACACAAAGCTCAAAAAATTATACACAAGTTTTTATGAGGAATTGACATCTAAATCACGACGGATAATTATCAGATTCTTTGACAAAGTCATTGGACATATATGTTTTCTAATATCGACTCCAAATTTGATTCTGATTCCCATAAACGTAAAAGTCCGAAGTTTATCAAGATCTCCATAAGATTTACATGCATAACGCCCAGATTCATAGTTTAAAATATAAGCTACCTTACACCTATATATAGAGGGCTTAGTTAAGGAGAAATCATCATAGAAGAAGCAAAAGGGGGTAGGGTCGGCTGTATGGTCCGTTATCAGACCTCTGGTGTTTTTTATCTGATCTCGTATTAGATGAGTTTTTGGGAGAGGCGATATCTCCCTGTCGCATGTCTTTCTCCTTCAACAGATCCCTGAGCATGCTAGGTTGCTGGCTGTGTGCGAGTGCCTTTTGAGGCAGGATATCTTACAATCTCTCCCTAGGAGGTTTGTTTTCAGTTAGCTCATGTCCAGCTTGATGAGGTAGTGCAAAAGGCCGGTCTAGAAGCCTAGCCATTCAGGCTTATTCTCATATGTAGTATTTCACGAGATGCTTTCTTTCTGGCCGACTTACTTAGAGTTTAACTGGATATGCGTGCCTTAGTTACTGATTAATATATCAACTTTCCTGTGGCATTAATTTCATGGTGTTATTGCTATCGATACCCAAGTGCAAGGTCGGGGCGTGTCCCTAGCATTTATATGTAGATGTTGTCTGGACTCTCAATGTAGATGTTGTCTGGAGGGTAGGACAGAATCTTTGGACCACTTATTCATTCATGGCCACCTCGGTTTAGAGCCTGTTTGGTAGGATTCTGGATAAGTCATCAGTTTCTAGTATTTTTCAGCTTCGCTGAAGTTGGGACCCAAGTCATCGTGCCAGGAGTCAGATGGATTTTCATTATCTTTATGTTCAATGCTTGTGGTTTGTGGGAAATTTGGTGTGAGAGGAACAGGCCTATGTTTTAGGATTGCTCTGATCAGCCTCGGATCCCTTAGTGGATTCATCAGTGGCTACTTGACCTAGGCCCCATCTTTTCCCCAACCGCTTTGTGAGGTTTCCAGGAGTCATTAGCCTTGCAGTCCCTCCGGATAAATCGAGTTTGACTGCCTAGCAGGAAAGTTAGTTGGGTCTCGTGGGAGCCGGGTGATGGGCTTATTCTGAATGTGGATAGGTCTGTGGTTCAATGGTAGCTTGGAGGGGGGGAGTCTTTCGTGATGGGTCAATGCTCCAATTTTTCTTTTCTCTAGGAACTATATGAGCGGTGTCTCCAATGTGGAGGTAGAGTTTCGGGCAGTTTTGGATGAATCCGACTTGCTAGGGAGAGGAGAAGTATGGTGTTGATGATCTAGTCAGACTTAAAAACCTTTGTGGATGCTTTTGATGATAGTGGTGCTTGTCAGATCGTCAGAACATTTACACAGTTTAAATAAGACAGTAAAAAGTAGGAAACAAATCTATATATATTTTTTTATTTTTTGAAACTAAATATAAAATGAAAGTTTTTAAAAATATGATAAAAAAAGTTATTACAATTGCAAGTAATTTAAAACCTTATCACTAGCAACGACACCAATTTGATAAAACCGTCATTAAGAGTCTCATACAAATAAAACTACTTAATCTCACAACAAGCAGTAAGTTATGGTCAAATCCATAGGGACAAAGCTCCACTTGCAAAATTAATAACTAACAAAAGAAAAAACAAAATATAAGGGTTTTTAAGATTAGGAAACCTACAAAAAAGTAAGAGTGTTTAGAGAGATAAAATTTAGTTGGCAGACACACATTTCAGATTAGTAACTTGTTATTATGTTGATCATCGATAAGAGAAATAAATTAATGTGATGAACCAAACTCAACAATGTATGAACTCATGCATCAGAATACTAAAACAAGGCCTAAATAATCAGAGCCTTTCCTTCTTCAAATAGTGGTGAACACAATTTATTAAAATATGGGTTTATTAAAATTCAGTTTTCTCTAAGAATAACTTATGAATTAGGCATAAGATGTTTTTGAGGTCGATGCATATTGTAGAGGAAATACCATCAAGACAGAGTTTTTAAGAAATATGAGGTATGAGATGAGGTCCTTTAGGAGACATTAGGTTATTTTTTGTCAAAGACTGCACACCCCTTCCACCTTGATAGTAACGCTCATAGTCACTGCGCACCAGTTCACACACACTTTCAGCATATCTAAGCGCAATTGAGACACCACCAAGACTCGAACTAGGCCCCCTTTTTGTACTATTTTTTTATCATATCACAGCTAAAAAAATCTCTACTTTTGTTAGATAATAAAAATATGTTTCCTGCATATGAATTTGTTTAAATAAAAGTATCAGGTCAAATAACTTAGGGCATTCCCATTAAAGGTTTGTGGAGAGATTTGCGTCAGACCACAAATCGCTTCATTTTGATGTGGATGCAGGTTTGTGGTGTTTTGACACAACACCGCTTCGCTTCGTGCAGATGAAGCGGCTCTCAAATTGAGCATATGCGACGTTTTTAAGTTAAAAGTGATGTATAAAGTATATATCATATATAATGTTTTTAACTAAAAACACCGTCTAAAGTATAATATACGTCGATTTTAAGTTAAAAATGTGGTACAATATGTACTCTAATTTAATGTCGTTCTAACTGAATTTAATGTTAAGTTTAATACATTATTATTATTGTTGTTTGATAAAAAAATTTAAATTTTATCATATAAATGTCAAAAAATAATATGAATTAATAATAATAAACAATCAAATATTTAATAAAATTAGAAAATCTTTAATTAACATAATATACAAAAGTAGAAAATGTATAATATGACATGTGCGTCTCATGTACAGAAATTTGAAATATTTGTTTCAATGAATATATAAATTTGTGAATAATAAATTTATAACAAATTTGAATTAGTATGACATAAATCTAATGTGACATGATAAAATTTTTTTTATTTGTTTTGATGGGATGCCCCGGAGCTTGGCATGCAATTTGCAAGTGTTAGCCAATCATGTTCAGCAAACCAGTGTTCCATCAATCATTAAACCTTGTCCAAACATTTTTTACCTTAAATATTAACATTTAAGAAGTTAAGTGTTTTCGAAGGTATGGCAATTATGTCCGAGCATTTCGGCCAAAATGCTAAAAAAAAAAGGTAAGAACAAGTCCATCTTCACAAAAAATAACCCATCAGCCAATTTAAGAAAGAAAAGCGTGATTTACATTGGGATATGAAACTAGAAATATTTCCTATTCTTGTTGTGAGGATGTCCATATTGAAGCTGTGAGCAATCTTCTTGATTTCCACCCGATACCTAATCTGTTGTGCGACAGTTGTTCAACCCTGTAACCATCATTGAACAATCCCAACAACAAATTGGCTTGACAGTGGTTGGCAAAGCTGAATCGAACAGGCATCAAACCCCTCGAACCCAGCCACTCCCACCATGATCGGTTCGGTTCAGCCTGTACTTCCATTTGATAAATCCTAGCTAGTGAGCCGGCTATTCTAGGCCCTAAGAACACCTTCTCTACCAGGGCTCTCGCTCGTCCATGCATTGGAAATCCGGCCTCCAGAGAGTCATATAGCGCAGAGTAATGGTGCAAGGTGTCCATGAACCGACCCGCAAACTGTCCGTCCCCCGCAACCTTCACTTCCTCCTCCACCAGGGTTATCAATCTGGGATTCAAAGTCTCCGCCCCCGACAGAAATGAGGCCACCGAAGCGGGCGCCCGGTGACTGAAATGAGGAAGGTGTAGCATACAGTTTACTATGAGTGCCTCTCCTCTCGCCAGTTTTACGGACAAGGGTCTAAATCCTTCATCTGAATCCAGTTTGCACTGGTGAAACGACAAGGGTAACCCAATTGAAGCAGCGAATGCAACCAATCTTCGACCCGTCTCCTGGACGGTTCCGATGCAGCGGCGGCCCACGCTGCCGCCTCGGGAGAGGGCGGTGATCCGCAGATGTGGCAGCGGCGGGCCCTCTTTTCTTGTCACTAATGCCTGCATCAGCGATGCCCATTGGATCCCTTCCATGATGTCGTAGTCCAATATGTGGATCCTTCTCTCTTGGGCTACTGCCTCCAAAATGGCTTGGTTTGCCGTGAAATGTCCGAACTTGACGTAAGGTGACATGTCCTGCAACAGCTGGAAAGCCGCAATGACGTCGGCCGGGCGGTGCTCCCCACCACCGCGTCCTCCGGCGCCGACGTTCTTGGTGTGGGCGCCATGCTCCAGCAGCCCACTCAGCGCATCGCTGAAATACGCAGCCAGTCGCTCCATGTTTGTGCCGTCCGTTGGAGATGCCAACTCCTTGAGGCGCACCAATATCACCCGGGCCAGCTCTCGGTTACCGGTCAGGGCCTCCGCAGCCTCCATTAAAAGGTGCACCAGCCTCAACCCCTTGCCCTCCTCCTCGTCCATTGAAATGGCCATTTCCAAATTCGACCGGGACTCAGCAGACGTCAGTGGACTGCCAGAATCTGTCTCGTGGATCATAGACTCCATCAGACCGTATAAGTCTGCATCTCCGGCTGTAAAGACGTCAGACCAGCCAAGGACAGGTGGGCAGCTGGTGGTCCAGTAAGTCTCCTCTTCCACGGAGGTTGTGGTGGAGTTGCTGTATGTGGAAAACTCCATACCCACCATGTTCATATCTATCACTGGAGTTTCATCCATGGCCATAGCCATAGCCATAGCCATAGCCATATATAATCAGAATCTCAAGCCTCAAATTTGTATGTTTTACTTTGGAAATGAAACAGAGACTTATAAAGACAGAAATGTTGTTGGTGGGAATGAATCAAAGGACTGAGCCTGCTTTGGTTTTTATAGTGTATTTTTGTTAGTGTTTGATTTGCATTGAGGGGCTTGAAGATTGAGTATTTGACATTAGTCACCTCTGCATTTTGGAACTATAAAATAATAAGGGATCATGATGTCATCTTAACATTGTGTACTTGGTGGAACATGGTAAGTAAGTATTATTATTGTTGTTGCAATAATTGGAGGACAGAGTATCAGCTAGGGGCTTCTTCCTCCATCAACATTGGGATCATTTGAAAATGCATGTGTAGTGTCAATAATATACTCACACATATGTCTATTCTTTCTTTTCTTATGATGTATGTTGAGACAGATCCATCACAAAAATTAAATGAAACGATTTTTATAATAAGGTTTAGTTTGCTAGTTGATTACTTGAGATGCAACTTGCAACATAGCTTAAACATTAACTGTCTTCATTAGCTTGATAGCATCACATCCCTTTCATGTTATATATATATATATATATATATATATATATATATATATATAAGGGTGGATCAGTTGAGAACCTCTTTAAGTTGAGAATTTAGTGGACAAACGTGGATCAATCATTTTGTTCACAAAACGACCGTGTTTTGATTACGATATCTCATTTTTTAATTATATTTATTATGCTTTATTAGATTTTATTTAGTAACATATATTACATAAATCTCGCTTGATTAATTAGGAGCAAATCACTCCATCATATATTTAATTTTCTCTCTTTCCTCTTTGATTATATACATAATTTTTATTCACAAATCACTCCATCATATGTTCACCATGTATAAATTGTTTGATTCTCCGTAATCCACTATGTTCACTGTTACTGTAATCTACAGAACGGTCAGAGCTTCGATAGTGAACATGTTCACTACCGAAATAAAAAAATATTTTTACAAAATCAGAAAAAAATGTTCACTACAAAAAAATAAAAAAAAATTGAGAAAGTTATAACTCAGAAATCAAGAAGACAAAATCCGTCAATTAAATATTTAAGCGGAATTACAGAAAAATTAATTTTTTCTTAATTGACACTACATAAATGTCACTAACACCTCTCACTTTATTATATCAAATGAAAATTAATTATGTCTCACATTCATTAATCCTGTTATTTTTATTTGTGTTTATTTTAGAAACAAATCGATGAATATGATTGGTTCACAAAGTTCTCAATATAAGGAGGTTCTCAACGGATCCCTTCCATGTAATATATATATATATATATATATATATATATAGGGGTTCAAATAAGAACCCCCTTGTTGGTACGCGCTGCGAACCTCATGGATCCTCGTTGATTGCGTCACGTCATGCGCACATGGATGGACGACACGTGGAGGGAGGCAGATACATGGGAAAGTACATGGAGGGCAATTTCGATCAAAGTACATGACTTGGCGGGAATAGAGTTCCATGTATCTTTTGTTGATGTACTTTCGCTGACACGTGTCACACAAGCAGGTGTGATACCTCGTCGCTCTCTCTCCTGTTTATTTTAATTTCATTCAACTCAATTTATCTAAACACAGAGAAATTTTTGAAAAAAACTAATTTCATAATTACATGTAAAATATTATAAGCTTCAATTCAAGATCCATATTGAATATATTTTCGATACGTTTTCGAAAACATATTCAATATGGATCTTGAATTGAAGCTAAATTTTTTTTATATCTAAGTATGAAATTAGTTTTTTTTCAAAAAATTATGTTTAATTAGATAACTTGAGTTGAATGAAATTAAAATAAACAGGAGAGAGAGAGAGTTGAAGTGTCACGCCTGCATGTGTGACACGTGTCCATGCAAAAGATAAAGTACATTAATCCTTGGGATTTCATGTCCAAACTGCCATTGGATGTACGAAATTTATATAATACATCAAACTAAGCCACGTGTCGTCTGCCCAGACAACCAAATCGCGACGCTCGAATGGACGAAACGGACGGCGATGGGCTTGGTTCGTTGCGCGTAACGAACCAGGGGGTGCATGTTCGATTTACTCCCGGGAAGGATCCGTTGAGAACCTCCTTACGTTGAGAACCATTGTGGACAGTTGTGAATCAATCATTTTATTTCTTTTTTTAAGTTCATTTATGATACTCCATTTATTGTATGAGAGTCATCAAATATGATATATATGGAAACTGTAAATATTTGATATATTTTCTGTGTAAAAAAATACTAAATTTATTTAATCAATGTTCACCGTACTTTTTTCATGTGTTTGTGGATTTTTGGACAGTGAACTTTTTATAGATTTTTTCTTAATTTTATTTTTTTCACACTTATTTAATAATTTTTTTTAGAATTATTAATATACAGTGAATATTTTTTTTCATTTTTCAGTAGTCAATGTATTTTATCTTAATCTGTTCTTATGTTTTTTTATTATGGTAGTGAACATTCATGGTGAACATGTTCACTGTCAAAATAGATGTTCACCGTAAAAAAATATTCACTGTCAAAAATCATATAGAAGAATGGGCATAGTGAAAATATTCGATAATATAATATAATTTGAGTTAACTACTAGGCACGAATCATGGAAAGATATTATAAAGATATTCATTATTAAATTAATGGCTCAGAATAATAAATGAAGTTGTAATAAGGAAATGTCGTAATCAAAACACAGTCGTTTTACGCAGAAAATGATTGGTCCACGTTTGTCCACAAGATTCTCAATGTAAGGAGGTTCTCAACTGATCCACCTATATATATATTTATATATATATATATTTATATATATATATATTTATATATATATATATATATTTATATATATATATATATATATTAAACTCTGACAACCCAAATTTACTTTTAATATCCAAAGACTTAAGCTGAATATGTCTAGAGTTTCCACTTTAAGAGTAAAGGAGATTTCTCACAATGTGTTTTGGCCTTTTTGGTGCTTTGGTTATAATAAATAGGAGAAAAATCTAAAATAGGTTCTGAACTATCACCACTTACCTAATTGCGATCAGAACTAACACAATTTCCAAAAAAGATGCGATGAAAAAAAAATTGGACTGATTTCGAATAATGCTTAAGACCAATTTGCTTGATTTCTTATATAAATTGATATTATTAAATTTATTGAAGATTATGAATGATTGAGTATGAAAAAACGTCATTTTGTTTATGTGTGCAAAATAATATTATTTATTTTTATAACCAAACGACGTAGTTTTCGCACACGAATCTATGTCTTGTGATAATATTAGTTTAGGAGTGTAACGGTAAATTTTATTTTAAAAAATCAGTTCATTTTGTGATAACCAAAAAATCGGCGCGGGACCCAGATCGTGTTTCCTTTGAAGGAACTCGACCCGGGTCGAGTTTACATGTGTGTTGCCCAAAAATGACAGATTCGAATTCTCACGTTCAAGAATCCTTTTGGTAATAGGTTTCCTTCTGAAAACCGTCCAAATCACAAGATAATTATAGGGTGACATATAATCTATAAATAGAAGACTTAGGGCTCATTCTACACATCTTCGCACACACAGGAGCTCAAGGATTCTATCATTCAGAGTTGGAGCATCACGAGACTAAGCCTTCTTCTACATTCTTAGTTTTACTTTCATTATTATTGTGATTATATTACTATGATGCGTAATGAGTAGTGTTATTATTCAAGGTCCTACGGATCCTAAGTTGTTTTGAACTCAGATTCATATTGTTTAATTAAGCGTATTTTTATCCATATTTGTTCGTGCTCTTTGAATATACTACATATGACTGGTGTAGGATTTATTAACAAATTTATCTTGTATCCATTATTCTAGGGACACCTAGGAACGTGTTTATTCAGAGTTTAAATATGCATGCTATAAGAACATATTTTAGGATTAAATCTATTACCCTCTAAGCTAGGATATTCCATCCGACGAAGACCAGAATGGATAGGTTTGGATATTTATTAGTTGTAGTCAATGTCCTTAGTTAACCGAAAGCCAGAGTGGGGAGTTCATCTAGGAATATTGAGTAATTTATGTATCTTGCTGCGTGTTTAGGAAATATTAGTGTATCACCATTTGACTACTATTTGTGAGCTACAAAGACCAGAATCGAGAATAACATAATACGAAATCAATTGTAGTCAATAATTTACTGCGTAGGAACACCCAGAAATAGGACTTATATGTGAATTATATAGTGGTATGCTGTATTATTGAAACTGCATGATACATTGTGGATGATATTTATGCTTCAAGAATAACATGAGAGTTTGCATATAACTTAGGTGAAGTAGAAATCCTAGGATGTTTCTATAATCTGAACACAACTTCCTTTCCATCTTTGCTTTTGTTTTGCGTAGTGACTAATGTAACACAAAATCAATCGTCCAGGATTAAATAATCATCAGCTAGGATATTAGTGCCTCTAACAAGCCTTACTTGCTCCTCTGGGTTCGACTTGGACTTCCCGAATATATTTGACTGCAACTAATCCCTGAAAGTAACATTGACATATATATAGGGTCAGAAATATGCACTGTCAAATTGGCACAGTTTCCGAGGAGCAAAAGTTTAATTGTCGAGAACTTTTAGCTTAGTTTTTGTTTAGCTTAGTCCTAGAATTTTTCTTTTTCTTATTTTAATTGTATTTTCAACTTTTCTTTTCATCTCACTTTGTTTTCATGAATTTTCAGGTGATAATAATTTTTAATGCTCAGGAACCAAGACGGTTTTTTTACCTTTGGATCCGGAGATAGAAAGAACTTTTCACAAAAATAGATGAGAAAATCTATAGGTGATTTGGAAACCGGTCCAGGACACTAATCAGTTTGAAGAAGACATTGACGGAACAACCACCCCCGAGACCTCTAAAGGATTATCTGAAACGTACCACTGATGGTTACGGGTCATCCATCGTACCTCCACCCATTACAAAGGCATCATGGGAAATCAAGCCTACCCTACTCAATTTGATATTACAAAACACTTTTGGAGGCATGCCTAATGAGGAGCCAGGTAACCTACAGACTTTTTAGGAGATTTGTGATACATTCAAGGATAGAAACATACCTACGGATGCGTTATATCTGAGAATGTTTTCGTTCTCCTTGTGAGATAAAGCAAACGATTGGGTGAGGAGGAAACCGCATGCCAAATTAAACACATGGAAGCAACTTGCAGATGGGTTCCTCCAACAGTGCTATCCACCTGCGCTGACAAATGATTATATCCACAAGATTTCAAACTTTAAACAGTTCAATAGAGAAACATTGTATGAAGCCTGGAAACGATACAAGGATCTGCAAAGACAATGTCCACACCATGGATTCCTTAAGCACACTCTAATCAATTTCTTTTATGCAGGAGTAGACTTCTAGACAAAACAGACCATGAACCATTGACAATGCGTATTTTTGACCCTATATATATGTCAGTGAATGTTTTAGGGGTCAATTGCATTCAAATAAATTCGGGAAGTCTGAGTCAAACCCAGAGGAGCACAAGGATTGATATGCGCAAATAACCTAATTAATATCTATTTAATTCAAGTTGAATGAGTAGGATTTGTTGGAAAATTAATTAACAACTAAGTAAATTAAAAACAACGGCACAAAAATGGAATTGAACAGAGAAGATAAGCATCCTACGATCTACTTCACTAAATTGCATGCAAACTCTCATGTTTTTTTTTGAAGCTTAAATAATCATCTAAATCATGCAATTTTAATAATTCGGCATAATCACTCAATAATGTACTAGGAGTTCCACTTCTGGGTGTTTCTATGTAGCAAGTTATTAATTACAATTGATTTCGTGTTGTGTTATGTCGCGATTCTGGTCTTCGTATCTCACAAATACTAGTCAAAGGGTGATGATAGTAATATTTCCTAAACATGCAGCCAAGTCACAGGATAAACAAACTACTCAATATTCCCAGGCAAGCTCCCGATTCTAGTCTTCGGTTGGCTAGAGACATTGACTACAACTAAGTAAAATATCCAACTCAACCTGATTCTGGTCTTCGTGGGCTGGAATATTCTGGTATAGAGGATAACAAATTTAATCCTAAATATAATTCTTCTAGCTTACATAATTAAACTCTGAATTACTACACATGTCAATTCCTAAGACAAGGGGTGTAAAATCAATAAGACAACCAGTCATACATATGACATGCATATATGTAATTCAAAGAGGCATGAACAATAATGGATGAAAATACTTAATTAATAAACATGAATACGAGTTTACAATAATTTAGGATCCGTAGGACCCTAGAACAGAGACGACTACACGCTACGCATAATTAAAATCACAATCATAAAATAATTATGAAAGTAAAATAAGAATGATAGAGGAAAGCTTAGTCTCTTGAAGCGCCAACTCTGAACGGAATTCATCCCTCTGGACCTTCTGGCAGAAAGATGTGGTTTGGTTCCAGGCTTGTTAGGGTTTGAGCCAAGGCCTTCTCTTTATAGCTTATATGTCAACTTGTAATTATCTTGTAATATGAATGAGTTTTGGAAGCAATACTATTGCCAAAAGACGTTCAGAACGTCAAAATTCAAATATGCTTATTTATGGCCCAACACGTGTAAACTCGACCTGGGTCGAGTTAGTGCAAATAAAGCTCGATCTGGATAGCGTGCCACAATGAAACACGACCTGGGTCTAGTTTCTGAAAAGGCAGCTCAACCTGGATCGAGTTCTGATTCTACAAATTTACAAATTAACCTCTGAGATTCTTCTTTTGATAGTTTAACCCCTGAACTTGGCTTTTTGTCCAATTTTATCCAATTTGCACTATTTTCATATTTTTCCTCTTCCAAAGCCAGTGTTCTTCATATTTAACCTATAAGAGACAAAATCAACTATAAATCACCCATAATCACTCGGAAACAACTCAAATATATTAAGTATAAGTACCTAAAATGGTAAATTATTGCCCTATCAACCATGCTTCTGGAGGCTCACTTATGGATCAACCTCCTGAAGAAGCTAAAAGAATAATTGAAGGATTATCTAATTAACTTCCATCTATGGGGTGGTGAGAGCAGCTCACACTCACAATCAGCACCAACATATGCTTCTCATTCTACAGTAGCTCTGGATGGAGTCACTCTAATTGCAAATCAGATTGTTGCTCTGACAAAGAAGCTCAATGGCCTGAATATGTATCAAGTAAACCATGTGTTTGCCTTTACTCCTTGTGGCATGTGCAATATACAGGACTATGATATTTCTAATTGTCCATTCTTGTAAAATTCAGCAATACCCGAAGCTGAAGTAAATTACATAGGTGGGAGAAACTAGGAAGGTTATGGGCAGAATAACAATTACAACCCGACATATTCACCCAGCAACAGGAACCACCCAAAATTTTCCTACTTGAACAGTAATCCTATTCCTCTAGGGTATGAGGCCAAGCCGCAATATCAGACATACAATCCAAGATATAATGGAAGACCGGGAGATAGACAACAACAACATCAGCAAGCCCAACAACAGAGACAGGAGCCCCATGTCAGCAACAATGATAAATGAAGAAGGAGAAGGAGACAAATGAGTGACTAGATAAATGTGAACATCATTGTGACACACTCAATAATAGAATGCAGCAGATGGAAACTCAGATTCGGATGGTGGAGATACAAGTTGCACAACAGGCTAATGCCGCATTAGGACCTGTAGGCACCTTACCTTCGAAACCACAACTTCAGCCGCAAGAGCATTACAAGGTAATATTTGAGAAGTAGGATTTTGATTACTCTGATGATATGAGTATCATGCCTAAAGCGTCTGATGGAGACTTCCCCTGTAATTCAGTCACACTCCATAGTGGGAAGAAAGCTGGAAAGGAAATAGTTGCACCAGAAACCATCAAGAAAGATGATGACAAAACACCAGAAGAGCAGGTGGAGAAATCCGAGGAGAAATCTGAAGATGACAAATATGTAGCTCCTCCAGCCTATGTCCAAAAAGTGTCCTATACTCAGCGCCTGCATAAATTCAAAGAAGACAAAGAGTTTAATAAATTTATAGAGGTAGTCCATACACTATATATTACTATGCCATTTACTGACACTCTCACGCAGGTACCCTCATATGCCAAATTTTTAAAGGATGTGATTACAAGAAAAAAAATTATTCCTGATCTAAAGATACCTGGCCAGTGCAACACATTAAAGGAGGTAAAGATGTTAAGTGAAGATTCTAGTAGTTTCACCAGACCATGTTTGATCAGAACCAGCATGAGTATAATGCCATACTCAATCTAAACTCAAATACGCCTAAGCCGCTGGAAACCACACGGAAGACTTTAGAGCTTGCCGACAACTCAATTTGGGTACTGAAAGGCAAGATCAGTAATGTTCCAGTTATGATTAATAGATATTTTCTTCCTTGTGAGTTTGCCGCAATGGACATGGGACCTGATAGCTGGACAACGCTAATATTCGGACGTCCATTCCTAGCTACAACTGGTGTTAAACTTGAAGTGCAAACTGGGAAGAGGACGCTGAATTTTGATGGAAAAACTTTTGATTTATCATTAAAAAATTCCACTACCCCATAAACTGTCAAGGAAAAGCATACTGGCAAAATTGCAGGATGGTTCACGACAAAGAAGTCAATAAACTCTACTTCAAAAGCTGTAAAAAGTAACAAAGGCCGAAAAACTAAGGAGAAGAAGCCCGATGCCGAATTTGAAAAGGAGCCCTATCGCCCTCCATGGAAGCGGAGGGAAGAAGAATATAAGGATATGGAAATAGCACTAGCTCCGGACCATGACCCTATCAAAAGGAATGTGAGTTTTCAATCAGATTTGATAACATCTAACAAAAATTTACATTCATGTTTAGGGACTAGCCGTGCGAAAGAGGAGTTTTTCAGCAAAATTGATCCTGTTGACCAAACAGGTCCGGACATATTAACATAAGATACACTACAGCCTTTGAATAAAAAAAAGAAACAACTAAGCAAACGCAATCCGGATACTACACAGACACGGAAAAGAGAGCTCAAAGGTGCAGATATATCATCAAAAGTCACTGGATGCTAGGATAAACTAACTGAAATATTATGTCCTAATGGTGAACCACCACTAAACCCTAAGAGCATAAAGAAGATGACGCCTACTGGGAAGTGATCCTCGCAAAGGACTTCTCAGTAGTGATTCTTAGCTTACTACGTCTTGCCTAGACGTTAAACTAGGTCTTTTCGGAAAGTAACACGCTCATTTTTTTTTCTTGTCTTAGTTGTTAGTATAGCATTCATGACTTGAGATCCTTAACGGCTCAATCAATTTTTGGGTGAATGATTTGGTATGATATGTGCCTTTGTTAATGCCTTGGAATTATAGTTCGTGTTGAAGCTAGCATAATTTGGAAACAGAGGTGAATGAGGGAGTATTTCTTTCTTACTCTTTGTATTTTATACCCTCATTGTACTAATTACACACATATGCCATGTCATAACATGAATTGCAGTATTAGCATATCTTCCTGTTTCTTCATAGGGACTAAGCACTATTTAGTGAAGGGGGAAGATCATAAATTTATGCTTCTACATGTATTCATAAAAATAAATCTTTACATGGATTATTTGCATTTTTCTGTTTTATGCTAATGATTTTACGCTTAGAGTTTTGATGAGTTCAAGGGAAGAGCACAAAGTCTGAATTCTTGCAAGTTTAGTTTTCTTTGCAATTGTCTTTTTGATTAGTCTGTTTCATGTTTTGAATATGAGTTCACTACAAAGATTTTTTAGTTTTTCAAATCCAGTGGGCACCGGCCTTAAAATTTTTTAAAACCAATTTTCAAAAGACTTACTTCCGGTGACCCCAATTTCTTGTCGTATATGCCAATGAGAAAAATAGGATTCCTGTGAAACTCTTTATGTCATGTCAAGTCCTAAGTGTGGAGTGATTATATCACTCCAAATGAAAAATAAATCTCTCTCTCAAAAACAGATGAAGGCTCGGAGAGAAAAGTGAAAAAAAGAAAAAAACGTAGGCCAACGGCCTAATTTTGGAGAAAAAAATATTAAATGGCCAAAGGCCAATGCTAAACTCAACGCTGAGACTTGATTGTGTTATTATGTAAAGATCCCATATTTTTACACATCATACACTTTTATTGGCTATGCTGCATTGAGATTAGGGGATGACCTTTGCGCTTGCACGAAATCATGATTTGATTTTTGGTTATACCTTTGATAAAATTCCTTTGCCGAGCTCCTCTTTTCTTATGGAATTAGACTTCATCTTGGAACTTGAAAATGAGCTTTGAGCCATAAGCCCGTGGACTAGCCCTTTGCTAGTATAGGCAGTTGGCGGGAATGTTTTGTGTGACTGGATGAATGACTGGAAACTTCAATGTGTGATTTATATTCTTGACTGAAATTTGGTTAGTCATTGAGATTGTTGTATTGAAAGGGGATCCACTGTCTCTCAGCCTCTTTGTGATAGTTATGGAAATATTGTCCAGAAAATTAAAAGAGATGCAGAAAGCTGGGGAAATTGGACAATACAGTTGCTCTCATAAGAACAATGCATTTAGTCATCTGTTATGCAGATGACATGATCATTTTCGGTAATGGCAGTGTTCCCTCTGTTACAAAATTAGCTTCCTTATTGGATGAGTTCAGTAAGGTTTCAAGGCTGCTCATTAGTAAGGAAAAAAACTCAAGTTCCTACTAAGACCAAGAAAGAGCAGATAGGGAAAATCCTAAAAGTATCCAGTTTTTCCTAGGGAGAATTGCCTACCTTTTACCTGGGTGTTCCTCTCTTTGCAAGAAGATCAAAGATAAGGTATTTCTCATGCTTGGAAGATAAAATAAAAAGCAAGATACTGAATTGGAAGAACAAATTCTTATCAGCAGGTGGGAAATTGGCATTGATAAGAGCAATTCTAAAATCCCTACCTATTCATACTATAGCAGCAATCCCAATACCAAAATCTGTTGTGAGGAGAATTGAGAAAATAATAACAAGTTTTTTATGGGATGTTGGGGCTGGTAAAAGATATCATTGGATAAGCTGGAAGGCTATTTACAAACCTATATGTGATGAAGGATTGGGTATAGGCAAATTGCACCAAATAGTTTCTGCCTTCAGAGCAAAAATGGCCTGGAAATATCTAGTAGATAATAGTTTATGGGTCAGGGTCATGAGGAGCAGATATAAAGATGTTGAGCAAAATGACAGTCATTGCTGGAATGGCTTCAGAGATATGATTGAAGGTGTCAGAAAGGAATCCTTCTAGATTTTGGGTAAAAGAGATTTCCTTTTGGTGTGGTGAATGGTGCATTAACCATAGTTTGATACTCCAGATTCAAGACAAATCCCCAGAAATATCTGTTCGAGAGGTGTTGGAAAAAGACTCCTTGCTAGCATAGATAAGTCGATATCATTATCGAGTTATCTGGGGCCAGATATCATGAGAATTACCATCATGTATTTCCTTTTCATACACAATAACAGAGATAGATTGTAAACCACGATAAGGACATGCCAAGTGTTGTGTCTGTTGCTCATATTTCCAAATGGATTCATACCATTGATACTTAATGCTAACCTCAAATTTGTTGGATCATTATGGAATTTAGGATATCTAAAATCAAACTTCTTCCATTGATTTTAATCTTCCGGGTGACTCATGTTTTCATCTTCAACTCTCTTTTGTGAGTGTCAAACCAGTAACTCTAATTCTTTTGAATTTGCGAACATCCTTTTGAATTTAAGAATCAACGAGAGGTACCATAAGACTTTCACAAGTCCACATTTCACCTTCTCTTTGTTCATAGTTTTCTGTTTGTGCCGTACGGTACCGCACGTCGGACACTTTGTCATATCCTCATTCACACCTATTGGACAAAGTAATTTCTTCGCATCGTAAGTTCGTTTGGGGAGCTCATTTGGTTTTAGAAGCATATTGTTGAGGAGTGACAAGAGACCCGTGTAAGATTTGACACTCCAACCATATTTGACTTTCAGATTGTACAACTTCAGCACTCCAAATAATTTACTAAAACGTGTGCATCTCGGATACAGAGGGGTGTCTGCATCATTCTTGATTGCTTCAAATAATTCTGGATTTTCTTTATTATTCGCAGCTAGATGATCATTCAGCATTGTACTGAAATCATTATTGTCATAAATATCATCGGCGCTTTCCTTGATATTAATATTTTCTACGAGTTGAGATCCGTCGAATGACTCACCGTGTAAGTACCATACAATGTAGGATGCATCAATACCGTACAGGCAAAGATAACGTTCTGGTTCTGTGATAATGACCATTCTTTCATTCTCGCATTATATACAAGGACAAGGAACCTCGTTCGTCTCTTGTTTCTCGCAATATGCTTTTGCAAACTCATAAGGCTCTCATAATTTGACGTTGTATTCCCAGTTGAGAGAACTTGATTTCATCCAATTTTTATTCATTCTTTGTACTTGACAAATAAATAAATAAATAAATTTTGTATGAGTATATACTAAAAATAGTAAAATTAATATACCTAATTTATGAATTCATACATACTCTTTTTAATGACTACTGATCAAATTTAAAACTTAATTGCAACTTGTACTTACTGTCAAATCAACGTCCATATATTATATAAATATAGTCAGCCAAGGGAGTAAACCGCAACTAACTAGGATTAGGATTACAAATAAAATGACGTTTATGGATATAAAATGTCGTATATAATGAATAAAATTTTACGGCGTTTATGGACCATAAACCCCGTTTAAATAGTATCGATCATATACATCGCTTTTTTACTCATAAATGTCATATATGGTTAAGAATATATACGGCGTTTATTACACATAAACACCGCTTAATGTATATACGGCGTTTTTCTTACAAAGACCGTATATAGTCTGACTCAAAACGGTGTAGCTCTGCAGTTTCGAATATATACTGCGTTTTACTTAAAAAATGTCGTATATAGTTTAAGCGCCGTATAAAGTTATTAATTGAAGCAGCGTATTAAATCAATAATGTGCTAGTGAGAGTAAAAAACTGTCTTAATAATGTTTCTATCATCAACAAGTAATCACTTTTAAACGTTCTTTTTATTGAGCCAAGCTTAGCCAAATAGACAGGTCGGATTTGTGAATGAATTGTGGAGCCTGCATTATGGAAGTGGCATGTGTAGTCTGACCCACAAGAAAGTTTTCATGGCTATCTCTAAAAAGACCTTCTCCTTAAGAATAAGTTCCTTTAAAACCACCATCAATAATGTGGAGAATAACCCAGGGAAATCAGCTTTGAATTTGACCCATAAGCATCCATTTGATTTTGGAGTAAGCATAGGCACTTGAAGAGCATGGGAAAGCAGTTTATCATCCAACAATGACGCATTCACTAAGGAGTTGGTGACAAAATTAATTGCGGGATCCAAAAAATTATTCTCGGAATGTTAGACTTCTGCCTGGTTGGAGTTACAGTTGTGCATAAGTTCGTCAAGTTTCCAGATACCAACTACATAAAGTTAGGATTCATGTGCGCGCAGGCAGGCATGTTGAGAGGATGCGGGAACACCTATTTTTTAATGAGGTAGCTAAGTTTTTTAAATTATTATGTCTGCTGGCACTGTGTTTTTGTTGGTGCATATTAAGAGATTGTATTCCACATCGCCCATTTGAGCTCAAACACTAACCTATAAGGATAGTTGGACTCTCCCACTCATTGCCAATTGGTTTTGAGTGTGGAACCAACTTACTAACATGGTATCAGAGCGGGTTTTAGCCGCACCCCTGGATGAACACGTCTATCGTGTTGGTTACGTTCGCACGAAGTCCCACTTGCGAGATATTGATTTAATACGGTTTCGTCCGCTTACGATCTCGCAAGTGAGGGGGGTGGTGGTGCATATTAAGGGATCGTATCCCACATCGCTCATTTGAGCTCAAACACTAACTATAAGCATAGTTGGACTCTCCCACTCATTGCCAATTGACTTTGAGTGTGTAACCAACTTACTAACAATTTTGAAGATGTTTCCACATCCATCAAGTTTATCAGAAATGTTTTCACCAGAAAGGGAATTCCCCGAAACTGGAAGCAGTCTGAGCAAACCAAGAAATCTGGATCCGGCGTCGCATATTGTTGAGATGGAAATCCATTCCCGAGTGATAGATTTTGGCAACTATTAGACCGCTAAATTTACTACTAAACTATCTTTCTGATGAAACATAGATTGATAGTAAGAAGAATTAAATGAGAAATCTTGAAAAAGAGACCCAAGTGATCGGGCGTAAAATTAGGTTTCCTGATATGTGCCGTACGTCACACTTAAAGTTTATACAGTAATTATTTGGATAAAGTGGAAGTAAGGAATTGGATACATACGTGCTGATTGGCTTGGCAGATAATTAAATTAGCCAATAATGTATATATAACCATCGTGTGACGTCTGCCATGCTTATTAAAATAACATTTTTTTCAACTCATAAATTAAAATACTCTGGTGGAAAGGATATATGCAGAGGTATATACTCGGAAGAACACATGCTTCTTTGTCCAATTGCATATACATTAAATTAAAGATAAGGATTATAAACACAATACTTAAACCTGGAACGAAATAAGTACAACATAGTGATGTAATAAATATACTTGAGTGTAGGGAGCTAGTGTGACTCAAGCTCAAGCATATGCCCTTTACTTTTCCTGAGTGACTCCTTCATGGGATGATTTTTTGTCTTTTAATAAGCATGGGAAGCCCTTCATCATTTCATGGCGTCCTTCAATTTATATTGAAGCACAATGGAGAATATGCCCCGTAGTATCCTTTTTTCACAATATACTTTTATGAATTACTAAAAGCAATTTAAGACTATGCCAAGTCAATTGTACACATACATATATTTGCATGGCGCTTCTTGTTTTCATATTTGTTTGTTTCTAACATCTAAAGCTAATGGAACAAAATGAAATTAATAATGAAGTTGTTTATGGAGTCTCTATATACTTTTGTAGTGATTGGAGCTTTTAATTGTCTTGAATGAATCATTCCTTTATTTATTTCAAGACTCATAATGTCTAATTTGAGACCACTTATGACGGTTGGACGGGATCAATCTTAATCTACGACTAACTACAAATAAAATTATAAGATCACACACAATCATAAATTGTATTAATGAGATGGTGCTTTAGACACGGTATGATTTATGCGAGCACACATCTTATCAGAACGACCCCAAAGCCCAACCTGTTCTCATCATTACAAATAGATGGCTGAGGCTTTAATTCAACCTAAGAATTCATTTTGCGTAACTTTACATGAGAGGGTAGTGAGTTCTGCGGTGCTTTTGTACAATGCTGGTACTACTTGGAATGAATCCAACTTTTGTACGTAGATATCGATCGAAACGCGGTGTATGACGTGCAGCTAAGAAACATTTATCAATTTCAATCTGCTATTTAAGATGTGATTCTACAAAATTTATTTTAGGGATAAAATCCAAAAGGGGTCCTGAACTATTATCACTTACTAATTGCGGTCAGAACTACCACAATTTCCAAAAAGAGTGCGATGAAAAAAAAATTGGACTGATTTTCTAAAATAAAATTTACCATTACATTCATAACCTAATATTATTACAAGACTTAGATTTGTGTGTGAAAATTATGTCGTTTGGTTATCAAAATAAATTATATCATTTTACGCACATAAAGAAAATGATGTCTTTTGATAACCAAATGATGTAATTTTCAACCATAAATTTAAGTCTTATAATAATATTAGGTTTGAAATGTAATGATAATTTTTAATTTAGAAAATCAGTCCAATTTTTTTTTCATTGCACCCTATTTGAAAATCATGGTAGTTCTGATCGCAATTGGGTAAACGGTGGTAGTTCAGGGGGCCCCTTTTAGATTTTTCCCCTTTATTTTATGCATGATTTTGTTTATAAACTCGTGTCTTGCAGTACAGAAAATCAATATAGCACACATGTATGATTGTCCAGCATAATGAACCAAATAGATTTTTTTAAAATTGATATCATTATAAATCTACTATGTAATTTATATTCTCCTTAAGAGATTAGTAAAATGGGCATACTCCTAAGATATTTATAAATTCCTAATTAGATTGATTAATCTTCTAAGTAATCCTTATGCAGACCAATTAATCTGATCTAACATATTTTGAATTCCTACTATAAATTTCTGATTCCTACTTCTTAAAATTCTTACCATACTAATAATCTTATCCAACCGATTAATGGGTTGAAGATATGTTCATCACCCATCGCATTTTAAATCATTGATTCGTAAGGCTAGAGCTCGTTAATCTAACTTGATAGATTTGTTAATACGTGGACTATTTAAAAAACCTAAACATACCAACATGGGTTTGTCCTGTTGACAATCAATACAAAATGCATCAATTTTCGGCCACTTATTTGGCATGAAAATTGGTCGGAAAACTTTCAGAACTATTATGTGATTTTTCAATCACTTTTTTATCAAATTTTGGTCATTTTCATGGCTACAATTTCGATCATTCACCGACAAATTTGCGCTAGTTTGGTTGTTCTGTATTTGCGGGTGTTTCGCGGCCAACCCTCAATTTCCAGCCAATTTGGGGCGAATTAAAAACTATATTTTTGTTGCCAATTTGCGGCTAATTTCCGCTTGGTATGTTTTGGACATTTTCAAAGGATCTCTACTTCCTATATTCTAGTCATTCGGCCATTTATGTTCTTAAAGTCCCCATCATATTTTGACAAGTTTGCAACCACAGGGGGATACATTTAAAAAATGATGTAAAATTAGAATTTGGCTCATTCTGTAAATAGAGAAATGGTTTTCAAAATTATAAAACATGTTTCTAAAAAACAATTTTGTATTATAACATTTTCACTTTGGGCCATCAGATAAATCCATTAACGTATAATATAAAACTTGATTACAAATGTATAAATACAAGAAACGGATGTTCAATATATTTACACAATTTACAGCTGCATCTCATTTCTTGAACATATTCAAGTATGTGGATTGTCTGACTCGTCATCGTGAAGCGTTATAGTAAGAAAAAAAACCACAAGATTGTAAATTTGTGAGTATTGTAAAGTTTTAAGAACACTTGTATTTCAATTAATTCATAAAAATGTGAAATGACAAACCCCAAATAAAATGATCAATGTACTTATATGAAATTAAAAATGTCCACACTAGTTAGAATCAACCACATCATCATCCTCGTCATCATCACCCATCACCATCACCATCACCATCATCGTCCTCCTGCTCCTACTCATGTTCCTCATCATCATAATCTTCATCTTCAAACATTTTCATCAAGATTTCAGACTAAGACATGGCATCAGGTATGAAAAAATCCACAAATTCTGACTCATTCAGTACAATGGAAACAGATTCCCATATTGATTGACCAAAAACCCATAAAATACTATGGTTCTTCCATATGATTTGCTAAGTTATTCAGAAGTAATTCATGGGATTGTGCACTTTTTCTAGTTATAATAAAAGGTGCAGCTGGTTGGATCCTCTTTTTTGAAGAAAAACTCGCATACACTCCCTTTCGAAAAAAGATCAATGCACCAAACACTACACTTAGATTTATTAGTTTTGTTGCTAAAATATCGGTATTAGACGCAAAACTCGATATTAAACCCAAAACTCCCGGCAGATGACTAGTGAACCAATTAAACAATAGAATCAGTTACGTTTTTCAGATGATCTCCCTAGAATAAAAAAGGCAAACAAAGTTCTTTTTGTATCTCTTTGTCCCCCTGTATTTTATTTCTAACAGTGTCAAAAAATCTATGCAGAACTCGATTTTCCTTTTAAATTTCGACTAAGAAGGGGAAGGAAAACTAATATAGTGGATTGATATATTTCTGTTAGCAGACTCGAAGTGGTAAATCCTTGAGTAAAAATAGCACTTCGTGTAGTTATTATGCGTAAATTTTTTGTGTTTTTTAAAATATGGAAACATATGAATAATTGAGAAACTCTTTGAAAGGAAAATTAAGAATTCACATAAATCACTTAATAAAAAATATTGTGAATAAACCCAACGAGTAATTAATAATCCTGTTATACAAAAAAATAGCTATTAAACCTTTTTCAAACAAATTAAAAAGTCCTATCATTTCATCGACGGAAAGAAAATTTCACTATATTTCTGACCAGACACTAGACCGATCACAAGAATATTTTTTTTGTAGGCCAATAAACAAAAAAGACTGATTTCCTATCTTTTCTTTCATCTCGGGCGAAATATGATCAGGAGGCTAATTCAAACTCGTCAGGTAAAATCAGAACACTCGTACATTCAAACCATCTTTTTTTACCATTAGCAAGAACTTGTTTCACTTGGATATCATAAGGAATTCGAGCAACTATCTCAAATACAGCATTAGGAAGTATTGCTTGTGGAACATGGTATTTTTATGAGGATTCTATTTATTATTGTAGGATTTCTAATCAAGATCACTGTAGTTCACTTTTCAGGCGATTGTAGGACGGACGGCCGCCTATAGGTGGTAAGGTAGTGTGGGCGGTACCGCTCGCGGCCAATCGTCCCCTTTAACGTGGGACGGGCTTAGAGCGCGTGAAACTCATCACTACCTTATAAAGAGGTTGAGACCATAGCATGTGAAATGAAAGCAACAATTTTTCTGTAATGTTATCACACCACTGCCCTCCTAGAAGAGCTACTCGCTCTATAGTATTGGAGGTCAATCTTTCCCTCCTAGGGAAGAGGATAGCTAGTTACAAATTCTATCTCAGTAGGACATGTATTTCTATTACTATGAATTTCATAAATAAAGTCGTTAATGGGGTTACTGTTATCCTGTTTGTATTGAGGAATCTGTAGGTGTTCCTAAGAAAAAAAAATTGTCAATTTGTTGGTTTCTCAAAGGGACGTGGAAACACATATGAATAATGGCGTTGAGTTTCTCGACCCTTTGCCTTAAGAATAGTCTGTTCTATTTCTTGATGGGGGCATAGAAGGGATATACTCAGCGATAGAGTGTCACCTTGATATGGTGGAAGTCATCAATTTGAGCCTGATTATCCCTAAATCTAATGGAAGTTTTCCATTTTGACTTGATCCCTTGCCATGATAGAATTAGATTGGATAAGGGGCTCGTGGGATTGACGTGAGAGGGTACAGATGGCTATCTTTTCGGGAGCGTACTCCAGGAAAATATGAAGCGCATGAGTGATTCATCTTTCCCAACCGTAGCATACAACTCTTAATTGTACTGCGCTCTCCAAGTGTAGTTGTTCCCCCCTTCCTCCTTCCCTATAACTTTTAGTGCCATAACTTCCAAAACCAAGTTGTGTATCGTTCAGTTTGCAACCCCTACTACATCTGCCTTTATTAAATTTACTATATTTTTTACGTTTCGGATATAGCACACCTCCTTTTTTACTATATGAAATCCATACTTTGTCACATAAGATTCCACAACGAGTAGAGACTTTCATAGGAGCATAATCAATATTTTGGTTAAATACATTACAAGATATTTTTCCATACTTTTTGCATTCAGTTCTAGTCATTTTCCACCTTTTGATTGACCTAAACAACATATACGGATCCCCTCCACCCCCTTTTCCATTACCAATGGAATATCCTTCACTATTTTACTAAATGGAATGAAATGATCTTGTTTTATTCCTCAGTTGAAAAGAGATTTCTTGCGCAATCAAAGAATCACTTTGATAAAATAGATTTAATCTTGACCAACTTATAGGTATTAGTGTTTGTTCTAGTAGACACAACAAAGATCGCATTTTTTTGAACTTTGTTCAAATAATAGTTGTACTCGTACGAAATTATTTTCAATTGTCTTAATAACTAGAGAAGAATAAAATTTTTAAACGAGAGACCGCTCAATAACTTAAATGACTAAGGCCAGTTTTTAAACTATTTAAGAGTTATCTAACTTGAGTTATGAGTGTGAATGCTTTTTTGGTTTTTAAAATAAACAAGAAAGGGATTTATTTTGATTCTATTTATTTAGTGATTTTTGGGATCTACATAGCATTCAAATTAAAATATGTTGACAATGGAAGGAACGTATTTAGTAGGTATATAATCTGTAATCGCCTAAATCTCGAGACGTTCTTTGAACCAATCATACACTTTTTTGAGATAATAAACTAAGAGGACTCCCCCTTCGAGAACCGTATTGGAGAATTTTATCTCGTACAGCTCAAACAAAAACACACAAAAGCTTATTGCAATGGGTATGTAATAGAAAGTTGAAAACTTCTTACTTTCTTTTTTGATTCAATCTTCTTTAACAAGACGAAAGAATAAACAAATCTAACAACTCTTCTTTATGGTGGTAGTGCCGAAATATCAAGTTAGCTCATTTTTTATGGTGATCACTAAAGGCCTCTTGAATCTTCTCGTTTACTATTTCTTTTTCTTATATTATTATTTTAATTTGTATGTAATTTGGCTTTTTGTGCTAGGAATTCTCTTGTTAAGCCCCTATGAATTAATTAATTAAATCTCAGACTCATACTACACCCACGATGATTATGATTCTTAACAAAAAAACTCAAAGTTTGGCCCAAAGCTTCCTCTCATACGAGCTCCAACGGTTCATTCATTTGACCTTACACTAGAGCTACTTTTGATTATGTAATATTTTTTGCATTAATAATTCTGGATTCTTTCATTTCCATGTAAAGATCCTTTTCTTCACGAGTACGGTCACCTAACCCACCAAATACAGATACACCCCCATGGACTTTGGCAATGTTGTTGATCAATTCCATAATGAGTATTGTTTTACCCACTCCACCACCCCCGAATAATCCTATTTTTTCTCAACGGTCATAATACAAATATTGTATTTTTTGGTACATCGTTATGGTTGGATTTAATCTTTCTAGTGGGTATCTATCCTTAATTCTCTCATTTATTGAACCTCTTCATCCCATGTCCAATATCCAAAAAATAAAATGACCCCCCCTTAAAAAACAATTAAGGATTGGGAGATGGACGAGAAGGACAGGGGAATCAAAAAAAATGTATTTTTTATTTAGATTTCTACGATTAGATCAAACAAAAAAATTTACAAATAAAAGCGTGATAAAATACAAAACACCCATGTTGTTTGTTGTAAGGTTCATATTTTTGTTCGCCATTGGAGGACTCATTGGAACAGTCCTGGCACATTCAGGGCTAGACATTGCTTTACACAATACTTATTATGTGATTGTATATTTCCATTATGTACTTTCTATGGCAGCTGTTTTTGCTTTATTTGTAGGATTTCACTATTGGATGGGTAAATTCTTTGATCGGTCTGACTGAAAGGCTTCATTTAATGTGTTATATATAATGCTCCCTATAGGCTTTATCTTACTTACATCCATCATGTATTTCTTATTGGTGTACTTACTTGAACCCGGCAAAAGAGCATAATACACCAAAAATGCATTCTGAGCCAACAAATATGGCTCATATGAATCGAAAAACTCATATTCTGCTCATTAAAATTAATCCGTTCTTAGTGTATTTTTTCACATAGTGTGGGTTGAACCATTTGCACTTTAAAAGTACAACTAACAATAGGGGATGAGAACTGAAAGTCAGCCCATATTGTGTTTCATTCCCCATATTGTCAACCCCTTTCATGTATAACCCACTATTTTTTATTTACCGTGGAGGTTTTCAATTTCGAAAGAAAACAAATTTTTTAAAATATGTTAGGAATGTTGTGAATTTTTTTATAAAACTAAAAACAACATCAGCCAACCAGGAATAGTGCAAGGTAGCACCTTGTGAAAAAATATGTAGTGTGTATAGTTTAATTAGGTCATACACAAGTATGACTTAAAATATTTTGAAAATACACCAAACTTATGTATGAGCTTAGCTAATCCAAAAATTCCTCGGATTGCATGTCTGCTTGTTGATCATTTATGTGAGGATACTCATTCTAATACCAAGTGTAGGTCCACCTACATTATTTATGCAAAAAGCTCTTCATATAATTATCATAAAAAACATAAATCATATATATTTAAGTGTTAAGACTTACATCAATTATATGTGTTATTCAGCATGCTTCTTTTCAAGTGGTTGTAGTACAAGAGACTTCTTCAATCTTGAATATTTTCACTGCAACTACAAATGGAGAGGGGTGGAAGTCCATCATGAGTGTCTGGAAGGTCTCCTTCATTAGTCTCGAAAGACCCTCCATGGTATGCGACTTCTTACTACAAATAACATTCAATTATGAGGCTTCAACGTGTCTCTTGTTATTTGCATTCATCTTCATGATACACACATGAACCTTCATTTGAGCATCCTATTTGATATGAGAAATACATCTAGGGTATAAAACGTCACATACATCATGTTGCAAATTAGTGGTGACTTAGACTCCATCAAATTCTTTTTCATGGACTTCTTGTTCCATCAAGTTTTGGGATCTAAACCATATAGATGAACCAGGATTAGTGATATTATCGATCAACAAACATTAAATTTTCATAAAATTTTAATGTATGATAGAATCACATCTTTCTCATGAGAACTCCAATTTTAACAATCATCCATAACTTTACTGAATATATGATTCTTAACATTGTTTTTTTTTTGATGTAATTGATTTATGATTTCATTACCCTCTCTTATCAGAACTATAAGCAAAACAGGTATGGAGTGCCAACCAAGGTTCTGGATTTCATGGAACCTTTTGTAGACTTATGGGCTGTGGTCCAACATATGTGAGCAATGTACATAGAGTGCAGAGAGGAGGATGTGGAGTAAAAGGCTAGAAAGTGTAGTATCTAAACTGAAGAAATCTGAAATCAACTGAGCTATGATTATGATGATGAAGAGGTGGCTGCGGAGGACTTGCAGATAGGGCACCAGTTCTTCTGCCTCAACCACTGGTCTATGCAATCGGAGTGGTAGCTGTGCTTGCAGTGCAGCCTGCCCATCTCATCTCCAGTGGCATATTCTTAACATTGTCAACTTAAATCTCCTGCATATTTGTACATCATTGTCACAGACACTTTATACCTCCATACATGTTGATCACACATCTTGTTTGTGCAAATTCAACAAAACCTTCAACCATAGCAACAAATTTCTCATAATAAGCTTATCTAACTATTTTCAAATATTTATAAATCCAACAAAGCTCTATTTTCAATACTTTCATTCTATAACACACACAACAAGATATCATACAAATAATTAGATCATTTGCTAAGATAAACAACTTATATCAAACTAATGGAACATAAAACCTAAGTTTGATAAATGTTTCTTTTCAACCCACACCATCTCTATTTCTCACGAGCCTGTGTACTAAAAATACTTTAAAAAAATTAAAGGCTACCAGAAATAACAGACATTGTGAAAATAGAAGAGGCGGCTATGAAAATGAAAATCTCAAATCTAAAAAATTAAGAGGTTTATTAACGAACCTAATTTTTTAACAATTCTAACATAAATTTGTTCATACACACAACACATGAAAGAAAAAAAGCCTTAATGATAGTTTTTTTAGATTGTAGTCTAATCAACTTTGTATTCACCATAACCATGAGTGAGTACTGAGCTTAGATCGTACAGATCCTAAAGTATTCATATTCCTTTGAACACATGCTTAAT
Organism: Kalanchoe fedtschenkoi; assembly: GCA_002312845.1. Taxonomy (NCBI): domain Eukaryota; kingdom Viridiplantae; phylum Streptophyta; class Magnoliopsida; order Saxifragales; family Crassulaceae; genus Kalanchoe; species Kalanchoe fedtschenkoi. The sequence continues at coordinate 811,221 of NQLW01000040.1, read as the reverse complement.
TTATGAAGTTGTTCTTTTCAAGTTGTGCCAGGTAATTCTTGTTATTTGTAAACCGACGTAATCGCGTCAAAGAAAGACTTAGCAGTCTTGTGTTGACATGTGAGTCCATTTATATTTTACAAAACTTGACACGGTAAAGAGAGTAAACTCATTCTTAGAAATGCATGAGTATGAATATTTGGATAGTTCGGATAAGTAGATCCACGAATACTAGTATTCTCTTGATCAAAAAAACTGAACAATTTATCATTATAGAACTAAGTACTAAGGTTAAAGAATTTAAACACTTACATAAGTCCAACGCTCCTCGTGTTGGACTCGAATTTACTTGTTTGTAAATTTTATTTGCCAGCTTATCATCAATATCTATGCATCATAGTATAAATGTCTAAATATAGATTTTACAAATTTTTAGTGAAATTTGTAATTTTAAGAGAGTAGTCTGAAAATTGGAGCGTAATTAATTTCCTCTAAATCTCTATTTTGGAAGGTTTTTTTTGTAAATAAAGCTAGCCGGAGTAGCCATGTACTACAACGAGGAGGATTATTCTTTGATTTGGGTGGGAATAAATTTAGTTTTGGTGTATGCTGTATTGGTTAGGTTCGTATTTGGTTTAATTTTATTTTATTTATTAAATGATTTTTATTCAATAGAATGATTAGAATATAAAAAAATTGACATTTTTAATTTTTAGAGTAATATTAGTTTAAGGATGCAACTACTGTTTCTATTTAAATATCAACCTAAAATTTTTTTTACTAATTAAAAATTTAGATAATTGGAACGGCAAGTAAAGAATGGGTGATTATTCAAAGTTTTTTTAATCTCCTAATATGACACGACCATTCACCGATATGGAGGTATGGTGATACATACTCCCTCTGTCCTCTTTTATATGTCACTTAACCGAATTTTTTTGTCCACTTTTACTTGTCAGTTAACACTTTTCAATGCGTATTTAATATCAACAACTATTTTAAAAAGTTAAACATTAATGATTTTATTATTATAATCAATAAAAAAGTAACTTACACCAGTCATAATCCATCAATTCTACCTTTTACACAAAAATATACATTAAATTCTTACCTATTAAATTCATCCAACTGCTAGCATTAAATATTACCTTAATCTACTCAATTTAACCTTAAACGACATGTATATCAGGACGGAGAGAGTATAATGTACTCCTTCTATCCTCTTTTACATGTCACTTAACAATTTTCAATGCGTATTTAATATTAACAACTATCTTTAAATGTCAAAAATCTCTTCATTATCATAATCAATAAAAAGTACATTCCTCACCAATAATCATCTACCAATTTTACTTTTTGCATGAACGTTTTCAAAAAAATATTAACCGCCTAATTATTAAATTTATACAACCGCTAGTATTAACTTCACATTAATTTATTCAAATTAACCTTAAACGACATATTTTAAAAGACAGGGGAGTATTATAATAAGTTACAAATGTTGATAGCCTAGCGTCTCTAATTTCGGCAACGGAATAAATAAAACGAGATGAAAGCAACTTGCATCTGGTCTCATCCAAGGCAACACTTCAATTATTGTGTATAAAATATGAAGCTCCACAACAACCAACAAAACTTATCATTTAACTAACTTCAATTATGTTGTATCCATCTTTACTTGAATATTATTATACTAATTAAATGCAGTCCTTCAAGCCACTTTTAAATTAAAGTTATCTAGCAAGTAGGTCATCAGCTAGCCAAAAGTTATGACATCAGCAATAACTATGTAGTATCATTCTATATTTTATTTTAGGATTTTTATTTAGAGTTGTCAAACAATTTGCAAGTAAAATAAAATGGTATAGTTTTTATTTGTATTATTCATTCATTAACTGATATCGGTGCTATTGGTTTTTTAAATTTACAACAATCTGGTTTTTGGATAAAAACTTCGGTTGTTTCGGATGAATAACACCTTGCATTAAGTTGTTGTCTACTCCCTCCGTCCTCTAATACATGTCATTTAAGGTTAATTTGAGTAGATTAAGGTGAAGTTAATGCTAGCGGTTGAACAAATTTAATGAGTGGGTGGTTGATGTTTTTTTAAAAAAAATCATGCAAAAAGTAAAATTGATAGATTATCACTGGTGATGAATGCTTTTTTTATTGATTATGATAAAGAAATTATTAATGTTTCACGTTTTAAGGTAGTTGCTGATATTAAATACGCATTGAAAATTGTTTAAGTAACAAATAAAAATAGACAAAAATATTCAATTAAGTGACATGTAAAAGAGAACAGAGGGAGTACTAGCTTTGTTGCATGTGATAAGGACTCCTATTATATTATTTGTTGCCCGCCATTATGATTCTGAGTTTATTAATGCTAGTGGTGTCTTTTATGTAATTAAGCATGAACCGTTTAAATTTTTTTGAAAAAAATAATAGTATATGGGGAGAAGTTGGGGAGAGGTGCGTGTGGCGTAAGCGTGGGGGTGGAGAGACGTGATTGAACAAGATCTGATTGTCAATAGGATTGGTTTTACTGTATGATGATTGTCCTCATCATATTATGTTTAATTTGATTTGATTTAAATAAAATAGGTTTAATTAAAATATAAGGATAAAATAACACAGTTTAGTGCATTCTATTTAATTCTTATATTAATGTTAATTTATAAATGTAATTATTATTTATGTTTTTTTATAAATTAGTCTACAACCATTTTTTACAACTTAGTTGAATACTCGAATATTTAGGTTTGTAAGTGGAAGAAGTGGTGATAGTTTTGATTTTTTTTTGTGTGTGTTTATTATATTTCTATTCAACAAAGTCCAATAAAATGGTAGATAATATAGTTTTATAAGTTTTAAATTCTAAACAGAACCTCACATATCAAAGAGATTCGGGAATCGGAATATATCTTATTTATAACTAATAACTCAAATGCTTAAAAAGATATACCACATGTTCATTTGAAAATAAATCAACCCAAAATCTTTATCTTCGAATTATTAAAAGGATAAAAACTTACCTATTATCACATAATCAAAAGCACATGTATTGCTACAATTTTTTGCAATTTTAGTAGTGACACGATGATAATTATATAGTTTTGATTAAATTTTATTACTTCAATTTATAAACTGATGAAGTCAAACTATGTCATTTTGACTTTTTTTATTTTTTTTAATCTGTTTTGGGGTGAACAACTCATCTAGCAAAGATATTTTTCTCATCACCTATTTGTCCAACTATTCCGTTGTGCACTCCACCGAACCAAAAAAGAAGAAGTTAATAGTAGCTTTAACACAATCCCCCGATTAAATTTTACAGAAGTAAACTATTCACTGAAATCACATGTCTCTGAGCTTACCGGTGTACTGATTGAGAGTCTCTCCGGCTTGCATGCGTAGGACGTCGAAGTCACTCTTTAGTCTGTAACCGCGCCTCTTTGACGTGATCTGTGCCGATGAACCTCATCTTGAGACAATCCTAGACCTCCTCCGCTGTGTTTTTGTTTGTCACTTGCATGAGAAGATTCTCCGGGAGAGCTTGAAAAAGATGCGACCTCGCCTCCTTGTCTTTATCTGTGTCGACGGCCTCACCTTCCACCAACTCGATTGCCTCTCAGACATCCTGATCTTCCATCATGACTTGTACTCGAATCACCCAACTGATGTAGTTCGTTGTCATTAACTGTGGGTACATGAATGACCTACCGCTGCTTTTCCACAAGGTTTCTCCATGAACAACGAGTGACATTGTATTGAATTAAGGATATTTGGGCATAAAACAAAGCTCTGATGTCAGATGTTAGACTCATGATCGATAACTCACTACTATAGATATGTGACAAAACACTACTAGCTCTTACTTGACTTAGAGAGAAGATAAAAAATTGTTGTTGTTATCTTCATTGAGAATAAAACAGTTCTATTTATACTTTACATGAAAACTAAAACAGGAAAGCAATAATATTTGTGTATATCCTACACATATTGTATCTCTAACAACAAAAAACTAAATTTCCTAAATCTTCATGACATGGAAAATTATTTCCCTTGAATATTTCAATGAATATTCAAGTGTATCTCTTGAGAATATCCACAGAATATTTCATTTATTAAGCCACTCAAGGATTAAGTCCAACAACCACCAGGCTGGGCGACCTAAAGACCAACCACTTGTTTCCATGGTGCTAGGTTTTTCCTGCGTGAATGTAAAAGAAAATAAGAGTTTGAAGATGGAGAGAAGGAATGTCATGTGTAACGATGAGAGGGAGTGATGAATTTAGTTTTTAGAGAGATGACACTAACCTATTTTTCCTCCTAGCTCATTTATGAGCTTGGTGAATGCCCAACGATACTCACTGGGTATGTTCAATTTGTCCTTGTGAGTTGTAACTTCGTAGTGCAATTTGATGAGCAATTCAAGTGTTAAAGCAGCCGAGTAGCAAAAGTAACAAAGAAGACATAAAAAGTATTTTGCGTAGATTAGAGTAATACTCCTATATTTGACTAGCTTTGAAATTGAATCATTTTGATTAATATATTCATGATTAAATTAGATCTATCGAAAAAATACATTGCATTCATTAAGAAAATACCATGATTCTATGTATTTGTTTAAATTATGTTTTGCAAAACAAATTAAAAATAAATCACTAAAAAATTTGAATTACTTAATTGATACAAAATTTTGAAAAAACTAATTGTCTTTGAGCTCACCAAATATTGAAACAAACGGAATAAAATGCAGCATTAGAAACGAGTGATGCTAAAGGACTAGGGTACAACAATGTGGAATCTTTTTAGTTTTTTTAACGTACAATTCTAGAAAATTACAAACTTATTATGTGGATATAAAATTAAAACAATTTTATCTTTTGAAAGAAAATGTTAGTATCTTATACTGTCATGCTGGTCAATAAAAAGAAACATCTGTATTAACCACGTCACCGTAGATGTAATTAATAGGTGTGGTATTCGGCCGTTAGGTTGTGTTTAGCTTAGGAAAAATTAGAGGAAGGAAAAATTTGAGAGAAAATGGGAAGAAACTCTTGTTTGATTTAGAAAAGTTTGAGGAAAATGAGATGAATTTTTTTTAAAAAAATAAAAATTATTTAAATATTTTTCCATAAATTTGGATTCAGATCCTGCGCTGCATAGCGAGTATGCAACAAGTATAACTAACGGCGTTGTTTTACTTTTTTAACTTGAAAATATAATTTATTTTCTAGATTTTTTAGATCTTCTCTGAACAATAATCCCATTATTGCCTTCTCTGCAATTTCTTATGTTTCCATCTTCAGCGAAGCCTTATCATCTCTGCAGTGAATTGATTAGGCCGTGATATGTTTCCTAATTTTCTCTTCTCTCTGTTACAGATTGATTAGGGCTACCAATCTGCAACTCCTCATGTAAAACTGGCATTGGATGGGTAGTTTTGCAGGTGGTAAATGTTTATACAACACCTACTACACAAATTCCTTCTCTTCAGTTCCACCAGTCTCTCATAGCCACCAACAGGTCCTCTTCTTTTTGTCTCATAATCCGCTAAAATTTATAACATTTTCAGTTTGGGATCATGTCGGACGAACCCGTTGCTTTGGGTTGGGTGAAAGCATTTGAGTTTATGAATTTATCGCATCTTTGTTAAGTTGTTGCTGGTTGGTTAAGATTTGAGTAGATAATGGATGAAATGAGGTAATTGAACTGCAGGTTGCATCAGATAGAAACAGCAAGGAGAAGATTACTCGAGGGTTGGAAAAGTTAATCATATATTTATGTTACTAACAGTCAATTGACATAGTTTAGTAACTCGCAGCAAATTTGCTGTGCAGTACTGGATACGAATCCCATAAAATTTTCATTTCTAACAAACAATGATGAAATAGATTCCATGCAGAATTCGATTTTCCTTTTATTTTTCTTTACTTCTCATTTTTTCTAAACCAAACACAAGAAAACGAGGCCATACTTACACGCCATTTTTATTATCCACCCTGACTTATTTGTAAAAGTTGATTAGACTATATGCCCCGGTTAGTTCAACATTTTTTCTTAGGGCATCCATATTAAAACAAATTTAAAAGTAGATTTATGTCATGTCAACTCAGCATTATAATAAAACTTATTTTCACAAATCTTTCATTCACATTGAAATAAAACCTATCAAACCTGTGCTTGTGGACCCACATGGCACATATATTTAATTGTATATATATATATATTGATCTTTAATCACATTTGCATGAGTGAAAACATGATTAAAGATCAAATGACAATCTTTAATCACGCTTTATACTTTTAAATGTGATTAAAATCAATCTTTAATCATCATTCCAAACGTGATTAAAGATCGATCTTTAATCATGTGTAGAAGTATGAAGTATTATTAAAAATTGATCTTTAATCACGTTTGAAAGTATGAAGCGTGATTAATAAAGATTAACATTGAATCTTTTATCACATTCCATACCTCAAAACATGATTAAAGATCTATTTTTAATCACGCTTGTAAAGATGAAACGTGGTGAGTTTTTCCCCATGAAACACTTCGTGCATACAACACTAATTCATGGCAGAACAGCACAAACTATCTCACATCAACACAAACCGCTTCATACTCTGACACGAAGCTCTTCAAGAAGCTTCAATATGGATGCTCTTATGTACTTTTAACTTGTAGCACCATGTAGTGTATTTATCCATTTTGAATCTCTAAAAAACACTATAATGGATTGAAAATTTTAAAACATTACCCCATTGTTGTTTATTGCATGATAGTTTAAATTTTTCACTCATCAAAAAAAAGAGAGACATTACTAAAGGACATAACCATTGGGCAAAGATCACCTAAGAATTTTTGACAATTATGAAGTTTGCATGGTGGTAGTAAAAAAATAAACCATAATTTAATAAATGGAAACTTTTTTAACAAAAATATATCATAGTTTTCTCATTTATTTTATTTTATATTTTATTTAATTAATTTCCATTGGTTCGAGAGTTTAAACCAATGACTTTTATTTCGCTTTCATAATTACATCCTAACGATAAATTCCTACGGAAATGGAGCAAAATCGGCAAAAATACAAAAGGAAATGGAGACGGCACTTGCAAAGACCAAGCGCCAAATCAGAGACGCATTGAAAAGCTGAGCAGTGATTGTGCTGCGACCAAACAATTAGTGACGCGTCTAGCATGCTTATTAAGCGGATGGGTCGGACGTGCAACTCTGTGTGTACGCACGACTCGTGTTCAAGCCGGATCCTAACTTATTCTGATTTCATTCCTTCTATTCCTAAACGATGCAGATATTGTTTCCGGATATGTACGAGAAAACATTCGAGCATACACATGAAGATATATATCTAGAGAATTCAGAAGATTCCCAAAGGCATTAATTTTCTTATTTTGAGTAGGTTTAAGATTATTTTTATATCATCTTTTACTTGTTACTTGATTAAATTTTTTTTCCACGTTCACAACCAAAAAATAATAATTTTGCGGCCAAAAAGCAGTTGACTAGAAACTGGCGAAAGACTTGGGGCCAATTTCTGTCTCTTTACCTGCCGAATTTGTTGTTTTAAAATAAAAAACCACTTCATAATTATCTGTCTGAAAATGAACAGAAAATTTTTGCTTTGACTAGGTCATTTTTGGCCACTGCCGGGCCACAATGTGTATATATTTCTAGTACTTCTGCACACAGGAAATTATACAATCGCTCAAACACTTTGAAATGGTGGCCGGAAAAATGAAATCAAAATGAAATGTAGCTCTTCTTACGTCCCAATTTCTTCCTCTTCCCTAAATCATAACTCCCATTCATCGCTCCTTCTCCCCTCCATTGTCACCCTTGCCGCTATAAGGTTGCGTCGCTCCGCCTCTGTCACTGTGGGGTCACCACGCTGCGTGCACTACGAGGCTGTCTCATTCCATCGCTGCCCTACAAGCTACTCGCCCTATCGCTATCGCTGAAAGATCACCACACTGCTGCAAGCCCGCCTTTTCACTTCATTGAATTTGATAAGTATTGCTCTAATATTGAGCATAATTTATTATTCTTAGAGCATGGCTTATTTATTAAACTTGTTATAAGATTGAGGTTCATATGTTAACAAGTTCACCTCTATAAAAATTAAATTTTAATTGAATTTAATTTTTTGATATTTACTTTTTGATATTGTAAAATTAAATGGAACTAGATATTTTAACCCCTACATTCTATGCCATTAAGCTTTCATTATATTATATTACCTAGATATTAATTGCAATATCAGTGTTAGACTAATATTTGCATGCCTGTTAAAAGACTAAGTTGTACTACTATAATTTGCAAGAAACATATCAGACGTCATTATGACATTCCTTGATTAGATTTTTGTTCTGTGTTTTAGAATGGAAGCATTGGATCACAACTACATTGGATGTGTAACTATTTAAAAATAATGGTACACAATGTTTTGACATCAGATTTGGTCTGATAAGTCACAAAAAATTATAAGTTTGAGTAATCACTAAGTTCTTTAAAATTGAATTTCTATGAAAGCTTATGGATTCGGTTTTTACATTATATTTTCTTTTTATTTTCTCAACGCGCTGCAATCTGTCAGTGATTGTACGATGACTCATGCGAGCCAATTAAGTAATGTTTTTTTGGGACTGTCATTGAAGTCTCAGAAATGTGAATCATGTAGTGAAACAGAACTTAGTCAATGCGAAGGTTAGAAATATCTAGCTTTGATACTTATAAATTATTATGATTGAAACTCTATTGTGGCATATGACTGAAGCTCTATTTTGGATAGTGATATTCTTTTTACTCATTTTAGATCATTTTGTATACATAGACAATGCCAATCTACCGTTTTGTCATATTCTTGTTATGAAGCAGTTCTCAAAGAGAAGGTTGACGCTTCCATTTCGGAGATAGTGTCTCTTACCGATGAGCTCGTAGATTTCTTATTTGTTTTATGTTACTTTTATTCAATATTGTAAAATACTACAACTTGGTATTATTTTTTTATAGAATCATTTTGTTTATATAATTAAGAAATGGTCTAGTAGGGAAACAAAGTTATGAAATATATTATAATATAAATCAAAAAACATATTATTTTTAAAAACTAATTTGGGGTCGGAAACCAGTCAAAATCCCACCGGAAAACTATTCAGAAAACAATTTACAAAAAGTGTGTTGATTAAAGGTCTAAATTTGTCAAAAATTAAACTATTCGAAAGTAGGCCACAAACTGATTGAAAATTTCCAAATTATTTGATTGCCAGAAATCGGCCTCAAAATGGTTAGAAATTTAGGCCGGAAAATGGTCGGACGCTCCTTGCAAATATTTATCGGGGGAGCCATTCCGGCTGATAGAGTTTGGCCAGAAATTCAACCGATTTTTGACTGAAAACTTATTTTCTAGTGCTTTTCCGGCTGTTTCTCTAGCCAAAATGTTGGTCGGCAAATAATTTGATTTTTGTAGTGTTTTACATGTCACTTAACAATTTTAATGCATATTTAATGTCTACAACTAATTAAAAAAATAAAAATAATCACTCTCTAATCATAATGAATAAAAGAACCATTCCATACCATTAATAATCTACTAATTTTAGTTTTTACATAAATTTAAAAATTTATTAAATATTTACATATTAAATTTGTTTTACCACTAATTCTAATATCTCATTAGTTATTCAATTTAAAATTAAATGACTACTATATCGGAACGGAGAGAGTGTATACATAGTATACCTCTCTCTTCTCATTTTTCTTCTCTCTCTCGAATCAGAGAGCACAATATACCTTAAATCTTATCTATTAAATTCGTTCACCCACTAGGAATACATATTATCTTAATCTATTTAATTTAACCTTAAACGATATAATATACTCCCTCCGTCTTCTATGCATGTCGTTTAAGGTTAATTTGAGTAGATTAAGGTGGAGTAAATGCTAGCAGTTGAACAAATTTAATAAGTAGGTGGTTGGTGTTTTTTTTAAAAACATTCGTGCAAAAAATAAAATTGGTAGATTATTATTGGTGATGAATGATTTTTTTATTGATTATAATAAAGAAGTGATTAATGTTTGATGTTTTAAGGTAGTTTTTTATATTAAATACGCATTGAAAATTGTTAAGTGACAAATAAAAGTGAATAAAAAAATTCGATTAAGTGACATGTAAAAGAGGACAGAGAGTATTGTATACAACTAATTCCCCCTTCCCTCTGTTACTTCCTTTTGGCGGCTGTTTCAATAATATCTTCTTCGTGTGAGTTTTTTTTTCATTTGGCCTTCATTCAACAAATTTTTTCGAAAATGGCCCCGCATGAGAAAAGTTTTCGGAAATGGCCTTCTTTTGGCGAGCTGCTGTTTGAAACGGCGGTTTGTCGTGGACTTGAGCCGCTGTTTCAAACAGCGGTTTGATTGGCGTCCGTCTCTGAACATTTTGGCCATCTCCCGCCGCTGTTTGAAACAGCGGCTGGAATGAGAAATACAATATGTTTTCGAAAAGTGACGCGCTGATACGGCGTCGTTTTGGTTAAGTCCAACCGCTGTTTGAAACAGCGGTTGGATTAGATCTAAAAATCGGGCACAGGACAGCGGTTGGACTTAACTAAAACGACGCCGTATCAGCGCGTCGCTTTTCGAAAACATATTGCATTTCTCATTCCAGCCACTGTTTCAAACAGCGGCTGGAGATGGCCAAAATGTTCAGAGACGGACGCCAATCAAACCGATGTTTGAAACAGCGGCTCAAACCCACGACAAACCACCGTTTCAAACAGCGGCTCGCCAAAAGAAGGTCATTTCCAAAAACTTTTCTCATGCCGGGCCATTTTCGAAAAAATTGTTGAATGAAGGCCAAATGAAGAAAAAACTCTCTTCTTGTTGGGCCGGTGCAGCGACCAGTCTCATCTCACCCACCAATCTTTCATTCTTACCGTAAAAATGGGCATCTATTATAAGTATCCGGACGCTTGGCTTAGACTCATACTAAACTCACCCGCACCGCGCTATATCTACTTAGTTCCATCTCCGAAGAAAACTACTACTATGGCGCCAACCATGAATGATGTGCAAAGAGTTCAAGCCTTAGCTGAAGGCAAGATCCAAGAGCTGCCACCCCAGTTCATCCGACCCGCTGCCGAGCGACCCATGAACACCAGGGCGCTAGAGGGTGTCAAGGTCCCCATCGTCTCACTGCTCTCCCAACCTCCCGAGGAACTGGTTCGTCAGGTGCACGAGGCATGCTGTGAGTGGGGTTTCTTCCTCTTGGTGGATCACGGGATTCCTTCGGACCTCCTCATGAGTCTGCAGCAGGTTGGAAAGGACTTCTTCGGGCTTCCCATGCAGGTAAAGGAGAGTTATGCTAATGATGCGTCCAAGGGACAATATGAGGGCTACGGAACTAAGATGACTAAAATTCTGGACGAGAAGATTGAGTGGATTGATTACTTCTTTCATGTGTTGGCACCTGCTCAGAAGGTTAATTATGACTTTTGGCCAAAGAAACCAGAATCTTACAGGTACTAACTATCAACACACACACACATATATATCGAGAATAATGCGACACTGGTGTCTGAAGCTGACTGTGGGTTATGTTATGTATATGCTAACCACTAGCATTTGTTTGGTTCGAGTTAGGAAGGTGAATGAGGAATACACAAAAGCGTTAAAACCTGTCATGGACAAAATCTTTGAGTTACTGTCACAGGGGTTGGGTTTAGAGGCGGAGGCTTTGAAGCGGTCGTGTGGAGGCGAAAACATCGAATTGGAAATGAAAATCAACATGTACCCTCCATGCCCACAGCCTGAGCTAGCACTAGGGGTGCAAGCCCACACCGACATGTCTGCACTCACTCTCCTCATCTCTAATGATGTCCCAGGACTCCAGGTGTGGAAGGACAATAACTGGGTGGCTGCTGGATACACCCCTGATGCTCTTTTCGTGCACATTGGTGATCAAGTGGAGGTAACTCTAGCAGGTCATCATTCTCAAGCTTGATTATTGTGCAACGGCAGCAGCAGCTGATTGCTTATTCCATTTTATTAGGTACTGAGCAACGGGAAGTACAAGAGCGTTCTCCATAGAAGCTTGGTGAGCAAAGATCAGGTGAGAATGTCGTGGGCCGTCTTCTGCGGACCTCCTCACGAGACAGTGATAGGGCCACTCCCGCAACTGCTGGACGAACGTAACCCGCCCAAGTACTCCACCAAAACCTATGCAGAATACAGGCACCGCAAATTCAACAGGCTACCTCAGTGATGCCATCTATTTGCCTGCCTCAACGCCCGCACTTCATTTATTCCACTTTCCACTATATCAACAAATAAAATTCAGTCTCACCTCCATAAGAGTCAGCTCTGTTCATCTTCAGAATGATTTATTTCAGAATTTGTACTTGTCTGATATAGTGAGTTGATAAAATCTCAAATTTCAATTTCGGTAACAATGGGGATTGCCTTAGGTCATTTCAAATATATCATACCATAATTTAATCTAAATCACATATTTATAGAATACTTTGGAATTATATTTTCTAAATCTTCAGTCACGCTGATGCCGGCGAATGTCAGAGGAGTGAAATGAAGGGGTAAAGAATAGATGAGTCAGAGAAGGGAAGGATATAATTTTTCTTGTTTATTTCCTTGCAGATTGTACCAATTTATACAGCCACATGCATAACTAATCTCCACACTCTTTCAATGCCACCTATGGCACCTCGGATAGGTTGTTACACCACCCATTCTCCAGCGGAATACCTAGTGGTCCCCTTCCTCTGACGTGCTTGATGCGGAGTGCGTGACATGTATGTTGTCTGGTCCCCATGTATATACCTGGTAGCCTCATCTAGAAGTCAGAGTTTGTAGGCGACCTTGCCTATGCGTTGGCTAATCTCATAGGGTCCATAGTATCGTTTGGCCAGCTTGTGAGAACGACGTCCCCCAACAAAAATCTACCGATAGGGTTCGAGGCGCAAATAGACCCAATCACCTTCGGAAGTTTCCTTGTCAGTGCGGTGAGCATTTGCCTTTTGTTGCATATGCAAGTGGGCTCTTTCGATATTTTGAGTAAGTTCATGCAGCAGCTCTGTTCGGTGTTGTAAATTGTCTTCAACTGCGGCTCTATTGGTATGATGCGTACATAGTCCAAAAGTGTTGGCGGCGGATATTCGTAGATGGCCTCAAATGGTGTTGCCTTGAGCGATGAGTGCCAAGAGGTATTGTAATGCCTCTCGGCCCAAGGAAGAAACTCGACCTAGTCCTTCTGATTTCAACTACAAAGCATCACAAGTATTCTTCCAAGCAACGATTTACTACCTCTGTTTGACCTACCATTTGAGGATTATACGACCTGCTCATAGCTGAGGTGGTTCCCTGGGCCTTCATTAGTTCCTTCCAAAACTTGCTTGCATAAAGAGGGTCTCTATCCGACACGATCACCTCAGGCAGACCATGTAACTTAGCATACCCCTTTACGAACTCCTTGGCCACGGACTCAGCGGAATGGGTGGTAGGCAAAGAAATGAAGTGCGCCCCCTTGGAGAGGTGATCCATAAAGGCGAGGGTGGCCGTTTTGCCTTGTGACGCGGGTAAATGCGTAATAAAATTCATTGAGATTTCTCACCATACTTGGATGGTATAGCTAAGGGCTGTAAAAGATCTTGTGGTGGAGTGTTGTGGGTCTTGCTTTGTTGGCATATGTGGCATAGTTGAACAAAGTTAGTGCCATCCCGCTTGATTCCTTGCCAATAAAAGTTAGAGGAGAGGCGCGCCACTGTTCGTTGCATTCCAGCATGCCCTCCGATGTTGGTGCTATGGTACTCTTGTATGAGCATGGTTCTGATAATGATATCTTCTGGAACTAATAGTTTGTTTTTGTATAAAACTAGTCCATCACGCAAGGCATGCTCCGGGTACCTTTCAGGATAATTCGTAATTGCTGACACCAGCTCTCGGCCTCCTGTGGTGGAGTTCCAATGTATGCATAATGCTTGTAAGATACCTAGTACAGGTCTTGAGCAACTCTCCAGTGCTTGGCATTCCCCCTTTTCCACCCAGGATAATGCATCAGCCGGAATGTTAGTCTTTCCTGAGCGATATACGACCTCAAAATCATAGCCGAGGAGTTTAGCCACCCATTTTTATTGCTCCGGTGCGTGAATTGTTTGAATGAGAAGTGCATTGAGTGGTTGGTGATCTGTGAGGATTAGAAATTGATGGCCAAGGAGATATTGCCTCCATTTGTTAACTGCAGCCATCACAGCATAAAATTCTCGGTTATAAGTTGAGAAGCCTGCAATGTCTTTGTCAATTGTTTCCTGAAGAATGCAATGGGTCGGTCTTCTTGAGATAGGACTGCATCTATGCCAGTCCATAAGACGTCTGTTTGAGTAGTGAATAGTTTTCCAACTAGTAGGGCTAGCACTGGAGTGGTGGTTAGGGCTAGTTTTAGAGCTTGGAAGGCTTTTGTAGCTGTCTCATTCCATACAAAAGCTTCCTTGTGTAGAAGCTGGGTTAGGGGAGCTGCAATGGCAGAGTAATGTGCCACGAACCTTCTGTAGTATCCAGCTAAACTCAGAAAACTACGAAGCTGCTTAAGGGTGTGTGGTACCTTCCATTCTTGGATGCTTGCTATCTTGGCCGGGTCGACCTCGACTCCTGATGCGGAGATTATACGTCCCAGGTATGTAATTGTCTCCCTGGCAATATCACATTTGGAAGGCTTGCACACAAAGGAGTGAGCACCCAACAGTTTAAGCACGGTGTGTAATAATTGCATATGAGTGGGCTAACAAGGACTATAAATTAGAATGTTGTCGAAGAATACCAGTACTTCACATCATAGGTGTGGTCAGAACAATTTATTCATCTCCGCTTGAAACGTGGCCGTTGCATTTGTGAGCCCAAATGACATGACAGTGAATTTATAGTGACCGTCATGTGTCCGAAAGGCTGTCCTGTAAATGTCATCCGGGTGAACTTGAATCTCATGATATCCAGCCCAGTTTAGTAAAGAGGGTTGCGCCATGTAGTTCATCGAGTAATTCGCCCACCGTGGGGATGGGAAATCGGTTACGGACAGTCAAGCTGTTGAGGGCCCGACAGTCAACGCAAAAGTGCCACGTATCGTCTTTTTCTTTACCAGTAAGACGGGCGTTCAGATGGGGCTTGTGCTGGGCCTGATGACGCCATCAACCAACATCTCTCTTACTAGTCTCTCTATTTCTCCCTTCTGAAAGTTGGGATAACGGTATGATCGGACATTTACTTGTCCAGCTCCGGTTGTAAGATTTATTCGGTGGTCCGCGTGGCGTCATGGTGGAAGCCCTTTTGGTGCGGCAAAAACCCCTTCATACTTTTGTAGGATTTGTTGCAGCTCTGTTATTTCATCTGAAGACTGGTGGGTAGGTAGGACAATGGTGGTGATGGGTGCTGAAATATCATCACTAGTGCAAGGGACCCACAGTGTGTCGAGCTTGAAGAGCGTCCCAATGGATTGCTGTCTATTTGCCCTCTTAAGCTGGTTTAGTGTCATCTGAGATAGCTGTCCGGTGGGTGTGAGCCCATGTAATTTCTCTCGACGCTCGTTATGATTGAATTGAACCCGAAATTCCTGAAAGTAAAATTGTGTTGGGCCTATTTTACTCAGTCATGTGGTGCCCAGCACGACGTCGGTGCCGTATATCAGCAACAGATACAGATCGACCACAAGCTCCGTACCGGCTAATGTCATCGGCACACCATGGCTTATCCCGCAGCACTGATGCTATTCGTCGTTGCCGATTGTGACACTCAGATGTTGGGATTGTTCAATTGGAAGCCCCTGATGTTTCACCAAATCTCCATGGATAAAATTGTGGGTGGATCCACTATCCACTAACACAGTCACCGACCTACCATAGATGTTGGCAGCCAACCGCAAGGTACTGGAGTTTATGTGCCCTCGAAGGGTGTGGAAGGTGATGTTCTGAATATCCCCTCTCTCATGTCCTTCCGAGTTGACCAGGGTCGTCCCCCTTTCCTCCTCTTCTTCTGGTGCTTTGTCAGATGGGTCTCCGACATCATCGATTAGCAGGAGACACTGAAATTGAGGACGACAGTTGTGATTTGTAGTGAATTTCTAATCACAACTGTAGCACAAGCCCCTCCCCCTTCGTGTAGCCATTTCTGCTCGAGTGAGGTGTTTGAAGGGTAAAAGTGGTTTGGTGTTGGATGGGTTCCCTTTGAAGTGTTTGGGCTAGGCAATTGGTTGGGTCGGTGGTATAGATTTTGGGGTCAGAGACTATAACTGGGTTTGGGTGGAGTTTGAGTTTCTGCCAGTGCATTATCTTCGACGATTCGCGCCATGGACACCGTCTGATGTAAATCCGTTGGTCGAAGAAGGATCAATTCTCGCCTTACCTCTGGTTTGAGGGCCGCTAGAAACGATTTGAGAAGGCTTTGAGAAGACAGACCTGTGGCTTGGGTCGATAGGGCTTCAAATTGTAGGATGAGAGCTCATATAGTGTTTGTCATTACCAGCCAGTTAAGCTTGACTGCAGCATCCCAATAGTTCGACGGACCAAAGCGCCTTTGGATGCTTCTGGAAATATCTCCCCAATCTGTTCCCTTACTGGTTTTCTGTAGAAAACGATGCCACTGTAAGACGGCTCCAGTTAAGTGCAGTGAAGCCACAGTTACGCTGATGTTCCGGTATTTGTTGGAGATCAAAATACCTTTCTGCCTGCAATAGCCATCCTTCAATCTCTTCCTCTCCTAAGAAGAAAGGTAGACTTAGTTTTGGGATGTTGTTGGCAACCGGGTTTACTAGGGTATTGTATGTGAGTTGGGGATGTGGGTAAGGTCTGAGTGAGATGGGGAGTAGCTAGGAGAGGTGCGGTATTTCTGGAGGAGGTTGGAATTTCTACAGGTTGCTTTTCTGGGTTAAACGTAGGGAGGTGAGGATGGTTTGGGGTTTCTAAGATCCTTGGTCGCTGGCTTTGCATCATGCTGATGATTAAAGCTAGTTGCTCCTCTTGTTTCTGGGCTTGAGTCTGGATGGCAGCCATCCTCTCATCTTGTTTTTTATTTTTTGCCTGAAATGCATCGCCCATAGATTATTGCACTTCAGAAAACTGTGAGGCAAGTTCCGTGTTCATTGGCATCCTGGCTAGATCTCTCAATGAAAGCACCAAAATGATGCCAGCGAATGTCAGAGGAGTGAAATGAAGAGGGACAGAGGAGTCTGGGATAAAGAATAAATGAGTCAGAGAAGGGAATGATATAACGTTTCTTGTTTATTTCCTTATAGATCGTACCAATTCATACAGCCACATACATAACAAATCTCCACACTCTTTCCATGCCTCCAATGCCACCTCGGATAGGTTGTTTGACCACCCATTCTGTAGCGGGATACCTGGTGGTCTTCTTCCTTGGACGTGCTTGATGTGGAGTGTGTGACTTGTATGCTGCCTGGTCCCCATGTATATTTTCTTGGGTTGTATCACACGCAATAGGCTGATGCAATAAAATTCAACTTTTGTATACTCATTTAAACTTGATAGATTTGCTAACTTTTTTTAAAATCAAGAAAATCTTATATAAAAAGCTAGATTTAGTTATCTATGCTCGTTGAAGTTATTGATTATTTAGGATGCTTAAAGTTCTTAAGGACTTTCTAAGATAGCCTCTCCCACCAAAATCTTAACTTGTACGAGAAAACATATTCATGCCTTGTTCTCGAAATTCACTCCTTCAAGGTTTCATTCACTATAAGGGGTAAGCGTGATGGCTCATCATTCATTCAGTGAAATGTTTTGCAAATAAAAAATTTAAAATTAACTAAGTGGAGTTCAACTAATTGTCTGGGATTAAGTTACTTACTGAAAGGCCATCCAAAGACGAGGACTTGGAACAATTCTAGATATGAAAAGTCGTTTTGAGAAGTCCCGCATCTGAGACCCAATGCAAGTACAAATTCACCGGTTCATTATTAGCTTCTTCAACTAGAGGGTCGGTGGATCCATGCGATGACTAGGGAGATTGCATTTCATGTATGATATCCATAATAGGGATATCAAGGATTACTTGAAGTACCCTACTATCAAATTTTATTTCTACACAATGGATATCCTGAGTGTCAAAGGACTATGGGGTGGTGGTTTCAACATATTCATTTCTCATCACGTAGGATTCTTACTTGAGCACCATAGCACACGCCCGAAGCTTACTCATTCAATGTAGCACACCTACGTGCTACAAGGATATTGTTACTTGATGAGCCACCCTTCATCATTATTTATCTCTGAGCACCCCTTGCACTAGTCACAACTACCAAAACCGAAGAGCATAACAAGCATGTGTTGATGTGTCTACCCATCAAGTCAATTATGAAGGTTCATAGTGGCTGAGATTTTGGTGTTCCCTAACGAACTAATCCTTTATTCATTTGATGTGTCACAATATCATAATAGGGACCGTTTATGACTTCAGACACTAGAAAAAAATGTCTATAATTGACATATTAAAAATGACCAAGCCAAATTTGTCACATTTATTAATACATGTGACAATTTTTTTGTGATGATTCATTATTCGTTAATTCTATATTCATTATAATTGACAAATTGTTCTTTAATTGAACCGCCTGTCACAATAAAATCATTTTTTTGCCCCAACACTTGGCGCCATTTATTATATATGACAAATTGTTCGTGATTTATTGTTTGTCAATTATATGTTCATTATAATTGACAAACTATTAGTTAATTGTACAGTTTGTCACAAAAAATATTTTGTTTGGCGCCAACACTTGGCGTCATTTATTATAATTGACCAAAATATTCGTCTTTTACTATTCGTTAATTATATTTTTATTTTAATCGAAAGATTGTTCGTTAATTATACTATTCATCATAAAAAATATTTTTTCTAGCGCCAACACTTGGCGCCATTTATTATATTTAACCAAAATATTCATTATTTATTGTTCATTGTTTTTATTTTTATTAGAATTAACAAACTGTTCGTTAATTGTAACATTTGTCACAAAAGATACTATCTTTTGGCACCAACATTTTCACAGTAATTATTATAATCGACAAATATGTTCGTATCTAATTGTTTGTCAATGCTTCATAATGGAAAAACTTTTTGTTAAGTGTAACATTCTTTATAAAATAAGTTGTGGCTATTCATCTACAAATGCAACAGACATCTTATACATATACCTGGTCTTGTAATTATTTCATCTTTATATGCTAAAGAGGTGTTGTTGATTGACAATAGCTAGGTACTTCCGTCCTAATTTTGTATCGACAGAAAGCCAGCTGCAATATGAAACTGTAAGCTTACATATAATTGTGATAAATTAGTTTACTAGTTTTTAATTTTAACGTTATTAATATTATTAGTGTGATATGTGTTTGATAAGGGTTTAATGTTTATGGATGTCAGTTGATCGGAGATTGATGTATCAGAGAATCGCTCCAATTGGTAGGGAGTTGACTGATGAGTACCGCGAGGGCATACGCGAATTTCTCAATTTGCACTGGAAAAAGGCATAGATTCAAGAAACAAGATCAGATGTCCCTGTGCTCTTTGTAAAACCTTGAAACGGAAGAAAATTAATCATGTTGACTATGATCTACATCGTCATGGTTGTTTACAAAGTTATAAGATTTGGAATCTTCATGGAGAAGTAAGAGAGATAAATCCAAAGTGAACAAGTAGTTCAAAAGGTTACTTTCAAATATACAATTCTCAAGATATTTATGACACAATTGACATGTTATAGGATGCTGCTGTAGAACCCCTAAATTTTGGAGCTTGGGAATCAACTAAGGTAGGACAACCACCTAATGATGATGCAGCCAAATTTTACAATCTTGTGCAAGATGCCATGACTCTGATTTATCCAGAGAATGACAAATTCAGCAAAGTAACTTTTGTGATCAAGCTTCTATACTTCAAGAATTTATATGGATGTAGTGAAAATGGTTTTACTGTGTTACTAGAACTCATTGGGAGTGTCTTACCAGATGAAAATTGTCAAAGTCTTATTATGATATAAAGAAGATGATAAAAGGCTTGAATTTAGAATACCAAAAGATTGATGCCTGTGAAGATGATTGCATGCTATATACAAGGAAAACGCTGATAAGCAATATTGTGATATTTGTGGGAGAAGTAGATATAAAGAGAAAACTCTTAGAAAAATGTTCCATCAAAAATTTTGCGATACTTTCCCCTTACTTCGAGACTCCAATGGGTTTTTATGTCATCACACACTCCTGAACATATGAGATGGTATAAAAATAGAGAAATAAAACCTGGAGAGCTGACGCATCCCACAGATGGAGAAGAATAGAAAAAATTTGATCGTAGGTACCGTTTGTTTTTGAATGAGATTCAAAATGTTAGACTTGGGTTAGCAACAGATGGTTGTAACCCATTCAATAATGCTTTTGTGAAATAATATTCAGTTTGGCCTATGGTAGTGTTTGTCTACAATCTTCGGCCCTCAATGAGCATGAAAAATTCTTATATGTGTATGTCATTACTCATTCCCGGAGAGAAGAGTCCAACAAGGGATATCAATATTTATTTGCAACCGATGTTGTGGGATACAGGGATATAAACATTTGATAGACACCTGAATGAAAATTTTACAATGAAAGCGGCACTTCTCTAGACCATCAATGATTTTCTTGCTTATGGTATGGTTAGTGGATGGTCTACTCATGGAAGATTAGCTTGTCCAGTTTGTTTAGGAGATGTTCAGGGCTTTCAACTGAAACATGGAGAAAAGTGTAGCTTTTTTGGGACTTCTCGTCTTTTTTTAGATTAGAGTGACCCTATGAGAAAGAGTAATAATTTTGGTTTTAGAGAAAAACGGTTAGTGAAGAGATATTATTCTGTAGAAGAAATAAAGAATTAGAGTCAAAAATTAATTTTTCCACCTCCAGGAAAAAAACATGGAAAGGAAAGAGCAGATGAATCTGGAAAGAAGCATAACTGGACTCGTTTTTCTATATTTTTTAAGCTTTCGTATTGGGCATCACTTGACCTTCGTCCTTGCATTGATTTTATGCACACACAAAAAATGTTTATGACAATATATTCTACACAGTTTTGGATACTAATGGAAAGACGAAGGACACTGAAAAGTCAAGATTAGACATACAGTGTTTGGGCATTCACAAAGATTTGTGGTTGAATCCTGATAAATCATTACCGAAAGCTAAATGCACTATCTCAAAGAATCAAGTTCTACAGTTATGTGAATGGGTAAGTAAACTGAAACTTCCAGATGGATATGCCTCTAACATTGCACTATTTTGTAAGATTGATCAATTAAACTTTCAGTGTATGAAATCACATGATTGTCATATATTTATGTAAAAACTTATGTCAACAGCCTTTTGAGAGTTATTACCACGGGAAGTAGTGGAGGCACTGTCAATATTATCAAAAAAAATTCAATGCTTGAGCTCTACTATATTGATTCATAGTGACTTGGAGAAGCTAGGAAAAGATATAGTGAGAACTATGTGTAAACATGAAACCATTTTTCCTCCAAATTTTTTTTACTCAGTGGAACACTTGCCTAGTCACTTGAGTATGGAATGTAAGCTTGGTGGACCGGTCCAATATCATTGGATGCATCTGTTTGAGGGTTTTATAAGACGATTAAAGATGAAGGTAAAAAATAAAGCACATGTAGAAGGATCAATCGCTGAACGATACATTGAGGAGGAGCTTGTAAATTTTTGTTCTTTATACTTTGAGTCGGATGTGTATACAGTGCACAACCACCTAGGCTGCAATGAGAAAGCAGGAAATAACATTGAAGTAAGGCGCATCCTGTAAAATCGTTGGGCTCGAAAAAGATTAAGTACTTGGATGACCAACTACAAATAGTATCAAATTATGTACTTCTGAACATGCCGTAAGTGGCTCCATACTTGAAGTAAGTTCTTCTTTTTGAATATAATATTTTACTAATATCATTTATTTTAGAACGGAAAGTTTAAAGATGAGGTGTATGAATATTCACCGAATATAACGGAGGCAGGCCTAGAATCATGCACAAGAAACAATTTTAGAAAGTGGTTTGAGAAACAAGGTACAATTTGCTCTCTTTTTTTTGCTTATTTAGTTGAATATGTGAATGAAGATTGTAAAAAAATTGCATGTGGAAAAAGATCCAATTAATATCCACGATTTCAGGATTTAATTCGAGGTCTCTATTACTAATAATTAAGTGTGATTCTGCAGATATCCTGTTTTAAACATATAGTTTGAGCATATGGTGTTTGAACATATTATGCTGGAGCACACGTTCTTTTTTCTTTATTTTGTTTCAGCTTTAGATAGGGTGAACCTTTTTTTGAATGGCATGTTATCTCCTGCTTTCACCACATAGTTCTAAATTGGATTATAAATCTAATCTACTGATTTGTGTGTATATGTTCTGTATATGGGGACTTGTTTCAATTTGAGAATGCGCCTTAACCATTTAGATTCATTCTGGGTAAAGTTTTGTAAATGGGAACTTGTTTCAGGAAGCCATAAAGAAGTTTGTCCATGAAAAAGCAAAATAATTAAAGTACAAGTGATATAGGAACATATATAAATTTTGATAATTGAAATAGAAACTAGTAAGGCAGCAACATGATGGGACTAGAGTTCTGCAATTTGGTTGACAAAGAGCTTGATGAATTTGATAAAATTAAAGCGAGTCGTCAACAGAAGGTAATGTGAGGATTTTTGGGATACTGCCATGGTGGTGGTACAGAGATTTTAAGATTATGAGTTAATGCTAATATGGTTCCATGTTCTGTATTTACTTGCTTGAAATATTCAAATGATGATTTGTCTGGCCAACTTCATATCATATGCAGGCTGCATCTTATAAATTCTACATTATAATTTGTAAAAAAACACTCAGGTCATTATTTGTATAACCAAATATAAACACAGGTCATTTATGATGTTCCTGTATGTTGTGTTCCTTTGCTCAACTGCTACTATGGTTCAGTGTCTTAAGTCCTGTATTTGTTTGCTTGACATATTCAAATGATAATGTGGCTGACTAACCTTATACTACATGCAGGCTGCATCTTTACGTTTGCCTAAAAAACACTTAGTAACGGAATGTGTAGCCAAAAAAAAAAATGTCACCGATGATGTGTCTTGTAATTGCATTTTAGTTTTTACACAGGTAATGGTGTGTGTAGCCAAATATAAACACAAGTCGTGAAGAGTAGAAATTGATGTGGTGTTCATGCCTGCTTATCAAATTTCTGTCTCCTCATTTGACCAATTCTTTTATTAATGTTCTGTTTCTTCATTTGACCGATTCCCTTGCTTGTGATGACTTAATTATCGAATATGGTAGTCACATAGGACATTACAGTGTGTGTCTTAAAAATATGACTTATGTTTCTTTTATTTTTTCTTTATTAAAGGAGTTTAATGTCGCTGGCCTATTTTTGATTCTTGGCTTAATTCTTGTATTGGCCATATCCGGGATTCGTGGGTGTGGTGTTGGAAGGGACTTTGGGCATGGACGCGGGGATGGCCAAAATGCAATTACTGGTAGAAATGATGACAACTATGACACTAGTTCAACTAATCGTGAAAGATACCTCTTCGATCCACGAACAGAGAGGAAGAGGTCCTTCTTTGGGTGAGTTTGGAAAACCGCCAAATCCAGTTCGCCGTATTTGTAATATGAAAAACAGGTCACTACACTAAATTTTACATCTTTTATTATACTATTATCTTTTTGTTGGTAGTATATGATAAATTAGAATTAAAGTGTGAGACTTGGAACCATCTTTTTTGTTGTATACGCTCATCTTTTATTGCATTATTGTATATTGTGTTGGATATTCTCTTTTTGTTCATGTCACATGCTTAAAGTTTTACTTTTTGGTACATAAAGTATTTGTGATGAGAAGGCAACAAGCACCTTATTAGCAATGTTGCGATGTAGATCGCCAGTAGATTGTGCCACCTATGGACAAGCAAAGAAGAAAAAAGTGAACAGTTTTAAAGAGTATTCTGCGAGAATTTCATGTATATTATTATTGCATTCGATCAAGTCATATTAACATTAAACGCTATTAACATACTTTATAATGTTTCGACTAATCAATTCCCTTTAGTTCATAGACATACTATGTGTATAGAAATAATACCAATAATGAAGGTGATAAAGCAGTTTTGATACATATTGGAATGACTATGAACAGAGAACTTAGTATCGAGTATAAGAGGGTCGTACAGAATGCTAAAAATGGATTGCCCATGGAGCAGCAAGGCTCTGAGTACTTCTCTGTAGATGTTTTGAATACGTTTTTTGCATACTGAAAATCTCCTAAATTTCTCAGAAGATCAACAACTAATACATTAAATCGTAGCAAGAATCGCATCCCCCACTCTACGAGGCCTAACTCATTTGCATTGGTTGAGGAGGTATATCTTTTTGTATATGTATAATAATTGATTTATGAAGCATTGCAATAAAGTATCATATATCTAAACGATCTATAATTTTTTCGTAGGAATATACTAAGAAAATTAATGCACCACCAACACTTGCTCAGCTTTGGGAGTTTACTCATCAAGATAAGAAAATTCATGAATTTACTTTAGAAGAAGCAAGGGTTGTGTTAGTAAGCATATATTAATTGTCTTTATTTTTTGTTATAAATAAGTACTCTATACTAATTATATGACTTAATTTATGAACATTATATCCATTAATTTATCTTTTGATTTACTTTATTGACATGTTTTTATTTTTTTTGTTATACATCCTTTATTAAACACTTAAACTATCTTGAATTGAACTTTTAGGACCGTTTCAATTCAATCTTAGAGGAAAGATCAATGACACGAGATGCTTATACACCTCCCATAGAGTGGTGGCTTGAGGATACTGGAATAAGAAAAATAGAATTCTTGTTATGCCACGTATCTCAGTGAATGAATTTATTTTAAATCGTTATGATATGCAAAGTGCAAGAAATAATCAAACAAGTGATAATCCTTCATCATCGGTCAACCATCTCTCATATGAAAAGTTCTTTAAGACTGTACAAAACACTTTGCTGGCTATAACTCAAAATACCACAAATAAAAATATTCCAATTATGGAGAATAATCAACATCATGGAGCAATTTCAGGAGAGCTTTTTTAAGAAATCGTGGCTACATTACGAATCATTTTTACTAAAGTTCGGTAAGAAATGCAGGTATTCAATCCCTATCCACTTTTTTTGACATCTTGGTGTTTTTAATTCATGAAAAATGCTTATAAGTATTGTATACTTTGTTCCTTTTTGTTATTGTCTGTTCTGATTCCGTTTCACTATGTCCAAAACAGCATTAGGTGAGGCTCCTAAAATATTGCATAAAGTCTTTTTATCCGTTGTCTCCACTTTAGGCAATGAAAATAGACTATCACATCTGATAGGCGTCGCCTATTCCCTAAGCCAACGGAATTTTGACATAAGGTAACGGTCCGTCCATGACGACACGGTTGGAAGCTAAGGCAACGGTTTTTATAGGTAACAATTTTAGGCTGTTGCCTTAGATATTCTGAGTCTCTTACCTATTCTATGATTTTGTTTGATTCTTTTGGCGACATAACTGAACCGTTGCTTTATTCATATTTTAAGCAACACATTTTTATTTGCATTTTTTTAGGGAATCAATGTAATTTTATGTGGACTATAGGCAACATTTTTTTTGTTGTTGCATTTTAATTAAGGGCAGCAATGTAATTTATCATAAAACTCTAGGCAACACTTTTTTTTTGTTGCAATATAAGGGCATCTCTGTAAGTTTACTAGCAATTTAGGCAACAACTCCAATCTGTTGTATATGTAGAAAATACATCTGCTCCTGAATATTTCAGTTTGAAGCTGCTACATATACTCCAAAATAGTTCTTACAAATTGTGTCAAATATTCAACAGGCAAAATAGATCAAGAAATTCATGTCTCGTCCACAGAGTATGTGGCTTACATGAGTTTTAAAAAACACATCAACAAGTGTTCTTGATACAAAATAGTAGCTCTGATCATTTGAGCTGCAGTGCTGAAGATTTCATAACAGATCTGATAGGCTGCACAAGAACATATTAATAAGCATATGTGCAGAAATATTGTAATCAGTTTAGAAGCTTAACAACCAGAAGTACGTAACCTTACAATCACAAACTGTTGCCAAACAATAGCACGACAGAAACAATGTCAGATAAGGCAATCTGAAATGTTGTCATAAGCAATATGATACTAGTAACTCGTCAACATCAGAAGTAATATATATCAGAAGCAATATAACACTAGAAGTGGCTACAAACAATATAAGGGAATAATTACTATTAAGCAAACTGTTAAGCAAAATCAATCACTTTCTCCTCAGGGTTAACTCACATCTCTTCATTTGCATAGTTGTTATTAATCCTTTCAAATGTACTCTATTTTGGTACTCATCAATAAAGTTAATCTCCACATTTATGCTTGGCCTGGATTTTCAAGTAAATCTACTAACAAATCCTTATCTTATTATCTATAAAAGAACTCCAATAATTCGTAGTTTTTTTCCCTATAAAGCAAAACCCAGTAACCATGGACAGATGGCAAAGCCATATAACACCAAAACAATAATTTCAAGTGGCAACAATCATAGTATCCCAATATTCAGTAATAATGGCAGTGCAACAAAACACAACAATAATTGGTATCTAAGTTACTAAGTTCCCCATCACTCTTAGATTCCCTTACCCCCTATATTTGTAGTGTTATTAGTCATGTGTTTTCTCTGATACATATAACAATAACAATGCTTAGCGTACCTGTTCTGTGTCAATCTCCATATTATCTGACCCATTGAGATTTGAGATAATGTTAGCTCCTGAAGTTGATGGGTAGACATGAACCATATTTACAATGGTTGTTTGATCAATGTTCAGTGAAGGTACTTGGGATTTCAGCTGGGATAGGATCATCTCCAAGGTATTAGCAAGTTTCTCCTCAAATGCTTGGTTAGAGACTTAATCTATTCAGATTTCTGCATATTGACTTCCTCCACAATTTTCTTAGAACTCAGAATTTTTTGTGTAATGCCCCTGTCATACAAGCGCGTACGACGCTTTCTTTTGTCTTGTTAAAACAGAGAGTTGATGGAGTACTCAACCTCACTGCTTTGACCCCAGAGCCAACCAAATGCTTAAAAAATACAATAGGTCCAATTTGTTTTTGCTTCAGAAACTCTCTTAAAGCATGTGAAAAATCACAATAATAATTAACTACAAAAATATATTCGATAGTTTCAAATTTATTAGAAACTTACTATGATCTTGTCTCTTGGATCATTATCATCCTTCTTACTTATCTTGGCCTTGCGAGTTTACAAAAAAATCTCTGCATCTGTCAGATCCATCGAGGTTTTTTTCTTCTGTTTTTGAAACAAAATAAGTGTTAATACTTTGAAATCTAA
The DNA here is from genome assembly GCA_002312845.1 of Kalanchoe fedtschenkoi. Classification (NCBI taxonomy): domain Eukaryota; kingdom Viridiplantae; phylum Streptophyta; class Magnoliopsida; order Saxifragales; family Crassulaceae; genus Kalanchoe; species Kalanchoe fedtschenkoi. The sequence goes on along the minus strand of NQLW01000040.1, from coordinate 783,713 downwards.
ATTAGTGCAATATTTTTCACTATACCCAGGCAACAGCTACTCCTGCAAAGCTTTTTGGACCGGCTGTGTGCAGGGTGGTCCTTGTTGTCAATATGTTACAATTCTCAACATTTCGCTGACTCAGTTCTTGCATGAATTCAAAAAAACATTTAATCTTTTGTGTAGAAACTCTAAAAGAATATTAAAGTGAATATCAATCACTTTGTGTTATGGTGAGTTCCAAATTGCTATGAATTCTTTCAACATCCTCTTGGGAATCTCCTTTGGACAGCTTGCCAATCTCTCCGCATCATTGTAATATTTTGAGAAATGCTTCCTCTCTAGATGACACTTGAACGACCTTCAACTATCACATAGTGCTTGCATCACCCATTTTCTTCCACTCTCAAGTACAACGTAGTGTTCCTACAAACCAGTGAAATTAAGATGGTTAGTGAAATTTTTGAATTCGATATTATCGTGTAATTTTAAGTTGTAGGAAGGATTTACTAGGACATATTTCCAAAGTTCATTTTTTGTGTCTCTAGAACTTGTTTCCAACTTGGGATTGTGAGCGGCAAGATGTGCACTTTCCTAGCCACTATTCCGATAAATAGGCTGAACCCAGTTAATGTTTTATCGTCCGGTCCCATGGGTTGACACAACGCATTCAGAGTAATTTGCTTGCGTTATTCTTCACTTCGACCATGCACTTGATTGCACATTGTTGGCCCTCTTTTTGTTTTATTAGCAGTTGTCATGTTGAGAAACAAACAAATAACTGAACCAATAATTCTGATATAATGTGTGTGCGAATTAAAATTTATTCTTGATACCGTTAGATGACTTCTCCCTCATCATCTTGTTGAGTCTGTTGTTCAGCTTCAAGGTCAACATATGGTTGAGTATCACTTGCCTCAGCATGTGCATGCCCCTCTAATTCATTGTTCGTGATCTAAGACCTAGACATTTTTTCTCTAATCCTCAAGCTCTTCCTTTTAAAAGCCTTGGACACAACCACTGCCGCAACTTTCTCCTTGGCTGTCTTTTTCTCGTTCAATGTTTTCTGTCATTTGAAAAGAAATTAATATGATGGTTAGTTCAAATGCAGCAATAATAAACAAACTTATGTCCTAACAATTAAATGAAAATAATTGACATTTAAAAAATAATTATCTTAACAAGGAAGCAATATGATAAGTTGACCAAACGAATAACAAAGGACTAGCAAAGTGATTGTACCTAAAAAATATTGAACAAATCATAAGTAACCTATAAATGAACTAACAATAAAATGGAAATAACTCACATTTGAAAAACTGCAACGTAACTAATTCTTAACCATTTTCCCATTACAAAACAAAGTTTTGAATTTAATTAAAAAATACAGGTTTGATCCTAATTGGTTGGATCCATAAAATCCCAGAGTGTGTCATCATCTATGTCCTCATCCGACATTTCACGCTGAGACAATGGTTCTTCAACAAATATTTTGGCAGGTGCGTCCACAGTCATCGGCATCAGGTCACTTCTTAGTAGTTCGATTTCTCCATTATCAGCTCCTGAATCATCCAAACCCAAATTTACATTTGGAGGCTCATGCCCAATATACATCTCCTTCATAAATGTCGGGTCCAGAATCAAATGATCCCTTCGAACAATTTTCATAACATAATACCACCCATCATTGTTGGGGTCTTTCACGTAAAAAACCTGGTGAACTTGTGAGACAAGCACAAATGGATCATTTCAGGATTCAGTCCTGTTCAAATTGACGTGTGTGAGACCAAACGAATCATGCTGTGGTGGAAATCATTTGCGGCGAAACAAAACTGTCTTAAATTGGCCAAAGTAGTCCAGCTCAATTATTTCTTTGATTATTCCATTATATACCACATTCTCAAGAACTGGATAGCGGTCTCTAGAACTTGCGTAGCTTCAGGTAAGAGCTGTCAGGGACACTCCTGAACACCGTGTTTTTCGAATCTCATCACAATCAAATCTATCAAACTTATACCTGATAGGGCAATAATTTATCCTATTTTAGGTACTTATACTTAAGAGATTTGAATCGTTTCCGAGTGATTATGAGTAATTTATAGTTGATTTTGTCTTTTGTAGGTTAAATATGAAGAATATTGACTTCGGAAGAGGAAAAAGATGAAAACAGTGCAAACTGGGTTAAAATTAGACAAAAAGTCAAGTTCATGGGTCAAATTGTTAAAGGAAAAAGTTCAGAGGCAAATCTATAAATATGCAGAACCAAAACTCGATCCAGATCGAGCTGCCTTTACACTAGCTCGATCCAGATCGTGCAGACACGTGGCGGGCCCAGAAAAGGCAGTTCTAATTCTTCTTTAGTAACACTTTTGGCGATAGAATTCCTACCGAAGACAGTCTAAGATGACATATCATCTATAAATAGAAGTATATGGCTCATTCTTCACATCTTCGCACACACAGGAGCCCGGGGATTCTACCGTTCAGAGTTTTACTTTTACCGTTCAGAGTATATGGCTCATTCTTCACATCTTCACTACGAGACTAAGCCTTCTTCTACCTCTCTAGTTTTACTTTCATTATTATTATGATGCATAGTGAGTAATCTCCCTATTCTAGAATCATAAGGATCCTAAATTGTTATAAACTTGAATTCATGTTATTTATTTAAAAGTATTTTCATTCATAATTGTTCATGCTCTTTGAATATACTACGTATGACTGGGGTAGGATTTATTGACGAATTTATCTTACATTCATTATTCTAGGGACACCTAGGAATGTGTTTATTCAGAGTTTAAATATGCATGCTTTAAGAACTTAGTTTAGGATATAATCTATTAACCTTTAAGTTAGGATATTCCATCCCACGAAGACCAGAATCGGGATGGGTTGGATATTTTGCTTAGTTGTAGTCAATGGCCCTAGTCAACCGAAGACCAGAATCGGGAGTTGGCCTAGGAATATTGAGTAATTTATTTATCCTGCTGCATGTTTAGGAAATTTTAGTGTATCACCGTTTGACTAGTATTTGTGAGCTACGAAGATCAGAATCGGGAAACAACACAATACTAAATCAATTATAGTCAATAATTTACTGCGTAGGAACACCCAAAAGTAGGACTTGTATGTGAATTATTGAGTGATATGCTGTAATATTGAAATTGCATGATACATTGTGGATGATTACTTATGCTTCAAGGATAACTGAGAGTTTGCATACAACTTAGGTGAAGTAGAAATCCTAAGATGTTTCCATAATCTAAACACAACCTTCCCTTTCACCATTTGCTTTTGTTTTGTGTAGTTCTTAATTAAATTAAAAACCATTGTCTAGGATTAAATACTCATTAGCTATGATATTAGTGCCTCTGACAAGCCTTACTTGCTCCTCTAGATTCGACTCAGACTTCCCAAATATAATATTGACAAATATATAGGGTCAAAAATACGCTTGTCAATACCTATTGATTAATTACCCATTAAATCTTCTTATCGCTATATCAGGTCCTTTGGATAGTGCCCTCAGGTCCCTAGACACCAACCTATCATTTTCTAATATAGAATTGAACCATTTTGGAAAATATTTAATCTGATTATGAGCTGTCATCCATCTGCTCCTCTTGCCTTTTCACGGTTGCTGCTGGCTGACTAAGGTTTCATGCTCTTTGATACCACATTAAAGAAAAAATTGTTTGTCAGAAAGTTGCAAATGTATAGATAAATTTATGTACTTGTGGATGCTTGGAGGAAATAATACAAGATTCACAGTATTACCTAACATATGTTTCGATGTGTGCATAGCTAAAAAGCACATAACGATGTGCATTTTTCAGATTATTTTCGTCCAACATGTGCTTTCTCCCAGGGGTTTTCCGAAATTTGTGAGCAGGCTTGTCGTCAAGCTATTATCTTACTGCATGGCCTGGTGCTCCCTTCCATTCATTCTCCTATTCAGTATTATATCATTGTCAAGATACCTACTGTAGAATATCAAACATTCCTTTGACAAATAACCATCAGCAATTGAACCCTCTGGCTAACATCTATTTTTCACATAAGTCTTTAATTTCCCCAAATACCGCTCTTTGGAGAACATCAGCGGTATTGAACTGCCCCCCAGCCTGATTTGCTCAACTAAATGTATTGAAAGATGCATCATTATGCTGAAGAAGTTAGGCACAAAATCCTTTCAAGCTGACACAGAATTTCAACTAGTCTGCATACAACTTGTCTAAATCTTGAGATTTGATCACTTTGTTGCATACTGCTCTAAAAAATCCAGCAAGCTTTATCAATATTGCTACCACTTGTTTCGGTAATACACCCATAACAACTTGTAATAAGTAATGAATTAAGAAGTGGACGTCATGGCTTTTATTACCTGTGATTTTTCGGTCTACATAACTGACAGTCGTCGCAATATTTGAAACTACTCCATCGAGGAATTTAGCGGACTTGATGAACTCGCAAAACTGTAACTTCTCATCTCTGGACATAAAAAAGCAAGGTGGAGGCAGTGAAACACGCCTCTGATCAGACACTCGATGTGGATGAAGTTCGGGCCTGATTCCCATACCTTTCAAGTCTAGTTGGGCTGGTCCTTACTTTTTCCTTGGATATGCAATAATGTGTCGATGATATTGTCACACACATTTTTTTCTATGTGCATCACATCGAGATTGTGCCACAAAGTGTTTGTTTTCCAATATGGTAAATCAAAAAATATTGATCTCTTTTTCCATGGTGAACTGTTCACACTATTTTTTTCTCTCCTTTCCCAAATTTGTTTTCAAACCCATCTATTCAGTAGCCACCTCATCCTCTGTCCTTGTTACCGGGGCCAACCTATGCTCCAAAGTTCCATTAAATGCATTCTTATTTCGTCTCCAAGGATTATTCATATCAAGCCAACGCTGGTGTCTCTGATAAACGCCTTTTCTACTGTTGTGCATATAATGCCAACATGTGTCATAACAACAACAAGGACATGCACATTTTCCCTTCGTACTAGACAGCATTGTGTATGCGGGAAAGTCACTTATGGTCCAAAGCAAAGCAGCCCTTAAGTTGAACATTTGATTACTATAAGCATCATATGTTTGAACACCAACCCACAATTCATTCAACTCCTCAATAAGAGGTTGTACGTATATATCAATATCATATCTCAGTGAACTTGGACCTGATATTATTAGAAACATAATATAAAACTCAGCCTTATTAGAATGCCAAGGTGGGAGGTTGTACATGGACCTGACAACAGGCCAGATACTATAAGCAACTGACATCGTGCGGAAAGGATTCACCCATTAGTTGTGAGGGTTAGCCTTACATTCTGAGGGTCTGCAAAGTCTGGATGTATTGCTTCAAAATCCTTCCATGCTTAAGCAATTGTTGAATGCCTTATCAGTCCATCCTTAGGCCTGTCCATCTCATGCCATCTCATTAAAGAAGTTATCTTCTTTGATATGAAAAACCTCTGAATTCTAGGTGTCGTTAGGAAAACACAAAGAACCTTTGCGGGGATACCATTGGCTGGCAGAACATTATCTACTAGATCTTTCTCATTTGAGTTTCCACCTTGATGTCTTACAAATATGGCATGAAAAGTTCTTTTTATGGTCCTTCCAATAGAGCATGCAATCATTAGGGCATGCATCTATTTTCTGATAGTCAAGTCCCAAATCCACAACCAGTTTTTTGGAAGCCTTGAAAGATTAAGGAATCTTAGCAAAGGGGAAGGCTTATAAAAGGATATGTGCACACTGATATGATCAAAGGTTGGTCAAACCATCTGCCGTCGTGATTGAAGAACCTTGTGCTCTAGAGGAGTAAGGGAAAATGATTTGATTTTTTAACAACATGAATTAGAATGTTTGGAAGGAAGATATCCAACTTATACAAAAGATCTCGAAAGAAATCCTCAAAGTGTGATGGAGAGTCATACTCAGAGATTCAACAACTTCTTTGCATCGATTGGTTGATCCACTCGAAGGAGTTTAATTAGACACCCTCAAGGTATGTAATTAAAATTGCTCGGTTTGATTAATGTTAGTGTGAAGTTCAAATGATTCGCCAAGCCGATGATCCTTAGAGATCCGGTATTTATATTGGAGGATGAATTTCTCAATTTTTATTATATTATTTGGTTTAATTTGGTCAAATTTATTCAGTGAGACTCACTCAATTAATTGGTTATTGTAAATTGAGGTAGTGGTGTATGTTCAGTCTAAGTTGTGTAGTAATATTAGTTTGGGATGTAATTGTTATTACTATTTTATAAGTTAGTTTTTTATATATTTTTAAAAAATATTCTAGTTAGGACTTGAAGTGGAGAAAGTGTGTTATTTTTGGGCTATTTTTAGTGTTTTTTTTCAAATTAATTACTGCTCATGTATTACGTACTTTTTCCAAAATTTGAGCTTCATTTATATCATATTTGATATTTGAAATAGATGAGTTGTGGGATAGTGTTAGTCAGTCTATCTAAAATTTGAGTCTGCTGCGTGTAGATGGAGTCCATTGGACAAAGAAACCGACCGAGAGGAATGAGGTTGGAGTCAAACAAGGTCTTTTCAGATTGAAGTGAGAATGAATAATTTTGTGAGATAATGGTAAGAGAAAATATAGTAGATGGAAACTAAAGACAAGTGACTTAGAACAGAAGCTTCTCATTCTCTCAGATTTGAACGTCTTAATAGAGTCATTAAAACTCTACATGATCTTGCATATCTCCGAAACTAAATGTTAGTCGTTCATATAATTTTCACTTAATGGATGACGTATTACCACATATTCAAAGTAGGGATAAAATTCAAAAGGGGTCCTGAACTACCACCGATTATCCAATTGCGGTCAAAACTACCATGATTTCCAAAAAGAGTGCGATGAAAAAAAAAATTGGACTGAGTTTCTAAAATAAAATTTATCATTACATTCCTAACCTAATATTATTTTTTGTGCGAAAATTACACCGTTTGGTTATCAAAATAAATTATATTGTTTCGGGCACTTAAAGAAAACGACGTCTTTTGATAACCAAACGATGTAATTTTCACACACAAATTTAAGTCTTATAATAATATTTGGTTTGGAATGTAATGACAAATTTTATTTTAGAAAATCAATCTAATTTTTTTTTCATCGCACCCTTTTTAAAAATCATGATAGTTCTGACCGCAATTGGGTAAGCGGTGATAGTTCAGGGCCCCTTTTGGGTTTTTCCCCTTAAAAATATACAGTGTTACAATCCAATTTTGCTATCTTGAATTAAAATTCATAATAAGGTCATAATTTCATTAGTGAATTTATAATAAAACAAAAAAGACTATATTCTAATTACCACAACATGTTTTTTAAAACTATATCATTTTAAAATATGAATTTAATTTAAAATTGTATCATATTTTAGTTTTCTTATTATTTTTTATTAAAATTTTCAGTCTTAATCAATTTCCCATATTAGCAACCCACCGGAATCGTCACCATCTCTAGCCCTCCAAATCAATTTTCAATCTTTACTCATATGGCGCTATCCAGCAAGACGGTATTATCTTTTGAAAATGTCAAATGTAACTACACAAACTCAAAATCAATCCATATTGAACTTTAAAGTTCAATTTATAAAAATAGTGCAACAACATTAATTTTGTCAAAAATTAAAACACATCTCCTCGGTAAGTTTTGTGAAAAATAACTCAAACCGTCCATGAATCAATGTTGTAATCACAAAAAGATGATAATTTAGTCTTTGATAAAATTGTAGCTGCTCTTCCAACCTTCTTGAACTTATGAGTGGGTACATTAGATATTTTATTCAGTAACATTGAGATAAGTGAAATAATAGATTTGAGGGAGAAATGGTTGTAATAAGGGAGAAAGATTGGCCTTCGTTGTTGATGTTCAAATATATGTCTAAAACGGTGTTGCTATTCTTATGAGATCTGTCTAAAAGGAACATACCCACTTCATATATAATGTTTAAGGTAAAAAATATATGTTCATAAAAATTTTATTGCGTAAGTTAACGACCGTTAATGCTACTTTTTAGCAAAATTTAGTGAAAATTCTAATTTTCACCAGGGAAATATAATTATATATATATATATATATATATATAGGGGAGGGATCCGTTGAGGACCTCCTTAAGTTGAGAACCATTGTGAACAATTCTGGATCAATCATTATTTACATGAAACAACAATGTATTAATTATATGGTTTCCTTTTTTGAGTTTATTTATTATTCTTTATTAATTATATGAGATTCATTTTTTATTTATTATGAAACAGATTTACTTGTCATTTTGAGATTTCATTTTGTATTTAATTTACCGGATTTTTTGTCTAGATTTTTTTTCTAATTTACAGATTTTTGAGGAATATGAATAGTGAACATGAGGTTCACTGCTTAAATCACTATTCAATATGTTCACTACTTACGTTCACTGTTGCAATATGTTCACCACATGAAGGTTCACTGTTAAAAAAATTATAAAAATATAAAAAAATAGTCCAAAAAATGTTCACTATTCATATTCCTAAAAAATCTGTAAATTAGAAAAAAAAATCTTGACAAAAAAAATCCGGTAAATTAAATAAAAAATGAAATCTCAATATTACAAGTAAATTTATTTCATAATAAATAAAAAATGAATCTCATATAATTAATAAAGAATAATAAATAAACTCAAAAAAAAACCATATAATTAAAACATTGTTGTTTCATGTAAATAATGATTGGTCCACGTTTGTCCACAACGGTTCTCAATTTAAGGAGGTTCTCAACTGATCCACCCTCTATATAGGGGATATATATATCTTTTTTACTTTTTAAAATATATTTTAGATGACATATTGTCACGACCCGAAAAATGTGGGTCGCGATGGCGTTTAGACTAGTCTCTTTTTAACATTTAGTCAAACAAGCCTTGACGAAGAAATTCAAAGTCAAAAGACTCAACATACAAGCTAAGTCAATTAACATTTAAAATTTCAAACTATCAATAACAACTCAAGATCTTGTCCAAGTACATCAGAGCGACATCTAAAGAGGATGACAGAGAAAATGAAATTACATAACCACTGAATGGAAGGAATTGACTGAAGACTGGATGGCACCGTACCGAAGAGCTCGCTCGTTGCTACCCAAACACCGTTGCTAATGAACAACTAATGATCTGAAAAGAGAATTTAAATATTGGGGGTGAGTCAAAAGACTCACACTATGAGTAAACAACTCGCTACGTATTTGGCGAGCCGAATGGGGGATTTCTTTTATTATAAGTTGATATCATATTTATAACGTGCGGCTCGCTCACCGTTCGTACTTTTTATTGTGTACGTGGGGGTTTATTTATCTTTCTGTTGGCACATATATTTCTTATATCACATTAAATGTCATATCATGAGCCCCTTTCGGCTAAGCCCTTTTTGGCCAAATGCAAACGTGAATGTGTGATAGACAAGAACTGCGACGTGAGCCCGTTTCGGCTATGCCCGTTTCGGCTAGGCCCTTTTTGGCCAGGCAGTCGTCACTGCCGATCCGGATCATGAAATCATTTACAGAACGCGCTATCTTTTCGCGTAAACAGAACGTCGCAGACATGATGCAGTATGTATGCACATGAATGAATGAATGCTTAAGATAACAATTTTTCTTTTCCACATGAGTATATATATTGTTCACATATTATACTCATTATTCTTATTTAATAGTCACATATTTAATTTTGTACGAAAAGAAATACGTAGGAATTATTTACTCACCTCTTCCGAGCAAATCCAAAATCCTTAATGCACTCGAGCAATAATAATGTTCAATTATAACCTACAAATTTTACATTCTATAAGAACGAGAAATAATGTCTAAAATCTTATTGTGTTTTCCTTAAACACCGGTTAAACTGTCCATCTTTGAAAGCTAATAACTTCATATCCAGAAACAATTAGCTTATCATTTTTATACCAGTAGAAAGCTTGTTTCAAGATGAATAATATAGACTCAAGAATCATCTAATTTGGTTGTCGGAAGCCAAAGTTTCAGACCCTCAAAGTTGGGTGTTTAAGCTGTCAAATTTTAACAGGCAGCTTTGAACCTATAACTTCGGAAAAATATTTCTCCTTAACCAGATGGAATTAGGAAACATGCCATATATCCTTAGAAAGTACGTTTCACGTACTATCTGTTTAAAGAAAGAATCACTCAATTTAGACATCAAAACAGTAAGATATTCTCGTTCAACGTTAGTAGACAGATTCGTCTAAACTAGACGACAGCTTTCTACTCTTATCTTTGAATTGGATTATCTCACTATTCTGATTGAACTAGGACACAAAACCTATATGGTTAGAAAGCTCTTTTCGTGAAGAACAACATAAAATCAAGAATGGATTTAATCTGATGGTGGAAGTTTAATCTAAGGACATGACAAAATTAGTCGATAAAGATGTTGTATCCAAGCAAAACCATGATTTACCTTGGACTCAAGTGTTGCACCAAGGTCCCTTCTTCACCCAAATATGGCCTTGAGGATTCATGTAAGGGAGAGGCAAGGGAGGTTTTATAGATGATATGTGAGTGGGATTTGAAGATGGGAAATGATGATGAATCTCACTCTTAAAAATGGTCCTTAGTGGTGTTTTTCATTACACTCCACCACCAAAGTGGTGACACTAGTGGATGAGTTGGGAAAATCCCACTCTCAAATGTTCCTTAGTGGTGTTTCCATTACACTCCACCACCAAAGTGATGACACTAGTGGATGAGTATGGAAAATCCCACTCTCAAATGTTCCTAAGTGGTGTTTCCATTACACTCCACCATCAAATGGTGACACTAATGGATGAGTTGGAAAATCCCACTCTCAAATGTTTCTAAGTGGTGTTTCCATTACACTCCACCATCAAGTGGTGACATTAGTGGATGAGTATGGAAAGTTCCACTCTAAAATGTCTCTTGGTGCATTTCTTTTAGAATTTGTTTTAGTGCTTCTTTTACACATATAAATTTAGACATCTATTTTTTCTTTAAGTGATATTCAAAAGAGGGGAAAAGAAATCCACAAGTTTAACTTTCATATCCACATGTGTTTAATCTACAACCCATGCACACATATCATCAGGATAGAGAACCAACCAAGAAGAATCAAAGATAGAAAAGTAATTGATAACATACGAAAAAGTTTTAAAATCAAGTAAAAAATTAAATAATTTAATAAATAAAATTTCTAAAATAAGAATATTTTTAAGAAATAATCTAATTAAAAAATTAAGCAGTTTTAAATTTTTTTGAGAAAAATTCTAAAAAGGGTTCTGAACTGTTACTGCTTCGTTACTTATGATCCAAACTACGAGAATGATAAATATGATGTAAAAAATTACATACACTTCCGTTAATTCAATTAACCCTATTAAAGTCCCTAACCCTGTTACCGAATTCATGTCACTGTCCTCGAAAATATCAGCTCCGCTCGAACTCAGCCCTCAATCGTTTCAGGAGAAGGATTCTAATAAAAAAGGCTTCTAGAAAGTTGTCCTGCATAGGTGGAAGAATTTCAAACATGGATTACTATGGGCGAACTTTCACATTAGAATCGTTAATTTTTTTGAGTTACAAGTATTAATTTTTACAGCTATAGTTCAAGGTCAGGAGGCTCTTGGAGTCAGAGAATGTGGGGCTACCCCAAACCCACATGTACCATCCCGCTGAGTGGACTTAGACCTTTGAAAATCTGTGTTGTTCAGATCCCATTATTCTCGCATGTGTTGTAAATTCCTAATACATTCGATATAAAGCTTATCTGGTTGAGGATTGCATAAATTTGAGACACTAATATGATCTCCTCCACCGGAATCTGAGAAGTTTGAATTTTTGTTAAGGGTGGGTATTGTGAAAAAACTTAATCAGTACCTAATTTATTTGCATCTAGTCTGAAAGTGGTTAATTTGTAACTTAATCAGTACCTAATTTAAGAGAATATGAGCAAGTAAAGGACAGAGAAATGGAGGTGGCGTTTCACAGCTAAAGGCTTAAAGAGAAGCTGACTTTGCCAAAGGATGGAGTGAAGACGGTGGAGGTGGTTTTAACGTCAGGTTGGACGTGTTTAATCTGTATTAATAATGTGAAGATTTCTGTTTAAAAAATAGCGGTTTGCACTCTATTTATTCATTTTGATAGTTCAGATCGTAAATATAGGAGCTGTGATACTACGAGTCCCCTATAAAATTTTTGTAATTAAATTTATCAACAAGGTGTTGGCTAATGACCAAGTTTATTATCTAACACATAAAATCCTAAATTCGTACCTTGATGATATCGCATGCATATGAAATATTTAAATATTTTAATTTGGAAAATTGTTATCAACCTACTCCCTCCGTCCTCTATTACATGTCGTTTAAGGTTAATTTGAGTAGATTAAGGTGAAGTTAATGCTAGCGGATGAACAAATTTAATGAATGAGTGGTTGATGTTTTTATAAAAAAATTCGTGCAAAAAGTAAAATTGGTAGATGATTACTGGTGGAGAATGTATTTTTTATTGAATATGATAATAAAGTGATTAATGTTTGACATTTTAAGATAGTTGATGACATTAAATACGCATTGAAAATTGTTAAGCGACAAGTAAAAGTGGACAAAAAAATTCGGTTAAGTGACATGTAAAAGAGGACAGAGAGAATACTATGTAAAGTAATTTAATATTGAATTATAAAGGAAGATAGTGAGTAAGATGAATAAAATATGAATTCGAAGATTTAATAAATAAATAAAAAGTGTGTATTTTGATTTGACGCACTTACCAATCTAGTGTATAAAGAGAGAAAGAATATGGGAAGAGAGTGGGAATAAATTGAAGTCGGCGCTGTACGCCCACCTATTCATGGTTGAGTTAAATCTGGCTCTCTCCCTGTGAATTGCTCTTTCTTGATTCTTTCTTCCCTTGTCGGTGCATATTTTTTTCCAGCCGATTGGAAGAAGATCATTCATTATCTCTTGGATTGGAATCCCGACGGTTTCTTTTTGTTCCTTTCTTTTCTTTGTTTGTATAAATCCTTCAATCACCACAACCAACGACTCGGAGACTATAAATTAAAGTGTAACAGTGACCTTCCTTGTTTTACTTGAAACTTTAGTCTACTCCCCTTCCTCTCGGTGTTGTGGGGTTCAGGGATCCAGTCATGGGTGAGGTGCCATTCCACAGCGATAAGAAGAAGAAACGCAGGAGTCGCCGCTCCAAAAATATTTCTGGTACCCATTTAACCAAATTTATCATCTTTTCCGAATTCCATATGAACTTCTCTTTCTGCTACTTGTACATGCTCTGTCGTAAAATAAATACATTTCACCCTCATACTCATTAATTTCTTGGGGCAGGATTGCCTTGTCCTTCTCTTGATCACTCACCTCATGAACAATCAGACTGCTTAAATCATGGGAGCCCGCTAGCTGGCACTACTCCCGCTGTGTTGTATGACTCTTGTTCCCTGCCCGCAATGGACACCAGTGGCCTCCCACATTTATCTGATGTTACAGCCTCGCAAAACCAATACAATGGTTCCACCAGCTTTGCTTTCCCGCACTTAGCCCAAGACTTGTCTTCACGGGCAGCTTATTCCCTTCAAGAGAAGGGTTATGTGCCCATTAACCAGTTTAAGGACCGTCATCAGAAAATCTTCACTCCCCATTGGTCACTGGAGGCTACTGTGGAGGCCTTAAATGTTTGTTTTTGTTTATTTTAATTCTTGTTTCCTGTATTGCGTTTCAATAGTATTTAATAAGCTAACACACACCTGATCATTTGCAGAGAGGCAATGCTTTTAAGGCAGTATTCCGTACCAATGTACATAATAGGGTTGAAGTATGTAATCCTTTTTTTCACCGTGATGTTTCTTTCTATAATTTTCCATCACTAATATCTGAATCCTCTTCTCCACTTGCAGGCTTATTGCAAAATTGATGGAGTTCCCGTAGATATTCTTATTAATGGTATTGCTTCTCAAAATAGAGCGGTAAGTAGTGCCACAGATCACTTTAGAAATCTTTTATGAGTAAAAATGCACATGAAGTTGGAAGAGTGTTTTTTATTCACTTAGCTGGCCTCATAGGGTTTTTTTTTTTGTCTATTACTTCATGTCACTATTTCTGCAATATCTGAAGTGTACAATATTTTGTTCTCTTCTTACTTCATTAGGTATCATAAAATGAAAGAAGTCTTATTGACAAAACAAGCATTTCAAAAAATGTGTGCGGATTTGTTCATCTAGCAATAACTGCATGTTGTGTATTTGATTTCCATTATTTTTTTACTGATTTTCAAATGCAGTGTAGTGTCAAGACATCTTCTTCTTTCCTGCAATTTAGACCTTAAATTCTCTTGTTAAGTTTTTGGCTAACAAAATCTGACACTAACATGGTCTAATAAAAATTACTTTCGTGAACATGCTGGTTGTTTTTCGAAAGATTGTCAGCATTTATTTGCCTGTATAAGCCTAAATTTGAATTTTAAGATATCTTGAAGTTATTTGTCAGTCTATACTCCCTCTGCCCTCTTTTATATGTCACTTAATCAAAATCTATTTGTGCATTCTATCACTTAACAATGCCAATACATATTTAATCACTACACATACCTTAAAAAGTCAAACATTAATTATTTCAATGTACTAAACCATAACAAAAGTTATTTTGTACTAGTATAAATCACCTCATTCGACATTTTACATGGAATCTTTAAATAATATATTAAATACCGGTCTATTAAATTTAATCAACTACTAGTATTAATTTCTCCTTAGTCCACTCAATTTTATCTTAAACAACAGTTACTCTGGACGGAGGGAGTATAGTATTTGTGTTGCTTGAACAATTTATGATTTCTCTGAGAATTATAGACTGAGGCATTTATTGTGTAATGCAGGTGGAGGGAGACATTGTAGCCATTGAAGTTGATCCATTGTCATGTTGGACCAATTTGAAAGGCACAACTGCACAGTCTATTACTTCTGCATCATCTGGAAGTTGTATGATGGCTGCTGATGTCAGTGAAAAGGTCAATTTAGCTATTGTTGAACATGGTGTAAATTGCGTGAATATTTATAACGGGGAATCCAGTGGACATGGCGAGGGTTTCAGTTGTCAGTTATTCGGTAATAATGTGCAAATGGAGGTAGTAGAATCAGTATCTAAGATTTGCTACGATATCTGTTCATCTCCTTTAAAACGACCAACTGGGAAAGTCGTTGCAATTTTAGAGAAGTCTACCCGTCGCGACTCCATTGTTGGCTGTATTAGTACTAAAAAGTGGGTTCAACATGTAGCCTGGTACAAGAGTTACTACAAGAAGAGTATACTTTCACTTTCAGAACTTGGCTACATTGAATTGATGCCAGCTAATCTGAAATTTCCAAAAATGGTAGTCCCTGTTGGAAATTTGCCTGATGCTATTCAGAAAAGATTGATAGATGGTGATATCACTCTCGAAAGGGAAATTGTAGCAGCAAAAATCGATTCTTGGCAAGAAGATGATCCTTTTCCAATGGCTCGGATCATAAATACATTTGGCCGAGCTGGGGAAATTGATACCCATGTTAATTCAATCTTGTTTGAAAATAACATTTGCTGCTCTGAGTTTTCTGCTGAATCACTGTCCTGCCTCCCGGGTGGCGACTGGTCCATACCACCAGAGGAACTTGAAAATAGAGAAGATTTACGTCGTAAGTGTATTTTTACTATCGACCCTCCTACTGCGACAGACCTGGATGATGCACTTTCATTTGAGAACTTATCCAATGGCAATTTCAGAATAGGGGTCCACATTGCTGATGTGTCTTACTTTGTTCCGCCGGACTCTGCGTTAGATAGGGAAGCACAGGAAAGGGCAACTAGTGTGTACATGTTGCAGTGGAAGTTGCCAATGTTACCACCACTCCTCTCTGAAGATATAGTTTCACTGAATCCTGGAGTTGACCGACTTGCTTTTTCAATATTTTGGGAAATAAGCCCTGATGGCGTAATCTTTAATTGGTGGATTGGTCGGACTGTTATACATTCCTGTTGCAAGCTCTCGTATGCACTTGCCCAGGACATTATTGACTTGGAAAATCCCGACACAGCAGCTTATCCCTGTTTACATGCCAATGTTGAATGGGCTGAGGTAATCAGAGCTGTTAAGAACCTCCATAGGGCTTCAAAAAAACTTAAAGAGAAGCGTTTCGTTGATGGTGCTTTAAGGCTGGATAGCCCTAAGCTGTCATATCTGTTTGATGATTTTGGGGTTCCTTATGATGGTATGATGAGCAAAAGGTATGATGCTAACTTTCTTGTGGAAGAGTTTATGCTTTTGGCAAACCGAACTGTTGCAGAAGTAATTTCTAGGGCCTACCCTGATAATGTTCTTCTGCGGCGACATCCGGAACCTAACCCGCGCAAGCTAAAAGAGTTTAAAGCATTTTGTTGCAAGCATGGGTTTGATGTCGATATTTCATCATCTGGTCACCTTCATCAGTCATTAGAGAGGATCAAACAAAAGACTGGAGATGATGCTGTTCTATTTGATATCATAGTTAACTATGCTACTAAGTCAATGCAATTGGCTGCATACTTCTGTAGTGGTGATCAGAAGATCCCTGTGCATGAGTGGGGTCACTATGCACTGGCTGTTCCTTTGTACACTCATTTCACATCACCTCTTCGGCGGTACCCTGATATTGTGGTGCACAGGACCCTTGCTGCTGCAATTGAAGCTGAGCTTATATATTCAAAGGAGCATCCAGGGTCCACAGATGTTAACGTTGCGGTGAAGAGATGCTTTACTGGAGCTTCATTTGATAAGAGTGCTGCTGATTCTATCTTGGGGAAGGAGGCATTATCTGCTGCTGCATTAAAGCATAAGCTTCTGCAAGCAGAATCACTCACGGAAGTTGCTGGTCATTGCAATGAGAGAAAGATAGCTAGCAAAGCTGCTGAAGATGCTTGCCATCGGCTCTACATGTGGGTTCTGCTTAAAAATAAACAGGTATCTCTATTTCTAATGCTACTCAACTGTATATATTTTAGAGTTATGATGAAGGTTTTCTCTTGCTAGGGTTTACATCACATGATTTGATCCAACCCTTTCACTAATACACTACAATTGTGATTTTGGTTAATGCACTATGAGTTATGGTTAAAGTTGAACCTGAATTATGTTTTTAAGCACACGCACCCAACCACTAGGAGGATCTGATGTCTGGAGGTTGGGTTTATACTGGGTGTCACCCCCAATCCAGAATCATAAGGCCACACCCCTAGCGCTCTCATTTTTGTTTCTTTTTTACAAGCTTATGGATGCAGGCACTTTGAAGTTTGAAACATACAATTTATGCTTGTTTCATGATTGATTGCTTAACTGATATTATGATTGTAGTAACTTTAGGTCGCCCATGAAAGACTTTTTTATCATGATCACAGACATTACCGGTTCGAAGGCCAGCCATTAGTCCACCTATCAATAAGATTATGATATATAGTTTGGCATGTAATATTAATGCAATTGCAGGACATTACCAGCTGACATTAAATTGTCCTGACGTACAAACTCAAGCTTCATTTTTTCCTTTTCATATGAAATTACACCCTCCTTTAAGTAATGACTTATGTGTTGTATTCATCTTTTTCCACAGTTCTTGGTATCGGAAGCTCGAGTTTTGGGTCTTGGTCCGAAGTTTATGTCAATATACATTCAGAAATTAGCTGTAAGTTGTATCTCACTTTTACTGTTCATTTTCAAAACAGTATTGTGTGTATTCATTCTTAAAATTTTAAATCTATTCCCACAGATTGAGCGACGCATATATTACGATGAAGTAGAAGGATTGCAGGCCGAATGGCTAGATGCCACTTCTACCTTGGTGCTCAGTTTTTCCCATAAGCGTCTTAATAGGAAGGGTACACCTAGTAAATGGAGACCACTTGAAGAAGTTGCTCTAGTTGTTAATCCTGCTGATTCTAAGTCAGAAGATTGGTTGGGAGCCAATGAGAACTGTTCTGTGACTTCACGGAATGCCACTTCAGGAAAATCGCCAAATTATTTCTCACTCTCAGACTGTGATGTTGAACCCCCTCTGCTGCCTGTTACAGTGCACATGTTCTCCATGATCCCGATTGCCATCTATGCTGTGAGTGGGGAGGATAGGCCTCTTGAAATTGAGGCAAGGCTTTACGTGAGTTCGTATTTTGGATGATTTGCCAGTTGTGCTTCGCAACAAGATGATATAAGTCTTGTTTGTCGGCATCTATGGTTGCCTTCAGAACTAAGTGAGTACCAATGTCTTTAGTGATTTTATGACATTTAACTATGGGATGGGGGAAATGGAGCATCCTTGCAAAGCCAGAGTTTGATTTTGAGGTTCCTCTAGTCTTCCATGAGTTGGGGAGATATTGATGTCTAGCAGGGATGGTATTATCTCCGGAAAAATTGTACTGTGGCTCGTCAGATTTGGTTTTTTTCTGGAAGGAGGCTGCTCTTTTGGTTGGTTCATCCTTTAACTATTCTGTAAAACACAGTAGCCCCATGTTTGTTTGTTTGTTTTTTTTCAGGGACGGCCTGTGGCTCTGGAGTCCTTATTTTTGTGGGCAGTCATAGTGACAGGTTTGTTTGGTTTTAGCTGTAATTCTAGTTCGTTGAAATGGTGACCCAACTATATCTTTCTATTTGGGTCACCATTGGTGGGGAAGCCTCTCATGAAAGTATTTCCTTTTTTTTGTATGGGTCAAACAGTTTATGGATAAATAGAATGATAGAATCATTAATGACGATACAATGTTTTAAGTTATTTCTCATGAGACATTGGGTGGTTGCTAAGGGTCAAATAGTCTTGTTATTTGTAATTTATATGTACACATCCCTCCCCTAAAAAAATCTATCAGGTATGATAATTTTGTATGGGAATAGCCGCGATGGCTGGATCTGTTTGTGCAATTGCATCTGATATTGTAACGATCCAATTCAGTTCAGTTTTGCTTAAGATTCAAACTAGTCTCTGCATATTCTTCAAAGAAGGCACTTGTGTTAGTTTAGATATGGGTAGTAATAATCTTAGAAATTAAGTTACAATATATAGCTCTTAAGCTTCCCTTATAAACAAGATTCTGAAGCCTATATCAAGCAAAGAATATCAACTATATCATATCTGATTTAATAACAAAAGTCTCATCAAACGGAGAATATCAACAATACTACAAGTAATAACATATTTGTAAATAGCTAAAATTCAATCACAAATCTTTCATTATAAAGCTGTAACAATAAACAAGTACTATCCAGATTTTCAAAAAATGTAAATATGTATTATTAAGATTAGCTGAGAACAAACACAACCTACAAAATGTCAAGCCAGAATCAATAAGTGATGAAACAAATAAACGTACACTACTGCAGATTTATGTTTATCACCACGATTATTCTGAGGCATTTACCATGTTTGTTAAGCGTGGTGAAAACGACCGTCGTAATAGGTAAAGTACAGAGCGTGGTAATAGATTTTGCGCCTATCACCATGCTTTAAAGTATGAAACACGGTAATACGTTCTACGCCTATCACCACACTTTAAAGTATGAATGGTAATAGGTTTTGCACCTATCACCATGCTTCATACTTTCAAGTAAATTACTTTTGATATCATCATTTCTCATCTCATCATATCTAAGCATGGTAAAAGGACTGAAATAAAATAAATTTTCTAACAAATTCATACTTTAATACAAGTACGCAAGTTTTTGTACTTTTCTATTTGGATGTTACAGAATAGCTTCGGTGTCAGTTTGAACAACAGTAGGCAGCCACTCATCCTTAATTAATACATACACTTCCACAAATTCGTGATTACATGCATGTTCAAAAAATAAGATAACCCACATGGTTCTCACGTATAAGTAGATAGCCTCCTCTGCTATATTCTCAAAGCAACTTCGACATATTGACGTGGAAATCAAGCAGCATGTTCTTCGGATCAAGTAACGTGCACAGTAAACATGGACTTGAAGCAGCAACAATAGAAGAAAGTTATGATGATATCAGCAACAACTTCTTAGATATTACAAAATCATAGCCTTCACATTTAAGCCATATACAAAACAAAATAGACAAATAAAATTAGAAATTTAAAACTCAAATTCAAGCGCACATAAAACAAAATTACAAGGAGTAGGCGTTAGGAAAAAGAAATCCACCAACCACAACCTACTATGCAACTACCCTGACCATCCCTCTTTCCATTCCAAACAACAACTCCTCAACTTCTTCAAATTAAAATCTAGCAACCCAACAAACCTATCAACCACACCTCCAATCATAACCCGCACCCACACAGTTACCCTCACCATCCCTACAAGTAGCGCACTTCATTTTTAAAAATTGAGTTTTTTTTTACACACAAAAACGTATGAGATGACGTGTTGGAGTTACCTGTATAAAAATGATCAGTTAGAAGCGATGGATCAAATTTAAGAAAGATTGATCAGATGTGGCGTGAGAATGGGGTTCGGCGGTAAAGGAGATGAGGTGGAAGTGGTGACCGAGGTCTGCTGTGGGTCGGATCTGAGACGGTAGTGGCTGCGAACCAAATCTGGCCATGTCAACTAGCGGATCTAAGGCTACAACAATGGATTTCAGAGTTTCTTTACCAGATCTGGCTTCGAGTCTCTGGATTGGCCTTATATTTGTGGCTCATATTTTTTCTAATTGTAGATTATTAGGGTTACAGCTAGTGGTCGAGACGGTGGCTGGATGCATGCTAGGATACAGTCGTCAGAATTGAGGGGATGGAACAGCTTGATGCGCGAGGTGAAGAACTCCAGCACGACAATTGATGTTTATGGATGGGTTTGATTAGGGAGATGAAATAAGAGATGAATGAGAGAGGGAGCGGATATCGCCCGGTGAGGAGAAGAGAGATATAAATGGAGATAGGTGGAAGTAGTGAGGATAGAAGGAGAGGATGAGAAAATATTAAAAAAATGAGCTTATTACCACGCTTCATAATTAAGCATGGTAAAATGGTATCTTATTATTGTCTATTACCACGCTGTAACAGGAAATGTAATAATATGTTAAAATATTCAAATACACAATTGATTATTTACCAAGTTTAATGTCATCTATTACCACGCTTTAGTGATAATAAGTAAAAATATTCAATAAACAGTCATTTTTAAGCAATTTATATATCACCAATGACCACACTCAATATATTAAGCATTATAATAGGTTCAAAATATCAATAACCACGCTTTGTGTATAATATTTACTACGTTTTGTCCTAAGAAGCGTTGTAATAAATTGAAGCGTCAAAATCTGTAGTAGTGTATTACCACGCTTTTGACAAGAAAAGCGTGGTATCAAAACGATAGTCGTTTCAGCCGTAACCTATTACCATGCTTTTCTTGCCAAAAGCGTGGTAATCTATTACCACGCTTTACTTTCCAAAAGCGTGGTAATAGGTTATGGACAAAAAGGTGGCCGTTTTGAGCATAACCTATTACCATGCTTTTCTTGGCAAAAGCGTAGGAATCAGTAACAGTCAAAACGGTGACCGCTTTAACCTTAACCTATTACCATGCTTTTCTTGCCAACACCGTAAAAATAGGTTCTGCGCCAATTTGGTTGGATCTATTACCACTCTTTTTCTGATTTTTACCACTATCGTACTAATAAGCGGTAAAATATTCAAGTGTGGTAATTGGAAGCGTGATAAAAGCCAAAATTTATAATAGTGTTAACCTATATTACCAGCTGTCCTTTTTGAAACGTGATAATAGATTCTCCGCCAATTGGGTTCGGACCAATTACCATGCTTTATGTGATTATTTACCCTGATCATAATAATAAGTGTGGTAAAATATTAAGCGTGGTAATTAGAAGCGTGGTAATAGTCAAAATCTGTAGTAGTGATATATTAACCGATATAACAAGCAACTAATACATATTAACAAAAACTTAAAAAAACCTAACAAAATCAAACCTATAAATATATTGTTAATCAGTAAAAAAATAAAAAATAGTAAAAAACCAAATCAAAAGACACAACAGATGACATTTGTACACAATCGAACTAACACACAACTGAAACTAAATATGCATCTTACCACAAATGCAGAAGTTGTAATCGAAGAGTTAGACTTTTAAGAAATGTACCAGGTGATGATTGAAGTGAAGGGAAGAGGAGGATTAGACAGTAAGAGGACATGCTAAGGTTATACATAGAAGGAATGAAGTCGGAGGAGTAGTAGTTGTTGAGACGCTAGGAGTGGGGAATGGATATTGAGCATAAAGGCTAAAAGGCTGAAGGGGGACGACGCAACCGGAGAGGTTGAGGTGGAAAGGGGAAAGACAAACAAGACGTAGAGGGGAACATGCGACTGGAGGTTCGCCATATCTGAGCTACTCATGAGATCAAATTATTCGATCATTACATACCTAACTCACATAGTTCTTGATTACTCTTGAGTATATTGTTTAATTATTGTAGCTATTTTCTATATTTTAAGTTTATTTTAGGTCTTACTATAAAAATATTATAAAAAGTAGATTTTCAGAGCAAAAATATGGACATCATAAGATCAAAGGACTTGAGAGAAAAATTGGTTGAGCGCAGAAACCGCATACAGTAGATTCCAGCCGTGCGCGCGGGTCACATTGCAAGGACATATACATGTCAACAGAGGAAAGGATCCATAAAATGACGCAACACATATAGCGTGCAAGAGCTGCTCGCGCAGGAAGGCACACATGTGCCCTCGACGCAGGCTTGTTTCTACATTCGAGTTAATTTTGACGAGGCAAGTTTCAAGGGTTGTATCTTTGACGTATGAAGTCCAATTTTGATGATTCAAGTTGCTATACAAAGATGAAACAGTTATCTACAACTTTTCAGAAGAAGTTGTGATCTAAATTTGAAGAATTTGTGTAAGCGGGACGATCAATGTCAGTGAGCATGTTTATTGTGCTCCAATTTGAATGATTGCTATGTTGCATGATAACCTTAATGAATGACTTGCTTTCTTGCATGATTTCTTATCACTAATTTAGTTGTGAGACTTTGAGCTATACCAACTAAACGAGTGGTAAATAAACATATGTTGTGCATGTTTAATGGTAAACATACTCTAGATTTATGTGAGCTAAATAATCTAGATTGAACTCCCTAACACAGTAGCGTAACTGCATATATCTTTCATTTAGACCGACAATCTAATTTGCATGATAAGATATATAGGATTCATATCATTGATATAAAGTTATGATGATAGTAGAGTAAGAGTAATTGTTTACAACTAGTTACCATTCCTGAGTGCATGAGTATACATATTCTGGTGAGTTCAATTCAGCACAAGAATTTAATGTTTAGTAATCAATACAATCACAACTTACCCAACTGAACTACACATTTATCTACTAACTATTCTCTCTTGTAGTGCACAATTCTGGTTCCCACTAACTCAAATTTGAAACCCCAACTCAAATTTAAAATCCCCAAAATTAGAGTCTTTTATTTGTCAAATTGTTTAGTTACTAATCCACACATTCTATTATTGTCGTGGATCAACCCTGTACTTGCTACTAGTTAGTGGCTCAGGTTTATAAATTTATTTACACAGGATAGCCCAATTAGGTCCCATCATGGTCGGGGAGAAAGGTAATTTTGTAAGTTGGTAAAGAGTTAATTTAGTGTATTTTAATTCTGTATTTCAACATTTAGAGAGAAATCTTGTGCATGGTCTGCTAAGCCGAGTGTAGGGCTTATCTATGCTAGAAGTTTGTCTTAGTGTTTTCACAGAGCTCGACTTGGTAACTCGAGCATGTGGGACTTGTTTGAATTTTTCTCTGATCTTCCAGATCTGTCAGTTTGATTTACTAACACCTCTGATCAGCTTCTGCAGAATCCTTGGATCCTTATTTCAGGACAAGCTGTTCCGGCACACGAGGATCCGATGCAACTAATTTGTCAGAAGAGAGCGGAGGATGGGGCAACCAGAAAATTGGTGGGTATGGTAGCGCCACAACAATTTAGAAAAAAGAAAATGATAGAGCTGATCACACTATTATCCCATGACCAATCTATGTGCATTCGATGATAAAAATGATGTTCGCTTTGAAATTAGGAGTAGTGTTTTACACTAACTTCTAAAATTTGGAGGGACACCGAGAGAAGATGAACAAACACATCTTCGAGAATTTCATGTGGTTTGCACCATGATGAAACTGGTAAAAGCAGACGTCGATCAGTTCCGGTTAATGGCATTTCCAGTCACCCTTGTTAATTATGTTAAAGAATGGTTGATGTATATGCCTGCAGACACTATTACAACCTGGAGCCAGATGCAACACAAATTTCTTGTGATGTACTTTCCACCAACCAAAGCAATTTAGATCAGGAAAGAGATATGTGACATTAACCAGCAACCAGATGAGACGACATACAACTACTACGAGTGTATCAGGCGTCTGCTGACCAAGTGCCAGAGATATGGGTTTGTAAAATAAATATTAATCGAGTTCTTTATTGAGGGCATGATAATATAGGAGGGAAGAATATTAGATGTTGCAGCTAGTGGTTCAATTATGAACAAGTATCCTAATGAGGTGTGGACAATCATTGAATATATGGGGGATATTGCCCCCTAATTCAATACTCAGAACCGGACTCATGGGGGTAACAAGCAGTGGCAGATCCAAGATAGTAAATTAGTGGGGTCAAAATACAATTTTATTACGAATAATATGATAATTCATATAGGTACACGACGAGTTTTATACATCTAAAATATATTTTAAAAAATAAATATACATCAAAATGAGATAATTCTACAAATTATAAAAAAAAGTAGTAGACGCGTTTTAACTCTCTTCAAAGTAAAACAAATAGTGAGAAATAAATTACCTTATAAATTTTTGAGTCAAAATAAAGCTCTTACAATCCCGATCAAATTCTTCAGCTTTATGTTTGAAAATAGTAAAAAACAGATGAAGAATGATGTTGTCGGACTGCTGAATATGGTGCTGGTACCATACGACTGCCCTAATTTATATTTTTAATACAAACTAATTCTAATTCTTCTTGTATAATTCTGATTTTAATTAAAAATAAATAGATGGGCCTGCTATGTTATTTGGGCTCCATTAAACTTGAGCCTTTTTATATTTCAATTTTCATGTGTCGATGAAACCCTATCGAGAGAAGAAGAAACCAGACGCGTCTCTTGCACTTGAAGGATGGTGTGGCTGCGCCGTCAATCAGCATGGCAGTGCGCAACGGCAAGGCGGCAAGGCTGTGCAAGGGCGGTGCAGTAAGGCTTGTGTTCCGCGACAAAGGTATGAGCGGTGAGAGATGCAAGATCTGAGGGCGACGACGCGACACGATCTTTTTTCACGAATTTCTGCGAGATATTTTGTAAATCTTGGGCTGAGTACAAATTTTGGTTAGGGGGTCATAAATCCATTGCTGAATACAAATCTTGTTTGGGGAGTCCTAACTACACCTATCAATTTTATTTTTTTTGATAAAATTAGCAGTAAATTTTTTTTTCCAGCGGGGTCATCTGACCCCCCTGATCCGGCTGTAGATCCGCCGCTGGTAACAAGGTTGGCACCTAAGATACACAACCACCACCATCACTGGTAGACACATCCTCAGACATATCAGAATTGAAGGCATTGGCGCACGAGATGATGTAATGAATGGATGACCAAGCTAGAATCACCATGAATCAAGATTTTATCGCTATATTGGAAGCAAAAATTGACAAGTTAACACTAAACACCGTTGAACTAGAAAAGGCAAATTTTAATCATTAGAGGAAGACAGACCTATCAATAGAAAATCTTAAGCGACAAGTGGGACAGTTAATCATGGAGATCCATGAATTAAGGGCACAACATAACCGACTTTTATCTCTAAATAAATAGGACCCATTCCCCAATGTCAGAGCAATGGCTCTAACGAGTGGAAAATAATTGTCAGAAGTCGAAGTGCCCGAAAATAAGAAATTTGTCATTTTCAACTGGGAGCCTAGTGCGAGACCGCACATGGAGGTAAAGGTGTCCGAGCGCGCAACCCATAAAGAATCATCTAAAAATTCAAAGCCTCGTGATGAAAAGAACTTCGACGCAGGCATGACTGACAAACTTGCGCACGGCCTGTTACCCAGCCCAGTGGTGGTTTACTATGTCAATTCATGTCCTTCTAATAGATATGGATTATTTATGTAGGTCAATAATCAGAAGAATATCAAGAGCATCGCAAGAATACTTTTCCAAGTATAGATGGTCAAGATGGATTTAACAATGCCAAACCAAAACCACCGCCCATTGAAGGAACTTGGCAGAAAGATAGGCGGACTGAACCTGAGTCACCAAGAAATGATCTCCTTTAAAATCGAAGGTACGTCTTAAGACGAAATTCAGTAATATTTTTGCAATGGTGGTGAGTGCTTGTGGCCCATATCAAAGTTTCAGATCTTGTAAGTGCAAGCACAACATCAAAGGGTAAGTTTAGAATTCATAGATATTCTATTGGACAAGCCACCATGGTAGACATAAAAGTTATTGTTGAGTCTAAGATCTTAAACAAGGACGCTTGTCAAGAGACAACTCAATTTACATGTTTTCACTTTTGGTTAGATTATGTATCTCTGACCGAGAGGCCATATCATCACCTTTTATAAGAAGAGGAAGAACTACTTTAACAGTCGAGAGAAATCATCGTGACGGTTTTTGATCACGATAAGCCAATAACATCCTCTTATCTTTATCTTTACTGACTTAATTAGTAAGCGATAACCGACCGCTTCTCTAATCAAGCCGATAAATATCAGAAGAGAATCGAATCGAGTAACACTTGATTTTTCTCATAGGATCAGTTGCTCCTTTGGGTCCAAATCCATGAACCAAACAAAACAAAATAAAAGAAAATTGATCAGGTTCACTTTTATTTAAACAACTCTATCTAAGAATTTCAACAACAATTTGGCTCGCACCCACCATGGATAAAATTGTTGCTAGACATGTTTAGTTCAACACTCAACTATCAGAATTAAATCAAACCATTTAGGTTTAATAGTATGAGCCAAATTCCAACATTAACTACATTCTATAAGCAGCAAAGTGAAATCCAATGAATCATTCAAAACAGACATATAGGTGAAAAAAGGGGGCAATTACAAGTTGCAATTCACTTGACCCAAAAGCAAAAGCAGATGACGCTCAAAATCGTGGTGCCTTGTTGAGATAATTCTTGAGCACGTCCATGACTGACCCGAAATCTGCCTTCACATTCACAGGAGGATTAGCAAACTTACAAGCCATGTCGGGTATCAGCTTAGAGTGGTACTCAATCTTCGACTGGGTGAACTTGAGACCGTGAGCGGTGCTAACCACCACGGTCCTGTCCGCAGGACCAATGACCTCACTGTTCCTGAGCTTATTAAGGGCAGTGAGAGCAACACCAGTGTGAGGACATATGAACATCCCAGTCGAGTCAGCCTGAGCCATGGCATCCATCAACTCCTCTTCTGTAGCTTCTTCCACAATCCCATCACAACTCTGCAACGCAAACACAGCTCTATCGATAGAAACCGGGTCACCAATCTGGATGGCTGAAGCAAATGTGGTACCGGCCTTCACAGCCTTGAAATCCTTCCAACCAGACTTGTAATGCAAGTAAAGAGGGTTTGCATTGGCAGCTTGTGCGCAGACAAGCCGCGGAATCCTATCGACCAGACCCAACTCTTTGCACATTTTGAAGCCCTTGTAAAAGGCATAAATGTTACCCAAGTTCCCTCCAGGAACAATCACCCAATCAGGCACCTCCCAATCAAACTGCTGCAATATCTCAACAGCGGCGGTCTTCTGCCCCTCCAGCCGTAAACTGTTCAATGAATTGGCCAAGTATATAGGCAGCTCGGACGTCACTTCCCTGATCAACTTCATGCAGCCATCAAAGTCAGTGTCGATGCTGAGCACAAAGGCTCCATTGGCAATAGGCTGAACCAGTTGGGCGATAGAGATCTTATTAGCAGGCAAGAAGACGATGGAAGGTATCCCAGCGGCAGCGCAATACGCAGAAAGGGCAGCAGAGGTGTCTCCAGTGGAGGCGCAGCCCACCCCCACGACGGGACGGTTCAATTTTCTCAAGCGATTCACCTGGCTAACCAAAACAGTCATACCCAAATCCTTAAAACTGCCAGTGTGGCTGATCCCACAGTGCTTAACCCACAGATCAGACATGCCCAGAAACTGTTTGCCATAACGCTCAGCCCAGAAGAGGTTGGAATTACCTTCGAAGGCACTGACGATGTCATCAGTGTCTATCTCCGGGAGGACCCACTCCTTCTTGCTCCAGACCCCAGATCCGTAAGGCCAGGTGGTCTTGCCGACTCTGGAGTCGAAGAGGTCCCGCCACTGGGCGCCGGTGAGCTGGCGGAGGGCGTCCATGTCGTGCTGGACATCGAGCAGGGCGCCAGAGCTGGAGCGGTAGACGATCTCGTCGAGGGAGTATGACTCGGTGGAGTTGGGGGAGGCGTTGAAGGGGACATACTTGGCCGAGAAAAGTGGGGTTCTGGGATCCACGGAGGAGATGGAGAGCCTGTGCGCCTCCTCGCGGATGTTCTCGTCGGGGGAGCGGCGCGGGGTGAGGGTTTCGGAGGAGCAGCTGATTCGTGGCTTATTGTGCGGCCTCCGAACGGAAGGGCGGAGGAAAGACGCCGACGAGGAAGCGGCGGCCATCGCCATGACGAAGGTGAAGAAGATGATAACGACAAGGAAATGAACGGAGACAGGATCAAATTTGTCTGCGAATCTTTCTAATACCAAATAAATATTTTACATTACTAATTGAAATCACCCAGAATAACACAAAATATATATCTCCATCATAGTTATTAAAATCGGTCCGGACCGGCCGGTTCAACCGGTCATCTCGTGAACCGTAGATTGGTCCGATCCAGTTTTACTAAATTTATCGCTGTGCAATTAGAACCGGGTTCAACCGGACCGAATCGGTGAAAATCGGATAAACCGTTAGGAACCGAACGATTTATTAAACCGGTTCAACTTTTAATTAAGATATGAGTAGAGGTGCAAGTAAGTAAAAATACTTGTAAGTTAAATTGGAACATAATTTCAAAACTCGTTTAATAAATAAAGAGAAGAATAACAATGAGGTATTTTTGTTCTTTGATGTTTGCGATAACCATTCGTTTATGAGCTCGTTTAAAAGTTCTATGAAAATTTGTTTATATCTCCTGCGATGCTCGCTAGTGAACTTGATTAAATATTACTTTAATAAAATTATGAAGTTGTATGCAAAGAAAGTGAGATTCGTAAACAAGTAGCTCGTTTAAAATTCGATCAAATTCGTTTCAAATCTCATTTGTCATATTTAATTAATTTACATTAGATCAATCCAAATGCTTGATGAAATATCGAGGTTGGCTCGATTTTGTAAAAATTAAGTGAGTCAAACTCAAATAAGTATAACACAAAATCTTTAGAACTCAGATCGAGCTCGAACGTGTGAATTTTTTTATCAAAATAAGCTTGACTTTGTACTATTTGGCTCGACTTAGTTCACTTATAGCGCTAGATATGAGTTGAAATATAATAAGCAATAATAAAAATAGTAATATAATGATGTGAGTACATAATATAATAATAAAGAAAAAAATAAAATGCAAACAACAAAATGAGACTTCAAATAGCGTTTAAAATAAATAGAGGTGACGGGCAATAAATAATGACCGCAAAAAATTAAAAAATAGTAAATTTGTGTTATTCGTTATTTAAAATAGCGCTTAAAACAATACTCAGTAATTTATAATTAACAAGCAAAAAGTTAAAAAAAAATTAAGACATAAAACTAGGGAAAAAAAACCGTAAAACATACATTGAAAAATAAAGAAATAATAAGCAATATAATCACTAATGTGATAGTTTAGTGGTCGGCGGATGAATGGTCATAATCAAATTTTGAAGGAAGCATTTAGTCAGAAAATATATATATAAAAATTAGGAAACAATACAAAATGAGATACTTACTATTCCCTCTGTCTTCTTTTACATGTCACTTAATCGAATTTTTTTGTTCACTTTTACTTGTCACTTAACAATTTCCAATGCGTATTTAATATCAACAACTACCTTAAAATGTCAAACATTAATCACTTCATTATCATATTCAATAAAAAAATACATTCTCCACCAGTAATGATCTACCAATTTTACTTTTTGCACGAATTTTTTTATAAAAACATCAACCATCCATTCATTAAATTTGTTCAACCGCTAGCATTAATTTTACCTTAATCTATTCAAATTAACCTTAAATGACATGTAATAGAGGACGGAGGGAGTATGTTTTAAAAACTACTGTCATTACTTTCCAAATTGAAAATTTATGGTTATTTTGAATTCAGGGACCGTTGAGTAATAATTGAATTTACATTTACAATCTATAATTAGTATTTACCAATTATAATTAAACATCTTACTAAAACTAAAACGATTTGTTATATTTTTCATTCAATGTTTTTTTTTCAAATCTATCTTCTCTCACCAAGCATTTTAAAATTGCTATTTTCACTAATGGATTAATTTATACTTACAATATTTGATTACTATTTTCGTTTTGTTCCATAATTTATTACAAACACTTTCCAATACACTTATTCTTCTTTAATGAAGCAAATCCAACATATTTATGAGATGTTATTTTGGTGAGAGGATTATAAGGTTTTGAAATATTATAAAATAGATTAAAAATGAATAGAAATATAGTAAAATGATATTATTTTAGTTATGTGTGCAATTGTAATTTATAAGTAATAATTATAATTGTAATTATAAATTCATTTATTACAAAATAACTGATTTTTTTTAATTTGTCCTCAACCCACGAATTAAATTTTGATTCTACCTTACTCAGATATTTTATTTTGATTTCATCCCACTTGACAAAATCTTGAATGACATTGACGTTTTGTTTTAGAAAATCGAAAATAACATCCCAAATTTTTCTTTTTGAGGTCACGCACATATCTGCCAACACATCAAACCAGATATGAGATTCGCTGTTTTCTTTAAACAATCTATCAATATCATTCGCAGTTTTGTCAAGTGGGATAAAATTGAAATAAAATACTCATGTATGGTAGAATCGAAATTAAACAGAGAAATAAAAATAAATTAGAAAAAATTCACAACAACCTCTAAATTCAAAATGATCGTAATTTTAAATTAAAAATGATTACCGTGATTTTTAAATGAGCATAGTACGCATCTATTTTGTAATTTTCCTAAAAGTAATGCAAAAATAAGTTGGAAGAAGTAAAAGAGAGATATTGGCCTTGCATTTATGAAACAAATGTGTAAAAGACTAGTTTAACGTAATTAAGGTGTGAAATAAACATAATAAGCCAATGTTGATGTGTGAAGTGTTAGAATTAATATTTAATAATGATTCATACATTTATGATTTTATAATTTCAATTAAAATTTACATATGGTGATGATTAGTGTATTTTTATGATTGGAATTATTGGATGAAAATCCCTCTCTCTTATCCTATTAAAATTAAAATTTAAGGGTTAAGTGTTTGTGAAGAAGCTTAAGGGTCTATGGTCTTTGTACAATTAAAATGTACATATTAAGAGCATGAAGCCAAAGGGTCTGTGGAAATTAAAGTACTAATATTATAGTATAATTAAAGTGACCATATTAAGAGACTGAATATTAATGATCTATGAGAATTACAATACAGAATCCATGCATTATAGATCCGCCATGGGTAGAGCCCCCTGACCTGGCTATAGATCCGCCGCTGGTCTCCATGGCGGAGACCTTTGAAAGAGTTGAAGAAGCCATGGGTAGAGCCCTTCCATTTAGTAGAGTACTGGCAGTTAGATAAGTTACTATAGATATTTTTGATGAATGCTTCGCTGATTTTGAAACCTATAATGCGGTTGATTAGAAAGCGATTGAATAAAAATTCATTGAACCTTATATTAGGCCTTTGCCAAATCAAGCTTAATCATTAGGTTTTCTCCCCGAATCTTCGTATTGATGTCATGCATGAGCTCCTACACTAACACACATCTCATTCTCCATCTCCTCTCCACGTAACCTCTAACTCATTCTCCATCTCCTCTCCACTTAACATCTAACACACATCTAATTCTCCATCACCTCTTCACACACTTCTCTCATCTCTTCCAAGGTACTTTAAAGTAATTAGTTTAGGTTTCCATTCACCAGCCTTCCCCAATAGCTATGACTGAGTACTCAACTAGAGTTCAAGGAAAATGTGATTCAATAAGTTCATTGTTATTTATCATTTTCTTTACAATATACATAATGCATGTCATTGTGTTTACTTTATTATTTCACTAAAGTGAGCATGTGTAAATGCATCAGTAACCATGAGTAATGTACTATAACAGATGCTAGGATAGGATATGTATGTTGGAGACATATACTTTATGTAAGATGCAGTGTAACTGAACTACGTGTTATATGGGATTTCCTCACATAAATAGCATATATATATTGAGAAAAATTATACTTAATCACTTGTCAATATGAAATGACATAGTGTTGATTTGATTCGATGTTATGTATATTGTTCTGTGTTAGTACTACACTCTAAGATCACATGCTAAATGTTATACTTTCATAAGTTAACATTTTCTTTGGCATGAGTATTGAGTGAAGTTTTGTTATTGTGTCCTATCTTTGTATGCATGGAGGCTATGTGAAACAGTCTCCTATGATTCATTCTCTTTTGTTAGTTAAAACCCAATCAATTGCCCCTTAATATTATCCCTCGGACATGATTCAAAAAAAAAGTTGTTGTCTCGTATTCTTTTTCACATGAAGGAGAACACCAAATGACTTACTGTTCCAAGTCCAAGCACCAAAATTCAAGCTTTACGTGATCAATTAATCAACAAATTTCAAAGAGCAAACAAAAACCGCTCAATGTAGCGAGGTTAACTTGAAAATTTGGGCGAGGCATCCTTAGTTATACTCCCTCTGTCCTCTTTTATATGTCACTTAACCGAATTTTTTTTGTCCACTTTTACATGTCACTTACATGTCAATAACTACCTTAAAATGTCAAACATTAATCACTTCATTATCATAATCAATAAAAAATATATTCCTCACCAATAATCATCTACCAATTTTACTTTTTGCACGA
This sequence comes from Kalanchoe fedtschenkoi, assembly GCA_002312845.1. Classification (NCBI taxonomy): domain Eukaryota; kingdom Viridiplantae; phylum Streptophyta; class Magnoliopsida; order Saxifragales; family Crassulaceae; genus Kalanchoe; species Kalanchoe fedtschenkoi. Next base: position 750,498 of record NQLW01000040.1, on the reverse strand, counting down.
ACTTTTTCAAAAAATTGTTAACCACCTACCTATTAAATTTGTTCAACCGCTAGCATTAACTTCACCTTAATCTACTCAAATTAACCGTAAACGACATGTATTAGAGGACGGAGGGAGTATACTCTGTAGCTGAGTGTTGATATGTTTAGTAAACTATGCTAAAATTTGCTTATACAGAAGTGCTGCTATTTGATGTCCAGAAGTTGATTGTTGAAAGGGTATTGATTGGAATTTGAGAGCTCTTAATTTGAAACCAAAAGCTATCCGTCTATTTGTTTTGACTTTAGTAATCATTATTGTTTCCTCACTTTTACAGTTTCTTAACAAGAGTTTCGCTACTTAATTTGAAAACAAAACTCTAATATTTATTCTATTTTCTAGCAGGGATATGTCTAAGAGAGAGTATTATTTGGTGAAAATCAATTCACCGAACTGAAATAAGTTAATTGAATTAAAATAGTTTAATTAATTTGGTTAATCGTTTAATCTGTTAAAACCTTTTTTTTTTGTTAATTTGGTTCGATTTCTGAAAAATATATTCTTTGGTTTAGTTAATTCGATTAACCAAATTATCCAAAAAATAAATTTATTTAAATAAAAAATAAAGTTTTATATATAAATATATTAGTTTATAAATACTTTAATTTAGTTTAATTAATTTCGGTAAATTGATTTAGCTGATATCCAAATTAACCAATTTTCCAGTTAACCATTTTATTATGTTTAAGTATCAGACAAAACTTTTTAAATTTAGTTCAATCAACCAAACAACATTTACGTTAACTGACCGATACTCTCTCTTGCTACCTATGGTTATAGATTGTATTATGATATAAAAAAGAAAAAAAAAACTAAAATGAGCTTCTAAACTATCACTACTTTCTCAATTACAGTCCAAACTATACGAATTCTTGAAAATGGTGCAAAAACAATTGGACTGATTTTATAAAATAAATTTACAAATATATTTTTAAACTAAAATTACTATAACAAGCAAATTTGTGCGCGAAAGCTATATCGTTTGATTATGAAATTAAATAATTTTATTTCCTTCACATAAACAAAACGACTTTTCATACTGAATCAACTATAATCATCAACAAATTTAATAAAATCAATTATATTTAATAAATCAAACCAAATAATCTTGTATAACATTCTAACTTAATCCGATTTTGTTTCATCACATCATTTTTGATAACTCAGATATTTCAGATTGTAATTGATAAAGTGATGCTATCAAAAGCCCCAAAATTTTGCCCCAAAATAATTATTTGGTTTCAACATGATTGACAACCAAATCCCCAACCTGAACGTCTTTGTATACTGATCCATAGTTTCATAAACCAACAAATACAGTGACAGTTCCTGAAGTTCTGTACAATAACCATGGTCTAGCACAGACTATTAAAGACCCTGACTGCAACCACATAGTAGTCAGGACTGAATTTCCTTAGCAACAGCAGTGACATTCATGTCCAAATGTCATTGACATGTTACTGACTTTCGGTGATTGAGGTTTGCTCTGTTGTTGTTGAGAGTGGATGAACAGGCTGCACCTCTGATTTTTTCTTCTCCTTGAGAATTACTTGTCTTGGCATTACTTCCAGTAAAAAGCTTCCTCCATTCCATACTGATGCTGAGACTTTCAGTAATTGGAAAACACAGTGCATTTTGTATGATAGGAATATTGGGACCGTCAGCGCCATAGTTGCAACAGTGAACAATGCTTGAAGAAGGATGTACATCAACATTCTGTTTTGATCCCCAAGCAAGCCACTAAGTCTCCACCATATGTTGTTTGCTTTCTGCGCTTTCTTCGACAGTTCCCTGTTCATCCAGTCAAATACTAGATTTCAAAAAAGCTGGGCCATTACTAAAGATACACAACATTCTGAGCACTCCGAAAAATACAACGCGTTTGTGGAGCTCAAGTGAATCACACATTTATTTTTAGTAGGAGGCACCTGATTACCTGTAAGATGTCATTACTTCGGGATCTCTTAACAATCTCTGCCGACGGAGAACATTCACAATTAGAAAATAAAGGACCTGCCAGAGTGTGTAAGCAACCAATGGGACCCAAAACAACCATGTCCACAAGTAGGATTTTCCTTCGGCAACGTAAGGCCATGATGCTCTCTGAGCAGTCCCTTCTGGATGCATTGCAGCAAAGGTTGCTGGATTCCACCACCTTATTGTAAAGAAAACTATCCCTGCAAACAAAATTTAACAACTCAGTCTTAATTAAACAGTTATTTATTGATTGAGTGGTGCCTGATAAATGTAGGCCTTGAGTGGTTCAAAGTACAACATGTAGGCAAGATTATGAACCAAGTCATATAAAAAACAAGGGATACATAATCATACATGTCCTTCTCGAGAAATGAATTTTTTTATTGTAATGTAGGTCAAGACACCAAGTGTGGCTTTTCAATTAAGTCACGCCTATCAAACTGAATAGCAAATGATATGCAGGCAACCTTCATACTTGGCTAGTTCTATCAAAAGGAAACCGCTACTAACCAACTATCGAAATACCATGCTGCAAGGATAGTAACATGCAGAGTATTGCGTAATTCATCATTGATAGGGACCAGCTTATCTATCATTTGGAATGGTAACAGCGTAACAGATAATGACATACTGCCAGTTAGCATGTCCAGACAAGTCTGTCATTGCTCAATTGTATATATAAGCCAAACAGATCGTTCGCCCTAATCACAGATAAAAAATCTATGGTCGGGATACGTCACTGGGATTCACAATTATTTACTTCCAGTCACAATTAACTGCCTTCTATTACAGGTCTTTAGACCACTGACTGCACAAAGTTCTTGGTTTAAGCCAACCAACCATCTAAAGGTAGTTGAATAGCATAATTCAATGAGCTCAGAGTGACTTGCCAGCAGTTTATGGACCTTTTTTGAAGTTGGGAGTTGAACTCAAATCAAATTTTAAATATATTCTGATATGTGAATTTAATTGACCTAAAATTTCAAAATTTTGAAACAGACAAGTTTAAGAAGCACACGTAGCAACTGAACTGACCTGGTAGGAGGTGTATGAGTACGCTAACAATTTTATCGACCGAACTAAAAACTAAGCTACACCGCCAAACAATCAATGCCCATGCTAACGGCCCCTGCAAATGATCAACAATACAAGTAAAAAATTCAACTAACCCAATGTGACAGCAGTCAATTCAAGCAAGAAAGAAAACAATTATTTACCTCTGCAAATGAGAAGCAAACCATAAAAAGCTTTTCATTCCTCGGATAAAAGAGAAGTGTGACCAAGAAGATTGTATTTGCGTAGTAGCAGAAGTCCTACATTAACACAACTTATCACTTGAAGAAAGTTATTTATGCATGATTTTACTCAGTCCACAGGCCACTAATCAACATGTTCCCGAAATTTCTTTTGCTCATAATATGCATGCATAAGTTATTTCTTGATTCAACTAAGCAGATAATAGATGTTGAATAATCGGTATTCATGTTGATCTTCTCACTTCAGCGGTCTCTGATTGACTCATATGTGCTTAACTGCTTATTGTAACTAATAATTATAGAGATGCAAGTACGACTCATTTGGATAGAACTGTATGAACCTTGAAGGTGAACTGACACTTGAACCCTCATTATTTAAATAGAGCTGATAACGCTCATTAATTGTTGAAGAATTTGGATCAATGGGTGAAATAAAGTTTGAAAGCATAATTAATGTTTTAGGACAAAAATTGAAGTGAGTGCTAATAGGGGTAAATTAGGTGTAAAACAACTCGCACTTGCACTCTCTCCCAAACTCATATTTTCGATTTCTTTCCTAATTAGAACAACCCAAACCATTTTTAAACTTTTTAAATTTACAAACCTGTTGTTATGTATGTTTTCTAAATTCAATGGTTTGAAAGTTGATACATCATAATATGCTTACATAAGTTCAAAATCTGATTCCTAAAGTTGAAAATATACTTTCCGAAATTCAAAATATAAGTCAGAAAGTTCAAAGTACATAATCTGCTGTTTAAAATACAAAATCTGCTTCTACAGGGTTCAAATGCTATTGCTAAAATACATAATCTGCTGTTTAAAATACAAAATCTGCCTCTGCAAGGTTCAAATGCTATTGCTAAAATACATAATCTGCTTCTAAGTTCAAAATAGTAAAAACGTATACTATTAAAAGTACATATCCAATGATAGTGCAATACTACACTAAACACATAAACCAAACTACCTAAACTGCCCTTACCCATTGTGTTTATGTTACTGGGGTCCTTAATCTCAACAATTGGATCAAAATTGATCAACGGTTGAGATGAAGTTCATACATCTCACCACATTTAGGGATTTTATTTCGAACCTCCAATATATATGGTTTGGCATTTGAACTTGTGAAGGCAATGGATAATGGGCTCAAATATTTCATAGTTTTATTTCTGTGATGCGGAGGGAAACTATTATTCCACATGTCCGATAAACAAGTTTAAGCTAATTGAAAATATCTAACAGGAGATGTTACAGCAATGAATGAGAGCAGTCCTAGACTAAACATATTAGCTTCTCCGAAGGAGCCTCAGATTATTCTGGTGACTGGATTAAACTGAGGTAAGTCTGAAAGAGTGTGCATCATTTGGTCGTGAAAGAACTTACCAATAGGTAATAATGCCATTTCTTGAACCGGTAGTATATCCATCGTAGAGGAACAAAGGTAACATAAAACAGACAGTACACATATGGGATGTCTTGAGGTCCTAAACGACAAACAAAATAAGTCACCACATACCATACCATTAATTGGCAGCATAGCAACGGATGAAATTGTATTGAAAAACACTTGGATAGCTTCTTGCACCAGTTAGCAACTTACTTGCGCCGAGAAGGAAACAGAATCCCCCAAAGCCAAGAACCCCAAAAAAATGTGTCACCTACAAATAAAGTAACAAAAAAAAAAAGAATAAGCAATCTATCAGGATGACGGACCTGAAGCCTATATAGGGAAGGTTGATAATGATTGGATTAAGTAGTATAAGAAAAAGAAGAACCTTATTGATGAATCTCTCATGCTCTTCAGCCTGTTTAGCGATTTTGACAGCTTGTTTGGAAAGGATCTCCTTTGTCTGCACCGCTTGTTTGGAGAGCATCTCCTTGGTTTGCGCCACTTTCTAACCAAACAAAAAATAAAATCAAAAGTTGAAGAAACAAAAACACCAAATGTTGGTAGGAGGATGATTGGAACCTGAGATCGATCCTTGAGGCGCTGCTTAACCTTGTGGTGAAAGGAATCTCCATTCACCTCTTCAACCGTCTCCTCGGTGCTTGACATTTCTCTGGCGATTCGATTTCAATTTCAAGCCAGAAGAAGATGAAGAAGATACGAGAAAGATTGATTTTTTTATTTTTTTTTATTTTTTGAAAACTAACGAATGCCTCTCCTTCCTCTTCTTTCTTCTCTATATTATTTTACCAAAACCATTGCGTGTCGCAATTTGATTCAATTTGGTGTCGGCAACAAATTAAGACTTATGGTTATCAAAACTGGGTTCACAACACACTTTTAATTTAGGAATCTTATGGATAAATGTGGAATATTATTTTTGTTTCATTGTTTAAATTTATTTATTATGTGTTATTAATTATAACGGATTCCTTCACCTATACAAAAATATATAATTATGTTCATATTTAATAAAGTGTCACTAAAAAATTTTCGAATGCTCTTTTAAGTTTTTATTTTTATTTCATATTTTACATTTTGATCATTAAAAATAAATATTTTTTAAATTTTTTGCAAGCAAAAAAATTTAAATTTTTTTATCATTATCCACCGTCACATATTATTCTCATAAATATTCTAGTAATTTAATTAACGGTATTTGCTCTAATTGTTATCTCTCTTTTATTATTTTATTTTTCGTTCCTTATCTATTTGAGTGTTTATATTCCACCCGCATACAATTTTACGTGCGGCTTCTCCTCTTTCTTTGTCCTACGACAACCCATGGCTGCCCTCAGATGAAATTCATTAAGATTTTTTTGGTCTTTTTCATGCGCGATTTTTTTGTCGTTCACAATAATTTTTTTCATATGTTCTTCTTGTGGTTTCAATCGTCATGTACGGTTCATCTATTTTCTATCTGTTTTTTTGCACCCCGATGATATTTTTTCACTCATATATATATTATATTCATGTTGGTTCTTTTCTATCGTTATAATCCATATTGCACTTATGTTTTTAAACTGTGTTAGTTGTGATATGATGTGCACCTATTTATGTCTAAAAATAGCAAGTGCAAAGAACTGGTGTAACGGAAGGAACAATAGCGATGTGAATAGTGATGTGTTCGTCAATGATAACCTAGTGAGCAGTAATAATCAGCCGTCTGATTGTCATTCTGATGGACTAGTGAAGCAGCTTTCAATATGCCATGAGTTCTCTCAGTGTATGAGGATGGTGAAGGTGCATAAAGATGGATATCTCATTGTAACGCCTCTTTGAAACTAGATAAAGGTTGATTGTTTGACACATTAAAGCATGCAATATCATTCTGCAGAGAGTACATAAGACAATGTGAATTTCAAATATGGAAAGCAAAGTACAAGAATGCATCACATAGCGACTCGGTTAGTCTGCAATATATTTATTGCAATCGTACAGACTTCAACATTTTTAAACATTATGATTCATTAGCTGGCGAGTGTTGTGCTGGTTTAGAAGGAGAGCATCAACTCGTACTCGATGCAGGACTCATGAGGTGTTAAAAAATAAGGATAAAACCCAAAATGGGCCTAAACTATCACTACTTACCCAATTGCGGTCAGAACTACCATGATTTCTAAAAGAGTGTGATAAAAAAAATTGTACTCATTTTTTTAAAATAAAATTCACCATTACATTTCAAAACTAATATTGTTATAAGACTTACATTTTTGTGTGAAAATTATGTCATTTCATTATCAAAAACGTCGTTTTCTTTATGTGCACAAAATGATATAATTTATTTTGATAACCAAACGACATAATTTTTGTACACAAATCTAAATCTTATAATAATATTAGTTTAGAAATGTAATGGTAAATTTTATTTTAGAAAATCAATCCAATTTTTTTTTCATTGCACCCTTTTTGAAAATTGTGATAGTTTTGACCGTAATTGGGTAAGTGGTGGTAGTTCAGGGTCCTTTTTAACTTTTATCCCTAAAAAATGTTATTGATCATCATTTGTAAAAGAATTTGTAAAGAAAGACGACCATCATCTGACTGAACCAGAATATCATCAATTTTTGAAATCAAATAGGTGCTTCAATTATGCATAGCAAAATTTTGTCATAGATTGCGGAAATTTGAAAATTGGGGCACGGAAATCTCACAGGATTTTAAAGGAATCATTCGGTGGTTACGCACATGTTGGTGCACAAGTTTTGGATGTGAAGAATTTCATGCGTGATTTTAAAAATTTTGTGGGTACTAATGATGCACAACTCATAATCGATAAGTTTCAAGAAAAACAAAGTTGTACGGTCTGGATTTGCATTTAAGTTTTGTGTTCGTGAAAATGGTGCAATGGAGAGGCTTTTTTAGCAGACTCAACTTCAAAGAATAATTATGATGTTTTTGGAGATTGTGTTGCGTTTGACGAGCAATGGAGAGGCTTTTGAATCGAAACAAATAAGTTACTTTTATTCTATATCTTATTATACAATTCAATATTCATTTAAGGGGTTGGACAAGCGCAAATTTAATATGCACCACTTTATTTTATTTTCAACTTTCCTACATGTGCGAAAACAAATTGGTTTTCATTCTATTCACTGAAGTCGACAATCATAAAAGCTGTATTATATTTCCGACGAGATTATTACTAAAAGAAGATGTCGAATTATATTCATGACTGCTTAATGTATTTCATAATGTGATGGGAGGAGGATCACATATTTAGGTGACTAACCAAGATCCGGTAATGAAAATAGCAATTAAGCGAGTTTTTTTAGAATCTACCCATCACTTGTGCATGTGGCATATAATGAAGAAATTTAATGAAAATGTACAATTTTTTTGTTATAATTTGTTGATACTTATTTAAACTATGCACGACTATTTTTGAAAGTGCACCATATCTATATAAAAAATCTTCTTTTTTAGTTACTTTGGTTTATATGTTGACTATGACCTACATATAGGTTTGGTTCTTTATAGTGAGAAGGAGTTCCTTGACAAGCTTGACGGTATAGTGTGGAACCGTTATTATGAACCTGACGAATTCAAAGTTGTATGAAAAACAATGATTGATGAGTACGGTTTGCAACAAAAAAAGTTGGCAAACATGTTTGACATTCGGAGAAATTAGATTCCGGTATTTTTTTAGAGACATCCAAATGGTTGGACTGTTTAGGACAACATCCAGGTCCGAAATGGAAAATTTATTTTTTAATTGTTTTCTACACTCTAAGATGAATCTAGTTAATTTTTATTTACATTTGAAACGGTGATGCCGGCTCAGAGGCACAATAAGCATTTGCTTAACCATGATTCTATAAACACATTCCCAGTTTACATAACAGCTCTCCCTATTGACAACACGCCACAATAATTTTTACACATTCAATGTTTTATGATGTGCAACGAGAAATATATGCTGCATGTGTGTTATGTAATGTGTGCACCATCTCAGAATCGAAGGATTCAAGATGTACGACATAAAGGATAAGTCAACTATGAATTGGATGTTTAAGGTAATAAAACTTAGTATATAGTTGTTTAAAAAAATCATTTTCTCTTTTTTTTTAAGTTTTTCAGAATAATTGTTCTTTTGATGTGCGCCAAACAGGTTGTCCACAATGTCCTTACAAATAATGTAGAGTGTAGTTGCAAGATTTTTCAGAGAATTGGAATCGTATGTCGATATAATTTTGTAGCTTTAAAAACAGAGGACGTTTATTACATTCTAGAACATTTCATTATTAAAGGGTGGACCATAGAAGTGGTGCATAAGAAAACGCTCAACCCTTTTAATTCTGTAAGAGATTATGATGATGTAAAGTCTAATCTAAATGACTTGTGGATGGAATTCACGCATTGGTGACGTGCTTAGGTAGTGATAATGAAAAGATAACATAGTTGGTAGAGGTAATTCGAACATTTAAATTTAAAAAGTACCTGAACTAACTCATATGAGTAAGACAGATCTATTTGAGAAGCTAATAAGATCACCATGGCCATCTGAGATTGTTGTTCAACCCCCACAATAAGCTAAGAACAAAAGTAGCGAAAAAAGTTCAAAATTTGACTGTGAAAAGTTACGGAACAAGCAAAAAGACACCCTAAAAATGCGAGTATGCAACTAGAAGGTTAATCACGACAGTAAGAATTGTTCTGAAAAAAAAAATATTTTTTTCTTTACATTATTTTACCTTGATTGAAACATTTTATATCATTCGATTCCTTAATAGTCCACATCATAATCAGTGACGGTGCACGCTGATGGTATACATATTTTTGATTTTTATGTAACCATAGTCCATTAATGTCATTTTTATGAAAATTAACAAAAGAGAGAAGAAATTTCAAACCACAAGTATTGGCATGATGCCACATATTTTGGGGAAATATAAAAAACTCAGGGCGGATATGTTAAGTTATATATTACTGGCACCATGCAATATTTTTGATTTTTTTTTCATATGATGCAATTGTAGTGTATATGATGGATATAATTATAGTAGATCGACACAAGATTCGTATGGTTTACAAAACAGAGAAAAACATATTCGGACGATTTTTTTAACTTTTAATAAAAAAAATCCGATTCAAGGTTGTCAATAACTTAACAAAAAAATAAAAATCTCATATGTCTTGTCACATAGTTTACACAAGCCTGTGTGCGCTAATCGTAAGTTACACGCATCTTACAAAAAGCTCCTTCGACTGCTGGCTTGACATAAACTCTTTTTCTTCCAGGGACAAATCCGCATATTCAAGCACCTTCTTGTGAATCTTTAGCCCATATCCTTATTATCAGGTCATCATGCTGTGGTCCATCAAGAAATAAGAAATGAAATTATATTTTTTAGACTTCAAATGTTATGATAAACACGTACGGATAAATCAGATTCACATATCACCTTAGCAGTCCCCTCCTCCCTAGATAGAGTTTCTTTCCATTTTGTTGATGCATTGGCTCCCACAAACATATTCATATGTCTCATCAAGAATATACTAAAATCTACGAGATTGCTCTTTATTTTTCATGCCACCAGAATGACTTTTATACCCTCATTTTGCAAAGGAGTTATTTTTGGATTTTTTTTATCTGAAAGAATTTGGTAAGGTATGTTTTCTAGACAAAAAATAGTTATGATATCAGTTTGTTATTTCAACCAAAGGCTTTGATGCATGTAGGCCACATGAAATTTGAGCAAAAAAGAATAAATAATAACACTGTGCACCAAATCGGCGACAAAATCAAATCCTACCAATTGTTGAGGTCTTCCATAATATTGTGCGAGAGTTTTGTTCCTCACGTTGTTGTCCACGATCTAAAAACTGGGTCATTTGATATTCACGACCACCAAATAATAATGATTGTCCATCAAAATCAGCATGACTAACTAGGAAATAAAATGCGATAATTATTCAATGTAGTTCAAATAAATAATATGCTCAAATCCATTTCTATCCATTTACTGAATTCGTCATACATCACAGCTGTGCCTTTTTCTTTGATTTCATATGTTTTGACGTGTAATGATACTTACTAATTTTAAAATCTTAAAGGCATGAAATACTATGTGAAATTATTTAGTGCACTGTGTGAAATGACACTTATAGTTGATTTGGTGGTGCAAAAGAATCTAAAAGGCGACTCAGCTGTCTTATGCTTTTCACAATGATTTCATATCACTATGAACGTATCAACACAAGTCGTCCTCACATGTGTAGCTTTGCCAAAAGACTCTTTTTCTGCTCTGGTTACAACCAAATCTTTCCAAGTGAAAAAACCTCCTTATGCACCATAGATGCATTCATTTGTCAAAATAAAATGTGCATCATTTTTGTACTCACACATTAAACTTAAGTCTATTTTTCATACCTCTCATCCACAAATTGCGAGAACAATCATTCACATGTATGGTCCTCTTCAATGCTGATTTTTTCTCCGATGTTTACCGGTCTCCATATGAATGGAGAGAGAAGGTATATTGGGACCTTTTCCTACCTCCATCCCCGACCTAACTAAGCATCTTCTAGTGTGACATCAAAAAGATTTTTTAAAATGGGGGGCACAAACCCGCCATGCGATATTTCACATTAAGGCGGCTTGTTATACAAAATGATTTGTTTGCCCTTATGCTATTGTGAGCGGGATGATGCATTTTTTACACTAGCAGGTGTTGTATCCCGCGATAGTCCAATGATGACCCCTACATGTTGAATAGTTTGTCTATCTTTCAACGCATTTTGCTGGTTCACATGTTCCGCAACAGCCGTTATAGTTTCATGCACCCTAAGGTCATCCCAATACACTTGTATCCCGGCTGGCCAAGATATTGAAGCCTTGAACTTCTCATTTATGTATCGTAATTCAGTGCAAAGCATCCGAAGATTGCGACATCTCATTGGACACCACCCGAGAAATCACTTTCTCAATGTAGAAAGTAGTTAGATTCCACATACATTACCACTTAAATGTAGAACCTTTCACATATGCTACTTAAATGTTTCTTTGAAAACAATTATGTGCACTTACAACATTTTCTTTTATATTCTCTCACGTTACTTATACAAAATAACAAACGATAAATGTGAAATCAAAATATCAAAAAATCGATTATAAATCAAATAACCTAATCATAAATCGAGACAGGGTTAGAAACCAGGTCTTCTCTAAAACCAACCGCCTTTTCATACGGCGGTTGTAATTGAAAATAATGTTCAGAGAGCATCCGACTCCAACCGCCGATCCAAACCGTGTCTGGACTAAGTCCAGCCGCGGTTTTAAAAGAATTTACACAAATTCATAAAAACTGAATTAATAATAAGTAAGACTTTAGCGCTTATACAAATATTTTACTTCTCTTGGTTTGATATCGATACTTAAATAATTTGTTTGACGTACTATAGGTAAATTTGATAAATTTATCGACACTATAATGGTTAAAAATATTATTAGTGATCGAGTTCATATAAAAACTTAAAATTAATTCAAAAGCCTGTGATTCATTGGATGATGTTGATTGAACTTCAATCAAAGATACAAATTTAGTTGTTTACAAGTTCATTCATAGATGCATCACTCATATATCACTTGAACCTCCCATTTAATCTGTCTTTTGCAGCACCAGTCTAGCTTTCAGGGTGATTAAAAAAAGAGTGTGTCATGGTAGATGCAAAAATTAGTGAAACAAGGTTTTGGTTTTCAATACTAAAAGAGAGAAAAGTTCCTCAAAATAACCTGAACTCCTAGCACAAATAAATCACGGATGTGCTGGAAAGCACTAACTAGAATCAGACTCATATAAACCAATATTATAGAGCCAGGGGCAATAAGAAAAATATCTAAAGGTGATCATGTCTAGAATAAAACACAAAAACAGAGTTCCAAGACCTTCATGCTCTAAAATTATATCCAAAAAGAACACAGAATTCCCCCCATTTGACTGTAGTAGTACTGGACACAGGCTAAGAAGCCCAAATCATTAAGACAGCATCATCTGGTGGGTAAGATAGCATCCGGACCTTCTTCTACACTGTTAGCAACTCTTAGCACGACATGATGAGACGACTACATGATGCAACATATTTCAGTGCCAGATCGGGAGATAAATTAAGGCCGGGGCCTCTTGTTGCTACTGCAAGAGGGGCACTTGTACTGCTTGATGTGCTCAGCCCTAGCTGGAGTGATCTTCACGCACTTCCCATGGAACCATTTCTCACAAATGTCGCAGCAGATCCAGAATTCATCAGCACCATAATTTTCACCACATGCACCGCATAGGGCATCACCATGCTCTTCCTCATCTTCTTCCTCCAGACCCTCATCATCCTCATCCTTGGATGCCATATCCTTGGAGTATTTTACTGGTTCCGAGGCTCTCTGCATTGGGGTAAAATACCCAAACAGTATATTAGGGAATGCCAACTCCTTATAAAAAATACAGCGTCATAAGGCACACACATTATGTTGATTGCAGAGTCAAACAAGATATCCATAAATATGTACTGCTACCATTTGAAACCTTGCTTGTAATCTGAAGATAGTTACTGTATAAAGCCTATTCATAAGTTCTTCTATCCAATATCACATCAATTCCTTTTAAAGGGGGGATTTTTTTTATAAATAGCTGAACAAGAAACCAGATAATACCACAAAGAAACCTTAAGCTAAGTTGAACAAGACTAATCATTCGGTAACTAGTGAAGAAGAGGCACTCATAGCAAACTGCACTTTGTAGTAGAATTGAGTGTATTTGGCTGACACTATAAATATTTTATTAGTAACTTAATTCTTAACTGCTTAGTTACAGCAACATTTAAATTAAAACTTAATTTATAATATCAAATCGCGAAGTACCAAAATAAGTACTTGTTCTTAGCTACTTGTAGAGAATGCAAATCCAATAACTCAAACAGGAGCCTTCTACGAGTTAATAATGATTTCAAGTCCATGAAAATTAAGGCGCATCTCACTAAATTCCAAAAAAATATACTATCAGTCTATCAACTTTGGGTAAAATGCAGTCTGTTAATTTTGACCACGTATCAGATACAATGCTCCGATGTGATCCATAGTAGTTGAAATTACAAAATGAAGCACTAAATCACCATCGCTTATATGCCAAAGTAGAGCCTAAATACCCATTCCTATGGCTATAATATTAATAAAAATTATAAAGTAATGATAATTTTTACCCCTTTTGATCCAGACTTGGATTTGTTGCTGCTGTGATTCGAAACAGATGATTTCTCCTTAGACTGTTTCTTTCCACCACCACTACCACTAACAACCTCAAATATGGTAGGTAGATCATTGATCATATTGAACAGCCGTTTCCTGCAAAACACTCATCATGCAGTACAATAATTTAAGGAATATTACGTAATCAAAGCAAGCTAGGTGTATCATGAATAATTGATGAAGATCCCGCACCCAATCGACAAAATAATTTAATAAGGGAACCAAAGTTCAAGCAAAAAATAATAAGGAGATTAAGTTAATAGATTATTCTTCACAATACAAAGCAATGAATCATGGCCAATGGCATCACTTATTAGCATCATTATGTTTAAGCAAAATCCAAAAGTCATAGGAACAAAAGAAGAAAAGATCGGTTAAAGAAATACCTATCAGTCTTGTCAAATCCAAAACGAGCACCAAAATAAAAAGCTACTGCAAGCAACCAAGCATCACTATGCACAGCAACCAGAGACAACCAATCCTTTTCTGGCATGCCATCCCGTGCAAAGTTGATACCTAATGCAGGTTCAGGAAGCTCTGGAGGGACCTCTTCGGCAGGCAAATTCACTTCCCATTGCTCATTAGGAAATCCATACAAACAAAGATTTTCTTTCTCTGTAATTTGAAAATAAACATGTTAGCAAATTTAGAGGTACTTCAAATAACTTAAATGTTCTGCAGTAACTACAGATAGGCAAGGCAACAAAAACATGTGGAAATGGAAGTCTACAGAAGATATTGAATGATAAGATATTTGAACTGCAAGTACAACTCAGCAGCTGAAAATTAGATAAAATACTGGTCCTTATTTCTTTAAATAACACTAAGATGCACTCGAGATACAAGTCAACCACAAAATTTTATGACAATTATAAATGCTCCCCAAATTATCAGCATTCCAGAGAGTGAAGGGAGACAAATTGCTTCTTCCACTAAATATGAGGAGTTTACGGGGAACGGACAATGTATCCAATGGAACCACTTAAAGGAGAGAAAAAAAGGATCTAACAGTAGGTTCCTTTGGCTTCACAGTACTCCTTACAAAGCTTGGTGCACCATAGTTACAAATAACCTACTACTCTGTTAATGTTGCAGGACTGCAAAAATTCAAACATAATGCCTCAGATCTCAAAAACATCTTACTATTGAAGATGAAAAAGGGTGCACTATTTATCATTAATTGCTGATAATATCCCTGAACACGTTGAAAAAAAGTTTAGTTTAACAAATTCCAGTGACATGAAATGCACATCAATCCACAACTTTTCGAAGGCTACATGCTTCGGGAGTTACATCATAAGCACCAATTCAAACTGTAGTTAGCATTGTCAACTGCAATTTTTATTGGCAACCAAATATGTCAGGAAAATTAAAGCTAAGTTATCCATGTAAGAAGAAAGCTGTATAAATGCAACCCCGTAGAGGTACACTAAGTTATGATTAGTTATAAGAGGGATAAGAATATATGGGATTATTAGGATAAAAAGCAAGCAGTTGATGATAATGACTGTATCTCTAAAGCTAAATAAATACTGCTAAAATCAAGAATAACAATACTACCAAAAGTCACAATATATTGAAGACACGTAGCCTTCATAAGAAAGAAAAATGGCCGGTGCAAGTGTATCCGAATGATGATCAAACAATAATTTTTACATCTACAACATTTCTCTGCATTAGGTACCACATATTATTCAATAAAGAGCAAATTACAGCAAACGATACCACACAAACATCAATTTTGATGACTGGATAATTATAAATGTAATCTAAGTATAAGAACCTAGTAACTGTAAAACCAAAATTTTCACACAGCTTGCAATAAAAAGCACATATTGTGACCATCAATGAAGTCCCAGTAAGAATAGTAAACCCAAAACAGAACTGGGAGGAACGCAAAAGTGAAAATTTCAATACAACTGAGAATCTCGTAAAGAAAATAAAGGCATAAGAAGAGTTACTCTTTCTGACTCCATAAACACATTCCAGATGATTCAACTTAGGAGTCGAACCAATTGTATACTCCGACTCACAACATGTAACTCTCGTGTCAACAGATACCCAGTACACAAAAGAAGAAGAAAAAGCAATGCTAAAGGAAGGCTGAGAAGGGAATCTCACCAGGATCACACTGCTGGTAGAACTCTTCGACATCTGCGAAGGGAAAAAGAAAAGAGGTTCAGTACCCCCAAAACCCTAAACGGACATCGGAGTTCAAATTAAATTAAAAAAAAAAAGAAAAGGGGGAATGAGGGAGTTAGTTAGGAAACCATGGGTTAGAGCTTTGATCATGCCCGACCTCCGGCCCTTGAAATCCCGGAAAACCTCTTCAACGGTTCGAGGATTGTAGGCCGCAGTCCCGTCCATGGTAGACTGTTTCGCAGGGAGAGGGTTTAGGGTCCGGCGGAGCGAGTGAAGACGAAATTGAGGGGCCGGTGGCAGCGAATGGGATAGAAGAACGTGGGGTGGTCTTCAGCGGAAGAGAGAAGTGAGAAAGGAATGACCACAACAAGTAGCCGAGCGGAGCGACTGAATTAATTTTTTTTTCTTTTTCGGCTTCGTTAGAATATAGAATTGGCTTTGGCTACCTATAAATGTACACAATTTATCTTTCTTATTATAGATATTTAGGTCTGTCGAATATACCGGATACATAAGTTATATATTATAGTGTTTATGTTTCAAAGTTCAAACCCATAAAAAACAACATCGTTTCATAATCCTAAAATTCTAAGGCTGTGTTTGGTTTAGGAAAAATTTAGTGGAAAGAAAAATTTAATAGAAAATCAGTAAAATTCATTGTTTGGTTCAGATGGAAAATAGGAGGGAAAGAAAATTAGATGAAAAATGTGATTCTACATATATTAAACAAGTTCAATGTATCTTAAACAAATAACCATTTTTTGAACAAATTCAATGTATTATCAAATTCAATGTATGAAATGATGAAATGTTGATATTTTTCTACCTATTTTTCATAAAACTTTCCACAGATATAAAAAATGTAATGGATTCCCAACAATTTTCCTTGACGTTTTCTTTATGAAACCAAACAAAGGAAAATTAGATGGAATCCTTCAAGGATTCCATTTCCTTTCAATTTTCCGTCAAACTTTCCTTTCCACCCAATTTTCCTTAAACTAAACACAGTCTAAATCTTAAAACCTTAAAAACACTAAAAAACAAAGCCCAAAAATACAAAAATGCTAGAAACTCTAAAATACTAAAAAAACCTAAACCCTCGTATTGTAAAACTCTAAAATATAATTCAAAATGGTGTTATTTTAATAAATATATTTAATCATTTTTTCTAAATATATTTATTTTTGATAATTTTTTTTTGACATTGTCAATAAGAGGAAATGAAACGGAAAAGGAGATTGTGTTTGCAGGAATACATAATTTTCGTATGCATTATTTTTTTTGTTTAAAATATGATTATTATTATTCGATTTTATTATTTATAATCATTATAATCCTAAAATATTGAAATTATTTTAATAATTAAACAAAAATTTACACATATTCAAGTACTAAAAGTATTTTTTTTATATTTCTTTTTAATTTTTATGGATCCAATCCTTTTCTCTCCTAATCAAAACAGGATTCCCGATCACTGCCACCTTATTGTGTCAAACCATCATCGTCTATATAAAAGAAAACCACCAACAACTTAATGATCTTCAATCGCCACCGCCTCACCTCATCCACCCATACATTTTCAACAAACCACCTCCATTAGATTTGTCAAGTCATGATATAATAGATTATGGAGCTTGATTTATCGAGTTGAGCCAAACTGGATGGGCCGAGCTGATGGCCGAACCTGATGAATCGAAGATGGGCTAGGTCTAATGGGCCAAGCTGATGACTGGGCCCGATGGTCTTGCTGGGCTGGGTCTGATGAGCCTTGTTGGTCTGGGCCTGATGAGAAGTATGTGAAAGGAGGCTCCAGAGGTTACCTTATTATCTGTTTCTTTCAGCCGAGGAAGATGCGTCTAAGGCGACTGCGGATAGAGGGTTTGTCAGCGTGGAGGCAGCGTGGTGGAAAGCAGTGTGATCGAGCTTCCGCGAAGATAGCGGAGATGACATGGATCTGATGGAGAAAAGACTGGTCTATCAGGTACAACACGATTCTAATTTTTTCGTCTGGAAGACCGCCGGAACGAAAAATGAATGTATGGAGGTTTGCTCCGAAGATGAAGCTTGTAGATGTAACAGATATGTTGCCTCGGAAATGCGGATCTGAAGAAGTTTTTTTTTTTTTTTTAGGATTGAACGATGTGATAGTTTGCTGCATGAAAAAAAAATTATCTGGCCTCAATGAGAGTAGATGGAGATGGAGTTAGCTCTGATACCATGTTAGAAAATGATGAAAGGTAATTTGTTCATTGAGTTGAAGTTGTTTATATACATGAATTTTGAGACACCTAAAGTATTGGGGTGGGTAGAGCAGGTGACCTAACATACCTAATATGTGACATTGAGTTAGCTCTTATCTCAATTCTGATTTCTAAAAACCGAAGAAGTTTGAAGGTCATCAATATATCTTGAAAAGTTTACATGAATCAAGAGCCCATATTTGTAGCTTGAAAATTAAGCTATCTCACACATATATAGAGACCTCAACAAGGGATAAATGTGTGCGGTGAAGTACGATAAAAAGTAACGGGCATGACAGCAAGCAAGGGAGTGGTGGAGAGCAGCAAGAGAGTTCAACCTAGCATAGGTTCGAGTAAGATAGTTTATATTATTTTACTTGTATCTATGTCTATAGTTTTTAGTAGCTAATTATCTTGTGTAGTTCAGGTGCTGTAAACTTGTGACAATTATTGTGAGATAGTTTGTTGATATTGTTACTGTACAGAATCTGAATGATTGCATTAGCATGCATAACAAAACTAATGTGTGCAGTACCTCATTTCATGAAACTTAGGCACTTAGATATGAATGCGAGACAAAAGCCAAATACAAATGACATAGAGCATAAATAGTAACCTATCCTAATTTTTGTGAATGCAACATAACTTTGTCTGAATTCCCTATCACAGTAGTAAAACTGCGTATGTCTTGTCACTAGGCTGACAACCTACTAGAGCATGTGAGATAAATAGAATTCATATCATTGGCTCAAGAGTATGATGGATGTAGAATAAGAGCAATTGTTTACACTCTGGAATATAGATTGTATATTTTGCTGAATTCAAGCATGGATAGAATTTAATTTTTTTTATTAATGATCGATAATCTCACAAATGAAGTCGCCTGAACTGCATTTTTATCATATTGATCTCTTTACTTAGTGTACAAGTTGAAGTAACCACAATCACCATTACAACCTGAAACCCTCATTGATTTGAGTCGTTTGTTTGTCAAATTGTCAAGTTATTAACGTGTCAGGAACTCATCTGTGTGGATTGACATTGAACTACTAACTAGTGAGCACAGCTATATAAATTTATTTGCATAGGACAGCCCAATGACGGTCCTATCACTGATCTACCAGGTATTGAACACATTTCCTCTTCCACTACCCGTCATTTTACAATAATGACATACATCCTCTCTAGAAGGACTAGGCCGACAATTAGTCTAGGTTTGTGATGAGGACATCGCGTCATGGATTCTACAAGCTGTATCAAATTTGAAACGACCACAACTCTCAATTTCAAATGTTGGTGAAAGCCCATAAATATTGATTGAAAAAATCTCAATGTCAGCATTCTAATGGATCCAGCCGTGTGTCAAAATTCCATCTGAGCTATCTCCAATCCTCCAAACAAATTTCATTGTTTTTTAGTACAAATTTGGCTTTAGGCTAAAGTCACACTGATAATAGGATTTCGACTGTGGGCCTGGGCCTATTAATATCAGTTCAAATCTTATCAGTGATAGAAATCCTAATTAGTTTATGAGAAGTCCTATCTTCCTTATAAATAGATAGCTGCAAACATCTTTTTCAGGTAGATTTTGTTTAGATTTAAGTTAGCCGCTGATTCTTTTTCCTGTGTTCGCACGTGTCGACTAGATCGCCCGTTTACTTATTTTCAAAATCCTGACTCTTATTTTATTTCAAATTTGTTTGTGATCAAATTTGCAATTTCAGTTGCTTATTCATCTCGTTCTTGCTCGTTTATCGATTGCTTACAGGTGCAAGGACCTTCGTGGTCAGGTTGATCGTGCTTTCACAAGTTCAATAGCGCTTATAAAGTAGGTGTAACGTTTTCTAAGGCGCAACGTCCTGGACAGATGTAGTCGGATCACCTACATCTCCTCCTCCCTAATCGAAACTCTTTCTCATTGAAAGATCAGGACCACATAAACTTATATCAATTGGTATCATCGACAGATTTCTCAGTGAGAGATTTTTAAATTATTTCCCTTCATTTTCTCCCCCCTCCTTACTACCCAAAAAAAAAACCAGAATTTTTTTATTCTTTAATTCCAGATTTTAGTTTCTAAATTCCTCTTCTCCTAAACCCTAAGCCTACACACACTTAGAGCCTTTTTTTCTTGGTCTTGGCTTATTGAATTTTCTGTTGCACTATCGTATCTAGTTGCTGGTCTAGGTTTCTCATCTTTTTGGGATTTTAGCACGTTAGAATTTTTTTTTTCTTTGCTTACATTTATGGATCTTGAATTTTTGTAGTTCATTGAACAAAACTCGGTCTTCAAAAAAAAAACAGAAAGAAAAGAAAAGCAATTGCAGAAGTTTTAGTTACATTCATTATTTGTGATAGGCTGTTTTCTACTCTGTGACTACGTTTGTGTATAGGCTCGCGTCTCTAGCAGACTCTAGTAGCTTCAGGCCAGCACAGTCCCGTCATTAAGCATTATTCAATTTGCCTTTGGCCAATGTGGTTCCGGCTTGTATCTCATTCTTTTTCAGCCTATCCCTATAGCCACACTACATATTCATCTACAACTTAAAGTTATTTGCGAGTTGCATCGATACATCTACTTTTAGAATTTTTATTTATTTTTTGGCAGCCATCACCACTTGAAAAGTTTGGTAAAAATTTGCAAGAACTTGTTTAAAGAAGCTAAGAGTGAGAGATTTGAGAAAACCACATTCTTGAGGAATCATATATTTTAAAAACTACTTCATTGAGTGAACTATTTTTTTTCTTAAGAGAACCCAATTCTAGTAGCACATAGGGGTATATTTTGTATTTTTTTGTGTTTTTCACTAACAATGACGGGATCTTCAGAGAATATTCGGGTGGGTATAGAAAGCAAGCGTGAATCCTTAGATATCACAGTAGGAGAAATCAAAACTCTAGTTGCAATCTGCAACTGACTTGGAGTGATGAGTCATTCTCCTCTGAAAATAACAAGCACAAATCAACGAATCTTGTTGGGAATCACCCACACAAATGTCAATCTGGATTCCCGAACCACGCGGCATAAGCTCGGATCCGGAAAGCCACAAAACCAATTTCATGGCTTTGGCGGTAATCCGAATTACCAGATACAGATCTGGATCCGGATTACCTATTTCTTACTTTGAACATTCTCAATCCAGATCCGAGATATAAATCTAGATCTGAATTGAGAAATCCCAAAAGAAAACATATACAAAATGAAATAAAAGTAATACTATATTACCTTAGTTTCGTTGTCTCGTTTTCTTCGTGCGGCAGGTGACGCACCTCTAACGGTATCCACACACAAGTGTGGGATCCCACGTCTGGCTGGAGTACTAGCTCCCTTCCGGATAAAACCCTAATCTCACTCACTAGTGTTTCCGTTATCGTATAACGGGAATTGTGTATCTCAAATAGAAACCCTAGGCTTCTATTTATAGTGAGTTACGGGCTTCGCCCTGCGGGCCAAGCCCATCAGCTGAGTTACCGGGCCTGCGTCGTGGGTCAGACCCAGTGGGTATTATCCATGGGTCAAACCCATGGATTAACCCAGCTGGTTTATCCAAATCAGACATGGGTTGAACCGAATCATATCCGGACCAAATCTTATTCGGTTTACATTCAACTTAAGATCCCATACTTGCTTGTATGCGACCCTTTAGGTTTATTCCTATTCAGCCATGGGTTGGAGCCCATTAATCATAAGTGGCCTCTAGTAAGACGTTATGATTCCTGATTAAGAATAAATTGGTTCGAAACAACCAAACCTTTAGTCAATACGAGTCAATTCAACTGGTTTAATGGGCAGACTCCAACAATCTCCCACTTGCACATAAACCAGTTATTAATAATTCCTCTGTCCAGCAATATCTTGAATGAGCGTAAGGAAGGACAAAGTGTTATCCTTATTAGGCTCATTCACATTTCTCGATCTCTGAGTAAGAATGATATATCAAACAACTGACTCTCAGTCCGTTTGAGCACGGCCATGCATTTCTCAATCTTAACTCATCGAGGGGCGCAAAGATATTTCTCTCATCATATGAGATTGACAGATCCATCTTGTTTGTTCATATTCCTCATCAAGATTCATAACATACCCAATAATCACCTTTATAACTACCGGGTTTATTGGTAGCGTTTGATGATATCAAAATATGTCACTCTTCAAGCAGGAAAACATGAGCAACTCAGGTTAAAGACTATACTCGTACACTATAAGATTTACTTATAACACTTACAACCTTACAATAATCTTAAAACGTGTCAGTCCAATACATATTCCCTAATATGTATCTATGTTATTAGTTTGGTATCCAATACCAATAACCTGTGAAACATGGTCATCAACTAATCAACATACTAATCTTTAAAGATTATTGCATTCCAAAAACAATAATCATCGAATAGGGACATTTTAGTATAACATTGCTTTGTGAATTTCAGAGTCTCACAATCAAGTCACATACTTGATGATCTGAAACAATTTTGTTATTCAAGGAATGAAAGAGTAATATTTCTCAAATATCAACTCATACGGAGACGCTAACAAATATAACTACTCCCACTCAAACTAAGACCAGTCATACATGTGTCTAAGGCCTAAGGCTGCTGTATGCCTGTTATGCTTAGCTTGATTAAGGGGCTTTGTCAACGGATCAGCAATATTGAGATCAGTTGGTACTTTGCACATCTTGATATCACCTCTAGAAATGATCTCTCGTATGAGGTGAAATCTTCTGAGTACATGCCTAGATTTTTGATGATCTCTAGGCTCCTTAGCTTGTGCTATCGCCCCGTTATTGTCACAATAAAGGTCTATTGGATCAGAAATGCTAGGGACTACTCCTAGTTCCGTGATGAATTTTCTGATCCACACAGCTTCCTTTGCTGCTTCCGAAGCAGCAATGTACTCAGCTTCCGTCGTAGAATCGGCAACTGTGTCTTGCTTGGAACTTTTCCAGCAGACTGCTCCGCCATTCAAACAGAAAATGAATCTAGATTGTGATCTGAAGTCATCTCTATCGGTTTGGAAACTAGCATCGGTGTAACCACTTACAATGAGCCTTTCCGCACCTCCATATATAAGAAACATTTCTTTAGTTCTTCTCAGATACTCTAAATTTATGTATGGATTGAACCCTGAAATTCTATTAATTTCAGGTTAGAAAAGAATCCAATTATGTCACTCCTTCGTTTCATGTTGCTTGTAATGCTGAAAAAGAAATGTAGGGTGTTGGATTGGCACAAAAACTAACTTTTTTACAGGAAGTGTGGATTCTTGGTCTCAACGCACTTGTGAGATGCCATCAAATCTAGTACCTCCTGCGCTTCACACAAATTGCAACCCACTTCCTTATACGTCAATATCATCACCTCACATAAATGAAGCAACTAAGGAATTAGCAAAAGCATACGCTAAGAGGTCTTCACACGTTGAATCTTCTAGGTGAATGATGGATGTTCAATGCTTACAATGCAATGGATATGGTCATGTGCATAAAGATTGTCCAAATAAAGCTGACTATGTAGGGGAAGATGAAAATTTTAATAAAGAAAAAGATATTTACGCTGAAAAAGCTTAACATAATGAGAGTCTTGTTTTGCAACAAGGGCAAAGTGTAGAAATTGAGAATGCAGAACATAACCAGCGACACGAATTTTTTCACAACAAATGTATGATCAAGGAACATTCATGCCACATTCTCATTGATAGTCGAAGCTGCAACAACTTTGCAAGTTCTGATATGGTAGTAAAACTTGCTTTGATAACTAAATTGCATCCCCGCCACACTGCAATCAATGGTTTAATAGCAGCGGTGAGATAAAGGTAACCCGATTTTTTAACGTTCAATTTGATATAGGTTCATATCATAATGTTCTTGACTGTGATGTAGTGTGTATGTAAGCATGTCCTATGCTTTTAAATAGACTATGGTAGTATGATAAGGACTCATTGCATCATGGTAGAACTAATATAAATTTTTTTGTGCATTACTTTAAAAGGCTATATTGCTGAATCTAGTGAAGAAAAAAATTTTAGAGTATAAAAAATTAGAATATCAGATTATGGTAAAAGAGCCAGATCAAGATAAAAAGAGAAATACTAGATTATTTCATTGGAAGAAAAATGTGATCAAGTTGAAAAGTGCTTACTTTGCTATCAAATCTGATATGCATGAGTTGAATTCTATCAATTCGATTTGTAATGCTTCAGCATGCAAAGAAGTTTTATTTTCACTTAAGGATATATCTTCTTTTTTGTCTTTTGCTGTCGCTAACCTTTCGCATGAGTACACCGACATCTTTCCAGAGGACAGACCACCAGGACTACCATCAGAACATCAAAGTGATTTGAGTTCAAGAGTATCATTGCCAAATCGTGTGCCGTACACGACATATCTGGAAGAAACTAAAGAAATACAAGTCGAGTTCAAAGATTGCTTGATAAAGATTATGCAGTTACTTCCACATTTAAAGCCGCAAATGTCAACCCTTACATGGGACTAGAGGAAGAGCTTGAGTCGAAGACGACTCAAATGTAAGAAGAGGAGGATGACGAGGACATCGCATCATGAATTCTGCGAGCTGTATCAAATTTGAAATGATCATAACTCTTAATTTCGGACATTGGTGAAGCCCCATAAATAGTGGTTGGAAAGATCTCAATGTCATCTTTCCAATGGATCTAGCCATGTGCCAAAATTCAATCTGACCTATCCGAAATCGTCAAAAAAAATTTTGTGACTTTTTATTACAAATTTCGGCTCTGGGCTTAAGTCAGACTGGTAATAAGATTTCGACTGTGGGACTGGCCTATTTATACAGTTCCAAATCTTATCAGTGATAGAAGATCTAATTAGTTTATAAGAAGTCCTAGCTTCTTTATAAATAGATAGCTGCAAACATCATTTTTATTTGGATTTTGTTTAGATTAAAGTTAGCCACTGATTCTTTTTCCTTTATTTACGTGTGTCGACTAGATCACCCATTTACTTGTCTTTAGTATCTTAACTCTTATTTTATTTCAGATTTATTCTTCGATCAATTTGCAATTTCAACTACTTATTCATCTTTTTCTTGCTCGCTCTTCAATTGCTTGCAACTACAAGGACCTTCATGGTCAGGTTGATCGTGCTTCTATAAGATCAATTGAGCTTGTGGAGTAGGTGTAACGATTGTTAAGGCACAACGTCCTGGAGAGTTATAGTCAGATCGCCAAAATCTCCTCCTCCCAAATCAAAACCTTTCTCATCGAAAGATCGAGGCCACATAAACTTCTGTCAGTTTGGGGTTTTGCACTGATTCTGAATCATAGTTTTTCACTTGCCCATCCTTTTGTGACTAGATGTCTCAGCTCCAATTAAGGATTGTGACATTGTTTCCTTCTTAATACGATGCTCTTATAGCTCAAGCATCTTATGCAATTTTGGTATTGACTTCCTTTGTTGTATAGGTGGTAACACACTGTAAAACTTTGTAAATCTGAGCTAAGAAATGTAAGTATGATGTTTTTGGTCAATTCCTTAGGAATTTCATGTTTTAGCTTTTCAGATTCTCTAAGTGCTCAATCAATATGAGTACATATTTACCCACTAGAGTACCTATTTCATGCTGACTCAATATGAGAGATTTAACCTAAGCGAGTCCCTCAACTTAAATCGGCACTTGAAAAAGGTTATCTAGGTTCATGTATATTTCATAGGCTCCCATGTTTTTAACTGCTTTCGTAAGTCAGATTGCATGGTATCTAACATGAGATAAATACACATCCTGTGAATCACCCTTATACTTCTTATAAGCATTCCTCTCTTCACGAGAAGAATCGAGAGCAAGAACAATTTAAGGGAGTGGATAGTCAAGAACATATTCTTTATCCTCTATTTTGAGAACCATTCTCAAATTTTGAAGCCACATGCAAAAGTTTGTTTTCTCAAAACATCCATTTGAATGATTGCTAGCGGAAAAATTTTTGATAGTGCAGCGGTTGACATTATAAAAATTCTACAATGGGAAAATACAAAGAGTACTTAATAAAATTTCGTGAAATTTGCTAATAGTTAACAAATTTTCTTACTATACATAAAAAATGCACACCTGAAGTACAGTAAGCCAAGACCCATGTCTCGTTAAATCTTGAGTTATCTTTAGGGCTCATCTTCATATTTAAGTATATAGGTAAGCAACAATTGCTAATCACATCATATGCAACTCTAGATGGTTGGACTCATCTCAAATTTTGAAGCCACATGCAAAAGTTTGTTTTCTCAAAACATCCATTTCAATGATTGCTAGCGGAAATTTTTTTGATAGTGCAGCGGTTGACATTATGAAATTCTACAATGGGAAAAATACAAATAGTGCTTCATAAAATTTCGTGAAATTTGCTAATAGTTAACAAATTTTCTTACTATACATAAAAAATGCACACCTGAAGTACAGTAAGCCAGGACCCATGTCTCCTTAAATCTTGAGTTATCTTTACGGCTCATCTTCATATTTAAGTATATAGGTAAGCAACAATTGCTAATCACATCATATGCAACTCTAGATGGTTGGACTCATCTCAAATTTTGAAGCCACATGCAAAAGTTTGTTTTCTCAAAACATCCATTTCAATGATTGCTAGCGGAAATTTTTTTGATAGTGTAGCGGTTGACATTATGAAATTCTACAATGGGAAAATACAAATAGTGCTTCATAAAATTTCGTGAAATTTGCTAATAGTTAACAAATTTTCTTACTATACATAAAAAATGCACACCTGAAGTACAGTAAGCCAGGACCCATGTCTCCTTAAATCTTGAGTTATCTTTACGGCTCATCTTCATATTTAAGTATATAGGTAAGCAACAATTGCTAATCACATCATATGCAACTCTAGATGGTTGGGTGACATTCAATATCTTGCTTCTCAAATCTTATGCCTTAAAGCTAAAACTTTTTGGATGCCGTGTTAAGCTAACAAAGCCGAACATGTAAATAATTGTTTCTTATCTTGTCTCACTAAGATAGTTAGAAATCAATGTCTTTAGCACGTCCCATTCACTGATAGACGAAGTGTTGACAACTGTTCGATTTTGTAAATGCCTTTTATTGTAAAATATTACAAAGGGTAATTTTTTATTGAGGCTATGTGTATGCTTTCATAAATATTATCAAAATCATAAGAATAATAAAGTGAGGAAATGTAATATATATTGTGAAATAGTTGACCCTAATTTTAAAGAAAATAAATGAATAAAAGGTTTTTCAACTTCTAGATAGCCATCCCTGCTTGCATCTTTTGTCTTTCATTCATTAAACTCCTTCAAACTATCTTGACTATATATGCTACGATTTACAAAAATAAAAATATTAGGTAGGCCGTATTTTTAAACTTACATAAACATAGACAATGTGCATGTCACAATCAAATAAACTAAGGTCATACTATTCACCGTGCATTTTGACAAATAATATCAACATATTAAAAAAATGAATGAAATATTTTATGTATAGAATTATGAACAAAAATTTTTAAATTTAGTAAACAATGAATCTTCTGAAGATGCAATTCGAAAATTAATCTGTAATAGTTTTGCTGTAAATTAATTTAATTTGAATCAACTGTATATCATAATCAAAATTTGACATTTGATTTATTAGTTGACCATACCAAAAAAATTAGAACATTTATTTCAAATTCCTTTAAATCAATAGAAAATTAAGTTAAAAGTAAATCAATTGAATTACTGGTTCAACAATTAAACTAAAAACTAAACTAATTATATTTGGACCAAAGCAAAATTTTAAATTACTTACGGGTTAACAATTAAATAAGAAATCAGACCTTTTAAAATCAAATCGAACTGATTTTAAAAACAAAAATTTGAACCTCAAATCAAATCGGTTCAATAATGGAACCATACCAGTTTTATTCGATCTGGTTCAACATTTGAACTAAACAAACTCAGCAGGATGTACACCGATCCAGACCTGGACCGGACCAGATCGGAACCGGAAGTCAGAATTTGTCTGGATCAAAGATGGGACCGGAATATTCTGGTCCGGTCTGGTTTGGACAAGAATCTCACAAAAAAAATCAGAGGCGGTAGAAAGATGTTGCGATAAGGACGAAGAGGTTGCAGTAAGTTGTATGTCGACGGAAGTTGGAGGTGAAGTGAAATAAGATATTGAATGGTTGGCAGTTTAGTGCTGCTCACATCTGTAGAAGGGTTGGGCGAGAGGCCGAGATCGACGAGCGATGGGCAATGGACGAAGGCGATGAGTCGAATCTCGAATCGATGGCCGATGGGTGCAGGCATGAGGCGTGACTCGTGATTGACCGATTGAGGACTGAGGCATGAGGCGTGCGTCAGTGCGTGTTTGCATCGTTGCGTCCGCGTTCGTGAGGTGAGGGAATGAGGCGTGAGGGAATGAAGGAATGAGGGTGAGTGTAAGATTTGGGAATTTCCCCATTCATCAAACGACGTCATTTTAATTGATTCTGATCCATCCTGGTCAGACGGAATATTTCGGTGTTCAGACCGGACCGGACTGAAACTCGGATTGCTCAAAATTCATGGACCGAAGACTGGACCGGAATCAACTGGTCCGATTCGGTTTGGTCTTTCCAGTCCGGTTCTAGATCATTTTCCGGTACGGACCTAATTCTATACACCCCTACTCAGTGCTTCA
Organism: Kalanchoe fedtschenkoi; assembly: GCA_002312845.1. Lineage (NCBI taxonomy): Eukaryota > Viridiplantae > Streptophyta > Magnoliopsida > Saxifragales > Crassulaceae > Kalanchoe > Kalanchoe fedtschenkoi. The sequence goes on along the minus strand of NQLW01000040.1, from coordinate 721,491 downwards.
AAAAACACACTTTCGCCATTCACTTAAACACACCAGGAGGGCAGACCAAGATCTTCTTTGAAGAACTCCGCCCACAATAAGGGTGAATCGATTCAAAATCAATAGACCGAGTTAGAAAAGCGTAAACGGCACAGATTCGCATCACCTCGTACTTGGAAGAACCAAGTTTGACTCGTCGAATCATCTTCTTTCCCAAACTCACTTTGTCATTAAATCACAAGCCATGATATTAAAAGATAACTCTCAAATCATAACCGAAATAAAAATTGAATTGTCGATACCGGATTCAGATAAAACATCTTGACCTCCCTTCATCTTTATGTAACTCCGGGCTGATTTGGCCTCAGGATGCTTTTTAGGCAACTTTTTAATTAAATCCATGCCTTGCATTGAGTGAAGACATGTGAGAAAGTCACATCCGACCCGCCAACGCGCTTGTCGACTGAGCCTAACTTTGTCCGGGTTAGGTCACTATGACTCGGTGACAAGGCCACTGAGTTGACTCGGTCAACTTCCTGGTTTGAATAGATAAACTCAGCCGAGTTGACTTAGATGTACTTGGACAACTTTCAATTGTAGATTCATTAGGAATTGAAAATTTTCTAAAAAATCATTTTCAGTTCTATTACATTCATAAATACAAATTCATAAAAATCATATTATTCGGTTCCGTTTAATTTGATTTTTTAGGATTGAATTACAAAAAAATTTCAAATCATATACAATCTATACAAATCAATTTTGCATGTTGCTATAATACTACTTAAGGAAATCACCCACACAAATGTAATTGATTTCTCACTCTCATAAGCCTAGATCTAGAACATCGTAAAACCAATTCATGGCTTTCGTGATAATTGAATTACAAGATATAAATCTGAATCAAAATTATCCATATTTTTTTAATTTGTTCTCAATCCGAACATTCACACATAAGTCTCGATCTAAAATGTGAACCCCAAAGAAAATTTATAATGCATTATTACCTTTTTAGATTGCCTTATTTGATAAACACGACAATTGTCGCGCCTTTACCGACATCAACACACGGGTATATGATACCGCATCTTCTTTGAGTACTAGCTCCCATGGGAAATCTTATTAACTCTCATACAAGTGTATCCTATTATCGAATAACAGAATTGTGACATCATATGAAAGCAGAAACATCATGCTTCTAGTTATAGCAAGAATTGAGCTACTCAGCTTGGACTTGTGGGCAAAGCCCAACAAGTGGGTTACTAGATCTGCGCTTGTGAATCTGGCTCAATGAGCAATATCCTTAGATCACACCCATGAGTTCAAATTATCTTCTTTATCTGATTCAGGTACGGGTTGAACGAGATCATATATAGACCGAATCTTATTATTTTTTACTCAATTTAATATCCATCACGTAATTGTATGCGATCTCATAGGTCTATTCTTAAATAGTCATGGGTTAAAAGTTCATTGATAATAAGAGGCCTTTAGTACGACATTATGATCCATATTTGAGAATAAAATTTGATTCTCGAGACAGTCAAAACCTTAGTCATTATTGAGTCAATAACAGATTTAATGGGCAGAGACTAACACTTATTACTTCTTTTTTCAATTTTTTTCATTTATCAACCTTCTCGATTGTTTTATTCATTCTCATTCACCATTATTTTAAAAAATCTCGATCTTACAATTCAATTTATATTCAATCAACAAGAATTCGAAACAATATCCACTTTAAATGAATATAAGCAAAATTTGAGTCAGTTCAAAAGAACATAAACTAGATTGAGAAATTAAAAAAAAAGTTTAAATTTAAGAGTTTTAAAGATGACCGTTTATGAAAATACATGTCAGAAGTTTTATTATCCTCAAAAAAGAAAATTCGTAAAATTTAAATTGAGTATTTCATGCTTGAATAAGAATAATCAGTTCCTTTACAAATGAAGGTCAAATGCTGTTTAGTTTTTCAGAAGAACATTGACATAATTCAAAATGAATATGTTCGAAGTTGCGACATTCACAAATTTGTGCTTCAGTTTGAAAGATTTGTGTATGATGATTTATGAGATGCAATTTTAAGAAATGTAATAATCAAAATGAATATTTAGGATACAATCTAAAATAAGGAATGAGTATTTTTTTAATTACAAATAAAAATTTTTTGTTGGATTAGTTTTAAACTAGATAAGATTAAAGTTGAAATTATTCACTGAAAAATGAATAGGGAAAAGTACAAAATGAGGGTACACACTATCCTCATTTTAAAATTCATGGTCATTACTTTCCAATTTTAAAATTCGCTGTCATTTTGAATTTAGGACTATTGTTTAATAATTGAATTTATAATCACAACCTATCTAATTATTATTTATAAATTATAATCAAGCACCTAACTAAAACAATATCATTTTTATACATTTCCATTCACTTGGAATCTAATTGTAAATATTTCAACTCGTACCAATGTCTCACCGAAATAGCAACCCAATAACTACGTCGAATTTGGTCCATTAAAGAAGGATAAGCGTGTTAGAAAGAGTTTGGATTGAATTATGAAACAAAATAAAAATGATAATTAAATGTTATAATTATAAATTGCTCCATTATCGAAAACAATAATTTTAAAATTCACAGTGAGAGGTGCAGACGGATTTGAAAAAAAAAATGATGACAAGTGTAACAAAATTATCTATTTTTGTAAGATGCTTAATTATAATTTGTAAATAGTAATTATAACCTGTAATTATTAATTCAATTATTACATAACAATCCTTAAAATTCAAAATAACCGTAAACTTTAAAATTAAAAAATGACGATGGTGATTTTTAAAACGAAAATATTACATACCCTATTTTATATTTTTGTCAAATGAATATGATTCTATTATTCTAAACGGAGAATTTGATTCATAGTGAGAGGGACCCATGACACCCACAAATGTGCAATTTATGTTTAAGCCACCCTCACTCCTTTTCTCTTTATGTCTTCAAATATAAGTTTGTCTGTGTGTCTGTAAATCAATAGGGACAGTTCAAGAAGTTCAAATTTGGAGGTATGAAATAGGTTCAGACATACGATATGAGGAATTAGATAAAATTAAGTTACTTTTTTATTGAGTTAGGTATTGAGCTTTGAACTTTGAATTTAATTCCGTAAGCATAAAATGAATTTTGTTCTGTTTTTAACAAGTATTGGTACCCGTCGTTCCGACGGATTTGGTTCGATTCTGTTCGAGAAAAATTAAAAACCGAATCAAATTATTAGAAACGAAAATTTAAAACCATAACTGAAAATTTAAAACCATAACTGAAAATTTAAAACCGAACCGATCAATTACAAACCGAACCAAACCAACCGATTTCAAACCAAACCGAGCCAATTGAGACCGAACCGACCCGACCCGAACCGGGAGCGTCGCGACGCTCCCAATCCTATTCTGTTATATATATAGATATATATATTTTTATTTATGTTGATATATTTTGGGATGAGTTATATGGTTGAATATGAATTATGATAGTTAAAATTTGGGTTGAATTTATGATATAAAATTGGATCAAATTAAGAATATAAAATTAAAAATTAACTTTTAGTATAGTAAATTTGGGGCAAGGCATCCCCTTTCATCATCATCATGTTCACCTTCATTGTGTATTTTCACAAGTCTCCCAAGCCAAACAGGGACGCATGATCAACCTGGCTTTTATTAATACTCCACTCCCCTTCCTTTGCGTTGCGTTGCAGAAGACACTTTCCTTCCATCATATCCATCCATTTTCAGGGCTACGCTACGCCTGCATAATTACTGCTTGGTACCCATCATCAGCTTCTTTGATTTTGCCGTCAGTTGGCCGCCCTCACTCAAACTCAACCCTCCTGCTGCTGCTGCTGCTGCTGCTGCCATTCTTTGTAGGAAAAAACATTAACAACAGTAGGTAGTAGAATGTTGACTTGCATAGCGCGATCAAAGCAGCAGCCATCCAGTGATGATCATCCACCACCGCAAGTTTCTTCATCACATCCCCCGCTCAAACCCCATCTCACCAAATCCCTCTCTTCTCAGGTGTGTGTGTATATATACATATGGGTGTGTGTTGTATCCATCATTCACTTGTCAGATTTACTAGAAAATATCTGATGACATTGTTAATTAATGGCAGTTCAAGGAGATTGCACTGAAAGCCTCCGGAGCCTACCGGCACTGCAACTCCTGCACCGGTCATCTGAAACACAAAGAGAGCTGCACCATCGACCCATCCTACTCGGTGTCCGCCTCCGCGTCTGACAGGTTCAAATGGTCATACCGCCACCACCGCAGCTTGAGGCTAAAGAGCAAAGGAGAAATGGGCGGCGGCAGCAGCAGCCGCGCCACGGTCTTCGTTGAGGAGAGCGAGCCGAAGGAATGGGTGGCGCAGGTGGAGCCCGGCGTGCTCATCACCTTCGTCTCGCTCGTTGGTGGAGGCAACCATCTCAACCGGATTCGCTTCAGGTAATACAATAATAATGCTACAACAATAAAGCCCTCCTCCTCCGCCTCCTTTTTGACTTTCCCGGTTTCATCGCAGCCGTCCGTTCTAACTGGTAGCAGTAAACGAAAACCATTGATTGAGTATTTGAGATTGATTTGATTTGATTTGATCTTTTGGTTGGTGTTGCATTGATGGCGCCTTAAATTAATTACCACCTCACTGTTTAATCAACGTTTTTTAACTGAAGATCCACTCCGTACAAAACATATTCCGGATAATCAAAACAAACAAACAAACAAAAAAATCTTCTCACTCTGCAGTTTGTATTGTCTTTGGTTCTGAGTAAAGAGTTTCTATGGGAGGCAACTCAACTTTCACACCCAACATTGCATCTTGAATTAATTAAGGCTGTGTTTGGTTCAGGGAAAATTGTAGAGAAAATAAAATTTGATGGAAAGTGAAATCTATCATAGATTTCATCTTATTTTTCTTTGTTTGGTTTAGAATGGAAAATTTGAAGAAAAGTTTCAAAACTCCTTTTAATTTATGTTAACTTTCCTTCTAACTTTTCACATAATTTTCTTTCCCTCATATTTTCCATCTAAACCAAACATTGAATTTTATTAATTTTCCTCTACATTTTCCTTTCCACTAAATTTTCCCTAAACCAAACACAGCTAAGAGTTTCATGTCTTTTAGCAGTTGCATCCACACAGAAAGCTATTGGTTGTTGGCATGAATGAATGAATGAATATGTATGTCTGGTTTAAGCTGTCCATAGTTTTTAAGTGTTTCTATGGAGTTTTAAAAATCGGTGGTCGACGTGTATGTATGTATGTATATTCAATTCATCAATCGGGTCAAAGTAATGGGGTGTGAACAAGATTGTCCTTCAAAACAAATTTATTTATTTTTTTAAAAAAGAACTTTTAAAGTTAGAAAAGTCCAAAGAAATTATGATGTTTTTCATTATTGCTGTATGTGAGTGGGGCTTCTGATCCATTCCATTGCTATCTTGGGTTCCCCTTTTGTTTTCACTAACAATTTCTTTCTCATGCTGTCGGATTGCAAGTCTAGATTCTATCATTTTCACCAGTATTGCTTTATAGAATTCTTTTCAAATCTCACCTTAATTATATGCTTCATGCTGTGGTGTTATCCTTTATCATCACCGCTCAGGTCTGTCCTGTATTGTAATCTATACTGCACTGCCTAATTAGTGATCTTGGTTCTGTTAGGCTTTAGCCAGTCAACAGACACAGAGACAGGGCAATCAGTCTGATGATTATTACGCAGCAACTTAGGCTTAGAATCGATGCACTAGTTTATTGTACTTGTAGGACTCCTTGCATAAATTTGTGGTGAGATTCCAGTTAGCCCATGCCCAATAGCTCACTTGACAGGATATCATTTGTTAATAAGTATCGTAAGTTATTGTTCATATACTGGATGTATCATGGGCGGGGGGCACTTAAGAGTCGGTTCATAAGAACTCGATACAAAGGACTAATTCTACAGGCATGGTCTTCTTATACCAGAGAAGTGTAATGGGTGTGCTTAATACTAGCTAGTTTACAAGCATCAAAGAAATTTAGCAATTCTTAATTTATGTTTTGTGGACCTTTTCCTCAAAGACAATAATAACCCACTTGAACTAATAAAGTGAAAATGCAAGTCACAAGCATCTTAAAGTTAAAGCAAAGTTAGTGCCACCGAAGGGTTGCTTAGTTTGGAATCTGTAGGTCTGGCATGTTCTGCTCCTAAAAAGATTATGACCGGCTACTCTTTTCAGTAGTGTTTTTAGGCTTTATCGCGTAGGAAATGCGTTGCTGTTTCATTTGTTTCACTATGGCCGTAAAATTATTTTGGAATTGTTGCATGATGATTGTTTCCGTGTTATAAACTTAATTACAGTGAGCAAGCTTCAAGTTTCTTACAACTTTTACATTACAGTAGGTCAGTCAAAGCTCCTTATAACTCTAAATCGTCCTTTATTTGACAGCAAGGAAATGTTTGACAAAACACGAGCACAGAGATGGTGGACAGACAACTTTGACAGGGTCATGGAGTTATACAATGTCCAGAGGCTTGATCGCCAAGCATTCCCCCTTCCGACTCCTCCAAGATCTGAAGATGAGGTGATAAGCCTGTAGTAATTTTCTTGCAGAGGTTGAACTACTGACATAATATATGATCCACAATGGAAATTATTTGAACCAGGAAAAAATATTACAAAGTGATCAGACACAAGTTTTGAAAAGGTCAACAATAACGCATTATTCTTTTTGTTTTCTGAGCAGAATGCAAAGATTGAGGCAGGGCAGCAAACCCCTGGTACGCCACCACTGAACAGAGAAAGTGTACCTCGTGCGTTATATCGTCCAATGGGTATGGGAACAGGGTACTCATCTTCTGATTCGGTTGAACAGCACTCGGTGCAATCCCATCACTTTAGAGATTCTGGTGGCCTGACATCAACTCCCAAGCAGTCTAGCATCAGTGCAGCTAAGACAGACACATCCACAGTGGATGCCTCCAAGACAACTAGCTCATCCAGAGAAGACAGTCTTTCTGTTAGCAATGCCAGTGATCTGGAGTCCGAATGGGTTGAAGAGGATGAGCCAGGGGTCTACATTACTATCAAGGCCCTTCCTAATGGCACCAGAGAGCTCAAGCGGGTTAGGTTCAGGTAACTTTACATCCGCGTGAAGCTCCTTCATATTGATTTGTCACTCATCACATATAGAAGCTAGTACAAATAATTACAAAGAATGGATGCCTCCTCTAAACATGCAGTATAAATTTCAACTACAGTTACTGGTTCCATTGTTATAGGCTAGCTAGCTAGGAAAACTTACTAAAACAGCCTGCTCGCACCTTATGTAGTTTGCTCTCATCATCACTGTAACGAAGTTATATTGTGATTGCAGCCGTGAAAAATTTGGAGAGATGCACGCACGAGTATGGTGGGAAGAGAACCGCAAAAGGGTTCACGAACAATATTTGTGATTTTTGTTGTACTAGCTAAGTAACTAAAGAAGAGTATTTGTGATATTTGTTGCAACTAGTTAAGTAAATAAAGAGCATGCCGGTGGTCAGAAAACTCTTTGAGCGCATATTTGGATGGCGCAATACTGAAAAATTCTCTCAACTATCGCCGTTTTAAAGTATGTCAATAAGAAGCCTGCAAAGCAACCCTAAACCCCTTCTTACAGCTTGCAGCGATCTATCTGCGCATCACCCATCATTTTTACTCTGCTACTCGAACTTCATCTATTCAGAAAAAACATTTGTCAAACGTGATGTACTCCTTTCAATATTTTGCAACCCACACGGAGACTCATGAAGTTGCCATCTGCACTCTTGGTACCAGGTTCTAAGACTTCCATATATACACAAAAAAATAATATTTAGAATAATATTATAGGCAGCAAATCTGTGGATACCAAACTACCAGAGTACTAGGAGTGTAAATAAAAATTGATAAACTGATGAATCGAATAGGTTCGGTTACAGGTTCAATTTTTAAAAAACCGAAGACTAATGGTTTGGTTTTTAATTTTTTTCAAACCGAACTAATCCAAACCGAACAAAATTAAAATTTTATATGAAAATTCTCCTATTTAGTAGTTAAATTAGTCAATAAAGTTCATAAAAAAATTAACCAAACCAAATCGAACCATTTGGTTTGATGCAGTTTGATTTTTTAAAACTAGCAGTTTGGTTTGATTTTTATTAAAACCGAACTGAACTGTTATACCCCTACAGAGTACTCTTGACCTTTTCCCCTTTTGCCTCATTACCTCTGGTTTGTTTCAATTATACTATATCTCTCTATTATATTCCAATTTACCCTATCGGATAGACACAGTTAACCATATTGTGTTTTCTTTAAGCCAAACCGCAAATACCGTAGGCAGTTTGCCTTGTTAGCAGACAGTTTTCTTTAGTTTGAATTATTATATTTATTTTCTGATTAACTCACTTGATTCTTTATAGTTTGAGGGTTTTAATTAATTATTTTAGTGAATTTTCATATTTCAAGGCTTATCTTATGCGAAAACGTGATAAAAATAAGTTTTTAGATTGAAAAACTAACAAAATCGAATTGAGTGACAAAAGTCAATATTTATCCAAGTGCAGGCTTGCGCGCCGAGGACTACAACTGTGAACGCAGAGGATAGTACACGTGTCACCATTAAGAAAGGAGCAAGAAATTGACTCTGCAGAAGGTCATGACAACAGCTGAACACAGGATGGTTCTGAGATTGTCCAAGATGCACAGAATATTTCTATATTTGAGACGATAAAACCTAACAATTTTTTATGGCCATAACTTCTCTATGTGATGTTTTTTTGGAAGATTATTGTATTCCAAAAAAGAGCTGTATAATATGTGTCCAACTATTTCCCTTTACAAATTGGAGCTTTTGTTCCAATCAAACAGGAACACAAGCCTGGACGAGGGTATTCCCGCTAACACAACTACCAGTAGATATATATCATGAGGGCAGAGGCATAAAACACCTCCATCAGTGCAATTTTTAACAATTTAGGCCTTCCCTTCTTTACTCTCCTCTTTTGGGTATTGGCTCTATGCCCATTTCATATCCCCTACTTCTGTTTCTTTTATTTCCAGTAACCATAATTTTGAATTTGGCTGAGACTCTTCAGGTGCTCTGCCCATCTTTTTGCTTTTTGTATCCTCAAAGTGGTTCTCCCTGCTCTTGATTTTGTATTTGTCTGCTGATGTTCCTTTTCACCTTTCCAAAACTTGGCTCAATGCCCATTTGCTTAGCCCATGCTTTATTTTGTCTTGTGTCATTCATTTTCTGAATTTTTGCCCAGCAATATCCCCTTTTCATATTGAATTTCCTTCTTCAGTCTCTCTAGTTCTTTTTCTTCTTGCTAGAAGATCCTATTATTCCTTTCCTGTCAGATTTTGTGCATGCCCAGGATGATCATGGCTTTATTGGGTATGTTTATCATGGATGGCCTTGCAAACTTCGTTAAAACACAGTTTAGAACATATTGAAGAGGGCCAGATATTCTCTGGACCCTCATTTTATCATTTATAGACCATAAAAGTTCCTGGGAAAAAGTACATTAAAAAATAGATGTTGTATTGTTTCGTAGGCCTGCCTACATAACACACACATTTGATCAGTTTGTATTCCGAATTTGAGCAGTCTATCCTTGGTGTTTAACCTACCATGGCATATCATCCAAGCTTGAAAATAATGCTTTGGCAGAGATAGTTTGTTCCACACTAGGTGATGCCACTCTATATCATTTTTTTTGGAGCCAGCTATGCCCTTGAACACTTCATTTGTTTGAAAAGGCTTCCTTGTGACCAACTGTTTGATTTGTCCATGCTCCTCCTTAATAGTACAATGCTAGTATTTTTGGGCAGTGAGAACCAATTTTCTAGTTACCCAAGAGACATTACATTTGACATGAGTTCTAAATATGCTTCTACCTTTCAAAAAGTAGGTGTGAACCCACTAAACCCATAGAGACTCTTTCAACATAACAATGACCCATACTTGGGCAAGGATCATTGTTGCATTATTGTCTATAAACCCCCTAACTCCTGCCCACCATTTTTTCTAGGCTCACAGATTTTTTTTCAAGAGATTGGAGCTTTTTTTATTCAGTTTTCCCTTCCCAAAGAAATGCTCTACATTTTTAATCAATTTGGAACAGCTTTAGGGTGTGTTTAGTTCAGGGAAAGTTTCATGGAAAGAAAAATTTGATGGAAAATAGAATGGAATCCAATTTCTTCATGGAATCCATTTTATTTTCCACTTGTTTGTTTATCATGAAAACTTTAAAGGAAAATGTTATTTCCTATTATTATCAACAAAAATTTTCCCTACAATTTTCCATCAAACTTTTTTTCCATGAAATTTTCCATCTAAACCAAACAACGAATTTCTCTAACTTTCCGCCTAATTTTTCTTTCCATAAAGCCTTAGAGAATACGAACAACCTAGCCTAGTAATTTGCCATGGTTGAGAGGATTGACTTAACCAAAGTCAATCTCCGGACATACGAAAGTGTTTTTAAAGTCCATGAATTAATTCTAGCCAGTATTTTTTCAATCACACTCTTAAAATCTTTAATCCCAACCTTTTAGATGTAAGAGGGACTGCAAGATATGTAACAAGTAATTTCTCCTCGGTAAAGCTCATCAACCTTATTAAATCTAGCTTATATATGTCTTCTTCTTCTTTCTTTTTTTTAATCAATCTGCTATTTATTTTTTTATTATTATTTTTTTTAAAACGAAAAACAATCTTATATTAGGAAGAAACCGGAACTCCGCGAGCGCGGTACAGAGAAAGGCGCGACAAGCGCGATACAAAAAGAACGCGAACAAGCACAGACGGGACTGCTTGAGGCATGGGAGGATTACTGCGCGTTGAAGGGCTGCTCTTCCTGGGGATGATTTGAAGTTTGCGAATGCATCAGATGTGTGCTGCTGCGGATAAGCTGCTGGTCTGCGAGATAGGCTAGGAAAACTTCGTGCGGGAGGCTCGATAGCGAGCGCCAGGTTCCATTCCTCGGGCTGGAAAGGATAGCTTTAGCGAGGGAGTTTTCATGCTGATCATTTTCCTGAAGGACCATGACATAGGCCATCTACTAGCACCCCATCTTTTGTCTGCAGAGGAACCCAATGATGCGTCCCATTGAACTTCGTTTATAACTAAATTGCAAGTCCGAGAGAGCTCGAGGATATGGACCAAGATGAGACGGACGCCGCCCAAGGCTGCCTGGGAGTACCGGCCCCAGCGACTGGCCAGTACTCTAGCTTATATATGTCCTTTATGCTAACTAGAAATATATGGGACTTGTTAATGTTTGCCCGCAATTCAGTGCAGGCAGCAAATTCATTTAGTACCCCTTTAATTTTTTCTAGAGCTAAGTGATCAGCTTTTGCAAAAATGATCAAATTATCTGCATAACACAGATGAGTGATCTCCAACTTGTCACATTTAGGATGATAAGAAACAAATTTTCCTTCCCCATTTTTTGCAATTTCCTACTTAGAAATTCCGTGACTAATACAAAGATATATGGTGAGATTAGATCCCATTGTGCCTAAGGCCTCTCCCGCTGGGGAAGAAACCACATAATTTCCCATTAATCTTAATGAAGAAATGGGCAGAGGACACCAAATCCTACACCCGATCAATAAATATGAGGGGAAATTTGAGGTCTTCCAGCCACTTAAAAACAAACTCCACTCAACTGAATCATATGCTTTTTTAAGATCAATTTTCAGGATATAACTAGAACAACCATGCATTAGGTTTTTTGCAAGGAGAATATTATGAGATATACTCCTATCCTCTAAGAAAGCACTTTGTGATAGGTGAACTAAATCATTTCAATATATTTGTTACCACATATGAACATATCTTGTATAGGATGTTGTAAAATGATATTGATATGAAATTAGAGACCATAATGGTCCCTGTGTGATGTTTTAGTTTGATAATTCAAATAATTATCGAAAGAAGAAACATAGATCCATATTTTTCTAATCAGAGTCAAAGTCTACTTCTCAACAGATTACTACTTGTTGTTCAAGCATAGTCGGTGTGCAGTCAAATTTCCAAATTTGGCTCTATTTTTTGTGCTTCCGATTTCCATGCAATGCTAGTCCAAATCTTTAAGAATTTCTGCCAAGATTGTTTCCAAAGCTAGATGAAAATACATATAAGACTTTCCATAGAGAGGAATTCTAGTTTTACTCATCCCGAAGTAACGTGTGGATGTCAGCAAGAAAAGAAGTCAAGTTAAGAAGCAAGTTTGATTTGTAATGGTTGTTCCTGCTTTTCTTACTTTGTGTCTTAATATGACTATTCATGGCTAAATTCAGTTATACAATTCAGGTTGAATAACTTGTATTATCGAAGTTGTGAGATAACTTTCTTAATAAAATTCATGTTTTGCATGTTATGTTTATTGGACTTAACCTTTATGAATAATGTTCGTTAATAGCATAGCCTAACAACTTATGTTTCTTTATAGTTATTTTATCGATGATCTTGTTGTGAAGGCTAAGACCAATACCAATTAGTCGAGTAGCAAATCAACATGTGTCTCACAAGTTTATGTGGTAAACAGTATATACATAGGTTAGGGCCAGATTATCTTGGCAGAGCACCGTACCATTGATCGTTAGTGCATTTGTTCTTCCACTATGATTCTATCTTTTTTTGTTTTTTTGGAAGATCTCTTTAATTATTAAAAATGAGTGAAACAGTCTGACTTATGGCAATACACAAACACAGCTCATATGACCTAAAAAAGACTAGTCAAAGGACTAAAAAACCTAGGAGGGATGGAACCCAGTCCAAAACAGACCGACAAAGAAAGGACCAAAAGGAAAAACAAACTAAGACTTCCTACAAAAAATAGTGCGGCTAGCATCCAACTGAAGGGGGCCATCTTCACAACCTGAGAAAAGTCTGACACCCAAAGAGAAGTGATGAACTTAAACTCATTAGCTCTTTTGATAAATATCCACTGATATTTAAGCTCTGACTCCTTATAAAAATTTATACATATATGTTTGAGCTTTCTGTGTTCTCTTTAAACATGTGAATCAGACATTTGGTATGAATATTATGCCCCTTGTAACTTGAAAAATTTCTATGGATTGGATTTGGAAACTGTCATTAGCCGCATGCACGTGTCTTTGAAGTGTCGCACGTGCGGGTGTCGTGCGCAGCCAAGACCACGCCATCTTCTTCCTTCCTTTCTTATGTGACACGTGTTAGCTCTCCCCCGCACGCAGTAGTAAACCATTGTGCGCGGCTCTTTAACTCGACTGACCACTGTCTTATGTCTGATTTTCTTTCTTTTGTCTAAACTTTGCTCCAAACAGCCCTTTTAGCACATTTTTGCATGACGGTCTAAAATCAGCCTAAAATATAAAAGATAGCTAAACCATTAAATAACACTCCAAGTGGTTAAAAATTAGGTGAGTTAAATATAAATGAGAGAGAATAATTTGATCTCATCATCCCCATATTGTGTCTTTTATTTTGTTTTGTGTCAATCACTAATTTTGTAAGCCCCTTTCCTCATGACAGACGGAAATTGCCCTGTTGCCGAAAATTGAACCTAGTTCACCCGCGTGACAGGCGGAAATATTTACAACTATACTTCAGTGAGGACGAGAAACCTAAAAGATTAGTGACTTGACAAATAGAAATAAAAAGACGTGACTTAAGGATGGTTTATGAATTTAAACTATTATTGGATTCAAATCTGATCTGCAAGTTATAATCAAGACAAAAGTCAATTGATAAACATGTAGCTAAGGTGACTAACTTATGATTTTGTTGATCGTTGACAAATCGTGAATAATCGCTCCCACTCTATAATCATAATACTCTTCAGCCAATTGTATGAATTATATGTGTCACTCATTCCAGATAGAAGCATAGGAAAAGACATGCAATTACGTTATAATGGTAGGAAGTTCAATCTAGGTTATCTAGATCAGTAAACTCAGAGTATGTTTACCTATAAACACGCATGGGATATGTTTAATTTTTACTCATTTAGTTGGTAAACGTCCAAAGCCTTACAACTAACCCGATGGTAAGAAATCATGCAACAAAGCAAGTCATTCATTAAAGTTATCATGCAATAAAGCAATCATTCAATTGAATCACAATAAAATAGCATCATAACAAAAATTTATTTAGAAAAATTATCTCTTAACACTATATCACAAGTTATGCCACTTGAACTACACAAGGAAATTAGTAATTAAAAGCCATGAAAAGCATATAATCAAATAAGAAGGAACAACCCTTACAAACTGACTCTACCTCCTCCTAGGGCGTACTCCCTTTATTTTCCCCACGGCTGGTATCATGCTAGAGTGTTGCAAATCGTTGTAGGAAACAAGCACAATTGCAAGAGAAGATGAAGACCTCTTTTTATAATTTTGTAACTCTTAATCCTGAAGATTTCAGAACTTCTTTCTTTGAACGGTCTCAGCATGTCTTTCTAAGTGTTTCTGATGCATATCTTCACTGAAAGGAATCAAATGAATGTTTTTTTAATGATTATGATAAAGAAGTGATTAATGTTTGACATTTTAAGATAGTTGTTGATATTAAATACGTACTGAAAATTATTAAGTGATAAGCAAAAGTGGACAAAAAAATTTGATTAAGTGACATGTAAAAGATGACAGGGGAAGTAGCAATTAAGGGGTGTCATGTGGTGGACTGTGGACACTGCTAAGACTCAAGGTGACATTTTAAAAAGTCAATGTGACATATGACATTTAATTATAGGTTTACTTTTTTTTTTTAACGCGTCACGTGGCTAGTCAAAGTGACACATGACATTTAATTATTGGATCATAAATTTTTTTTATTTTTCATCATGTTAAAATGTCACTTACCCCTCCTGTTGACGGTCTATGTCCACCCTAAAAATTTCCTGATCATGATAATGCATGAAAAATTGTGGGGCCCTTCGTTTCTTGAGTTGTTGGCATCCAGTGAATTGGGTAAATCACTTGTTAAAGCTCAACAGCTGTGTTTGCCGAGTATAAGTGAGCCTGGTGAAGGTGAGCTGCCAAGGCCTTTTGATATGCCTGGCATTTTTAACCATAATGCGGAATATGGAGGGGGAGGTCTTGACTGATCCATCCAACCTGGTTTCGAGTCCCCTCTTGAAAAATAATGACCAGGAAGACGTAGCCAAGATACAGACTCAGAACCTTGGTGACAATAGTAAAAGCCCTGCTGATATTAACCCATGAAGAACTTTCAGAGGCTTCCTTTTGTGCACATACTGTGAACAGGCATCTGGATGAAAATGTGAGGTTAGCAGATTGTGGTATTGCTGAAGAGCAAAATCTGCTACAAAGTTCATCTGGTTTGGCTCGGGATCAATCTGATAACGTCGAACTTGTCCGTGTTAAGAGTAAGGTAGCTGAAAATGCGACTTTGCCATTGCCTGGTGTGTGCCCCACTAATAGTTTTTATTTATGACGACCATCTGAAAGGCTCAGATACAGATTTTGTCAATGCGAGCGGACCTACGTTCATCTTCTGCTCAGGGAAACTTACAGTCTCTAAATAACTCTACAAGACAGAAACCCAGTTCCAGTTATAATATCTGATGTATCTAGAAATTGTATTCCGCAAGGAGCTCCTGCTGCATCAATAACTGACAGTGAAACACCTAATTTCCAAGATGATGAAGTAGATAGAGGAAGGGACAAAGCTTCAGCATCTCACTCAGCTGAGGTTAGAACCAGCAACACGAAAGGAAAGGGAATAAGATGAATCTGAGAACCAATCTGAGTTATGAAAGAGATCCCAGAGATGCGGCAGAAAATGCATGGCCTCCTGAAACTGTGGGTGATGGTGACAATAATGTTCAAAATGAGGGTTCAAGACATGGGGCAAATTTGTGGGAAAGGGATGCCAGTGCTCGTACATATGAGTTGGGCTTTGTGATGAGTAGGAAGAACGGGGCTTGCACTTGTCAAATGTTCCATTTTGAGATTCGTATAGACTAGTGGGATGATTCTTTTGCTGGGTCCCCAGAAGAAAATTATGGTTTGCCAACCCCGAAAACTCATGTAAATCCACCTCGGAAGAATTATGAAAGTGTGAAATATGCTAGAAGGAAACACATAAAGAGATGGAGTTTACTTGAGGAAGACACATTAAGGGCTGGAGTTTCAGAGGTTTGGCAAAGAAACTGGAAGGTGATCTCGGTTACTTATCGTGATATATTTGAGGAGAGAACTGATGTTGACTCAGAAAGACAAATGGAGAAGGATGACAAAGTGAAGAAGCAACCAGACTCGAATCCTGATGCTGGCGGTTCCGGGGTCTCATCAGACCTAGTCTTCAACTAACTCAGCCACTCTTGCTTGAATAATGTATGAATGCACAGTTTGATATTTCTATATATAAAACAGAATAAGATTGGGAGGGTCGCGGTCGGTTCGGTTCGGTCTCAATTGGTTCGGTTCGGTTCGGTCCCGGTTGATTCGGTTCGATTTGAAATCGGTTGGTTCAATTTGGTACCAGTTGGGGTATTGTTCGGTTCGGTTTGAAACCGGTTGGTACGGTTCGGTTTTAAATATTAGAGGATCGGTTCGGTTTCAAATTTCAAAAAACCGATGTCCAATAATTTGATTCGATTTTTAATTTTTCTCGAACCGAACCAATTCAAACCCGTCGGTTTCGACGGGTACTCTGCCTAGTATTTCTATAAAAAGACTAAGACAACCTGATAAATATGACATGAAAAAAATATTAAAACTTAAAATAAGCCATAAATATAAATAATAGCTAGAGCCATTAATTAATACACTTGAAGGGACAAGAATTAAGTGAGATATATATATATATATATATATATATATATATATATATATATATATATATATATATATATATATATATATATATATATATATATATTATATAGAGGGTGGATCAGTTGAGAATCTCCTTAAATTGAGAACCTTTGTGGACAAACGTGGATCAATCATTATTTACATGAAACAACAATGTATTAATTATATGGTTTCCTTTTTTGAGTTTATTTATTATTCTTTATTAATTATATGAGATTCATTTTTTATTTATTATGAAACAGATTTACTTGCCATTTTAAGATTTCGTTTTGTATTTAATTTACCGGATTTTTTTTCTCTTGATTCTTTTTCTAATTTACAAATTTTTTAGGAATATAATAGTGAACATTTTCGGACTATATTTTTTATATTTTTATAATTTTTTTGAACAGTGAACCTCCACGTGGTGAACATATTGCAACAGTGAACCTAAGTGGTGAGCATATTGATTGGTGATCTAAGCAGTGAACCTCATGTTCACTATTCATATTCCTCAAAAATCTGTAAATTAGAAAAAAATCTAGACAAAAAAATCCGATAAATTAAATTCAAAACGAAATCTCAAAATGACTAGTAAATCTGTTTCATAATAAGTAAAAAATGAATCTCATATAATTAATAACGAATAATAAATAAACTCAAAAAAGGAAACCATATAATTAATACATTGTTGTTTCATGTAAATAATGATTGGTCTAGAATTGTCCACAATGGTTCTCAACTTAAGGAGGTTCTCAACGGATCCCTCCCCTATATATATATATATATATATATATATATATATATATATATATATATATATTTAATAGATCGAATAATTTAGTCTCATCAAGTTATCGGTAAATTGTTGTTAAGGATGAGAAACCAAAAATCTAGTACTACCATCAGCTATACATCGTAAAAAAGATAAAATACATCATACCAAATAGACTCAAGAATATCACGGCACAACTTTTTTCAATTATATATGTACATCACATTTAGAAGATTGATGGTGCAAATCAAATTATTAGCTAACAATCCTACGGATATGAGCTAGGATACTCAAACCAAGTTAAGATCCTATGCATTCTTACTCAACAAGGTTTTGCCCTTAGTTTTGAAATATATCTAGTATATTTATAAAGATAATATTGACAAAAAAATATTTTGGTAACTGAAAAATCAAACTATTCGTGCAACAAGAGTCGTTCGGTTGCCCCAAATAATATAGCACATGTGCTTCATCAATTTTAGTCAACACAAATGAAATATGAGTTCTCACTCGTGTAAAATTATAACTATTCGTGTCACACTTTTAAAAACAACAATTTGGCTCCTAAATTTCAAATTTTATATTTTGGCATCCAAATCCATTGTTTGCTTAATTAATTCAAACTTGTGTTGCTTTGTAAATGACCTATAAGAGATAAAATCAACCTTGGTTAAATCATAAAGGCCATCTCTGCCCTCATAGCCGGGAGAATGAAAGATTGTGTTGCTAAACTTGTGGGCTCTGAGCAATCTGCCTTTGTCAAAGGTACGAGTATAGTGCACAACATTCTTCTTGCGCAATCTCTGGTAAATGGCTACCACAGGTATAATATTTCCAGCAGATGTTGTGTGAAGATTGATCTCAAGAAGGCCTTTGATTCTCTAACCTGGCAATTTCTACAGGATTGCCTTTCTTACTACGGATTCCCTGCTCAGTTCTCTTCTTGGATTCTGAATTGTGTCCAAGGCCCTAACTTCTCTATTCTCATAAATGGCACTCCTACAGGTTATTTCAGCAGCATGCAGGGGCTGAGGCAAGGCTGTCCAATGTCCCCTCTTCTCTTTTCCTTGTCCATGGAAATACTCTCAAGGCTTTTAAGAGGTGTTTCTAGCCATGCAGATTTTAAATTCCATCCCAGATGTGCTAGAATTAAACTAAACCACCTACTCTATGCTGATGATTTATTCTTATTCTGTCATGGAAACCGCAAATCTGTTTGTCTAGTCAAATCAGTTATGGATAATTTCTCCTCAGCTTCTGGTCTTTTTGTCAATGCTTACAAGTCGCAAATCTTTTTTGGAGGTACTACTGCATTTACAGCCCATCCAACAGCTAGTTCAGTGGGTTTTTCTAGGGGACGTCTTCCAGTAAAATATCTCGGTATCCCGCTGGACTGCAGAAGCTTGCGTTCTACAGACTTTGCCAAACTCTTGGAGAACCTTTCAAAGAAAATCAATTCTTGGTCTCACAGAAAGCTGTCTTATGCAGGGAGGGTTGTGTTGCTAAGATCAGTCTTAAACTCCATGCAAGTCTACCGGTTTAGAATCCTATCTATTCCTAAATCCATTCGGAGTTCTATTGATACTATATGCAGAAAATTTCTCTGGCAAGGTAATTCCAAGTCTCCTGTAAAGTGGTCCACTATTTGTCTGCCTGCTACTCAGGGAGGTTTGGGGATTAAAACTGCAGATTTGATCAGTTCTTCTTTATTCCTTTCCCAAACCTGGGACATTATTAGAAATAAAGAGTCATCCTGGATCAAATGGCTGCATGCTTACTACATTAAATCTGAGACGTGGTGGTCCATCCCCCTCAAGCCTTCCACTCCATGGCCGGTTAGGAATATTATGAAGTTCAGACATTTAGCCCTCCAATGCTATGATCCAGCTACTAATTCTTGGAAGTTACCAGGCTTGGCCTATTCAGCCAGTTCTGTTATGGAAAGTTTATTGCCTAATTCTCCAAAACCTCCTTGGTACAACCTTAGTTGCCCAAAACACTCCTTTTTACTATGGCAGGCTGGTCACCACAGGCTCCCTACTAAAGTCAGACTTAAGCATTTTGGCATCCTCAGAGAAGACTTATGTCCTCTCTGCTACTCTTGTC
>NQLW01000040.1:649845-672820 GCA_002312845.1 Kalanchoe fedtschenkoi | reverse complement strand
TTTGGGCTCCATCATTTCTTTTCGGGCTACCTTCATAATATTTTTGGGCTAGTCAAACTTATCTTAATTAGGCATTGATCTTCAACACTCCCCCTCAATGCCTAATTCTCTTCTCTTTGCGGTGGCCTCTTAATGTTTGCTCCAATATCAAACTTGTCTTGTTTGACCTGCTTTTGTCTTCCCTCTTCAACTAGCCTTTCTTGAACATTTGACAGCTCAGAATCACTTTGTCTTGTCTTTGACATATTCTCTGATGTAGTGAACCTTCTTAAATATCCTTTAGTCTTTCCCATTGCGCCTGACTTCATTGAAGTCTTCCTTTTCTTCTCCTGTGATCCACAATGAACATATGATAGTTCTTTGGTCTGAGTAACCTCACTCAGCTCCCCCAGCTTCTGAATTTTTTCTTCAACAGATTTTTCTTCTCTACTGGCATTGTTCCTCCAAACACCGTCATACATGATCTTCATTCCATCATTGTCTCGATTCTTAATAAGACCTGCATCCCCCAACCAGCCTCGCACATCTGGTTCCAAAGCTATTAGCTTCATTCCTTCGTGTCCTTCCACGAAGTCAGCCAACATCTCCTCTCTAGAGCCATCTTACTCTATCTTAAACTCAACTGACTCATCATCCTCAAACTTTTCCTCATCCAACTCTCTCGTGATAGAGTTTGCAATTATCTCACAATCACTGTCACTCTCCAAGTCTTCTATCCATAGATCATCATTGCTATCATCTGAAAGATCCCACTCCTCTTCTTCAGATACATCTTCGTAGTCCTTAACTTCAGCAAATGTTGCCTCAAAATCCCACTCATCTTCACTCTCATCATATCTCAGCTCCGTCTTGGTAAAGTTTCCTTGTACCTTATTTCGAACTCTGCAATCTCTAGCAAAGTGTCCTTTGCGGCCACAGGTGAAACATTCTTCTCTTTCACGTCGCTTATGTTGTACTTGATGATAATCTTCTTCACGTGAGTCTTCTTCTTCACTATCAGATTCATGTTGACGACGAGTGCTCTTACTTTCTTTACGCTCTCTTTTATACTTTTCTTTGTCATATCTCTGACTTGATCTTTTAGCACTGTAAAGTGCTTCCTCTGTTTGCGTCTCCTCCTTAGTCTTCGCCTTGATCGTCAATTTCGCCATTTGTTGTGCCAAAGCTTCTTGATTTGCTAGTAGATTTTCCAACTCTACTAGTGATGGTTGTTTAGGCCATCCTTGTAGTGCCGCTATGAAGCTATTATACTTAGGTCTTAATCCAATTATGATAATTCTTCTTTTTCGATCATCTTCAAGTTTGGCTTCATCATCCAACTGCTCTATTTCACGGCACAGATTCTTTATCTTGAAAAAATATTCATTGATAGAGAGCGTACCTTGAGTGGTGTTCACTAGCTCCCTCTCTAGTAATTGGAGTCTAGCGGGATTCTTCTTTGAGAAAAGTGACGCCAAAATATCCCACGCTTCCTTCGGTGTTTCCACATCTTGTCCTCTCAAATAGGACCTCATGCAAGACTTCCATTCTCGATAGTTATACTCATTTAGTTTCTCCATTGATCCAATCATGCTACAAAAATCCGCCATCTAAAGAGCAAAAGATAGAGCGTACCTTCTATATGATTGGTCTCCGCCCAATCCCTCTTCACAGTCCCTGACTGTGCTTCAACGGAGTTCCTCGCCCAGCGATACTCCAGTACTCCTTTCCCACGCTCCTATGTACGGTCCCGGACCGTCCCGCTCTGATACCA
The DNA here is from genome assembly GCA_002312845.1 of Kalanchoe fedtschenkoi. Classification (NCBI taxonomy): domain Eukaryota; kingdom Viridiplantae; phylum Streptophyta; class Magnoliopsida; order Saxifragales; family Crassulaceae; genus Kalanchoe; species Kalanchoe fedtschenkoi. The sequence goes on along the minus strand of NQLW01000040.1, from coordinate 671,067 downwards.
GATTGTTGAGTTTCCGACTCACAAAAGACGGATTTTATTTATTGGACCAAAGCTACAATGGAAGAAACTCTTTCATTCATTCTCACTCTAGTGTGTCACTCTCAACTCAAGTGCATACAACCCATACACTACCCACCTATTTATACTACTTCACCTCCCTAATGGACGGTGGAGATTAGTTTAATCTAACGGCTACAATTATGCTACTAGAATACTCCACTAAAAACATCTCATGTCTACACTCCTCCACATAATTCTAGAATTTTCCATAAGACTCTAGTGTGGACTTCTCTTTCTCTTTGGGCTCCATCATTTCTTTTTTGGGCTACCTTCATAATATTTTTTGGGCTAGTCTAATTAAGCCTAATTAGGCATTGATCTTCAACAATATCGACAATTCCCGATCAGATAACTAAACACGCATATATATTGCATTGTGCAGGAGACTTTGTATGGCTAGGACTATGAGTACGCGGATCATGGGCCATCGTACAACTGGCTTGTAACCTGTTCCACGCACAAAGATTTTTCCCGGTTTTGTTTTAAGCTATATAGTCCAACATTAAATTATTGACGCGCGAGAAACATGTGTTCGAAAAAAATATGCAAGATGAATCAAATTTGTGTCTACCTTTAGGATTGCGGTACTGTTTTTGATAGATGAGATGTGTGTGCACTTATTAACTTGCCAGCCATGAAAGTGGGATGCTCAAGAAGTTAAGCTGCACTGGTAATTAAAGTTTTCATCTGTAATCTTTATTGGTCTGACGTCACATGTGTTAAAGGCAGGTGTGTGTTGTGCAGTTGGACTCATTCACTATGTATAAACCTGATTTCTCCAAATCTTTGCATGTACCTTCTGGCTGGTATCATGTCCATCTGAGACACGAACCAACTTCTTAAATGAAACCCTACAGAAGTAACTCAGCTAATTTAAGAGTGTACTTACGCAGGGCCGGCCCTCCGCAGGTGCAAGTGGAGCACCTGCACCGGGCCTCGGGCTGATACCGGCCTCCGATTCAGTCATTCAAGCCTCCATAATAAAAAGACATGAAGATCGCGGTACTATCGTACTAGAAAACGACATACAAATCGCAGGGAATTATATTCAGTGCTGCGCTGCATTTTGTTGCGGGTCTAAAATGACGTCGCTTCATTTATTTGTTGGTTACTCAACCTAACACGACATCATTTTGACATATAACTTCAATTGAATAGTCAGCAAACAAATGAAACGTCTTCGTTTTGAGCTGTGCAACATAGTACTGGATCCGATTCCGGTGTAGTAGCTAGCTTGGACTAAAATCCAGAGCATCCAAACAATTTACAACAATTTAAAACGACGTCGTATTCGATTTTATAATCCAATATATCAGTGACATGTGTCTCATTTAGATAAAACTTTCATGTTTTACGTAAAATCATCTTTATATTATAAAACACCACTCCAAAATTGCTGAAAATCATCGAAACTTGCATGACTGCACAGAATACTGATCCGTGTAACTTTTATGTTTTGTTTTACTTAAGCCCACTTAAGAAAAACATGAAAATCTTGGTGAAGATCATTATATTCAACTCTCTAACAAAAAAAAAAATCACTGCCTGTGTATTTTGACTAGCAAGCTCGGACAGGATTCAATTATTTATTTTTATAATATAGACAAGTACGTTTAGATTTGGATTTGCAACTTCAATTCAGATTCTCAGCATTGTCAATGTCGTATATGGGAGATTGGTTGGTGGATGGGACAGGGATCCTATCCATCTATTTTCGAGCAAATAAAATAAGAGACAATTCTAAATTACTAGTGCAAAATTCACAAGAGTCATTTCATGTCAAATGTGTGAAATTTTTTCATGTACATCCGCGAGAAATTTTTGGGTGAATTATGTCCACCATGTGGCGGTGGACATCATTAATGAAGAGTCATCACGTGGCGCGTTGAAAAGTAAAAAAAAAATTCAAATCAATGATAAATCGTCACGTGTAATTTTGATTTTTCAACGCGTCACGTGGCGATTCCCCATTGATGGTGTCCACCGCCACGTGGTAAACACAGTTCATCCAAGAATCACTCTACATCCGCATGCCGCAAAATTGGATTTTACTATTTCTTTGTTTTTTTAAAAAAATAATTTACATTTTTCATCGTTTTATATAGTATCTATCATATTTTCTAATTTGTTTTTTCATTCTATCATAGTTTTTCAAAACTGTTTTTAAATTTTTTATTTTTGGTTAGGCCGCACACCCCTTCATCTTAATAGAAGAGTCCTTACTTATTGCGCTTCACCTCACGCGCACTTCCAGCGTATCAAAACACAAATGCGGTACTATCAAAATTCGATCCCATAAATTTAAAATTGTTAGAAAATACTCTCAAATCATTGGGCCAACACCCCAAAACTGCTCTTAAATAACAACAGTAATATCTATTATAAAAATATTGTTCAAATAAGTGAAAACCACGATTTGCTAATATCGTGTTTTATATATGCAAAAAATCTGTTTTTAACAACTATTTGTATAAAAAAGAAAAACACTTGTTAATAACACATCGTTTTGTATAGGAATAATAGTTGTTAATTAGCATCGATTTTATATAGTAAAAATGAAGAACAGAACATGTGGTTGAGTAGACATGATAGAAAATCTTGGAAAAGTGATAGTTTTAAAATAAATCATGAAATTAGTGGATGATTATGGTTTTGCTATTAGGTTTTCAGGGGTAATTTAGTCTAAAATTTTAAGTGAATTTAATTAAGAGCATTTAGCTAGGTACTCACATAATTAACATTCACTAAAATATAATAAATTATGTATTCAACAACTATTTACATGATTACTCTAATATTATTATGCATTTATTAATTTATTTTTGATATTAGATATGACAAATATAAAAAAAATACTTATGCATCGTCATCAGCGTGAGATTTTAAAATCAAAATCTTATGAATGACATACAGATCACCTTATCACTTGAACACTACTCATGGAATGTATATCTGTGGGGTAATAAAATTAGCCGCGCGTATTTTCAATGAAATTTGAACCTAATACGTTTTAGATGGCCCTGCTCCGTCATTTTTTATATATTAGGACATCCATATTGAAATAAATCTAAAAATGCGTTAGTGTCACATTAGATAAAATTTGTGTTATTTCATGTCATCATTTTCATGAATTTCATTTTGACAAACCATTCACCACATTGAAATTAAATTTTTTAGGATAAACTACAAAAAAGGGTATGAATTATCACAATTTCTAAAATCACGGGTATAACTAACAAATTTTGTGATTTTAAGGAAAAAGTCATTTGAGACTATTTTGTAATTAATTAAATTATAATCCAACCCCGATAAATTCTAAAATAATTATAGTTTGATTTCTAATAATATAAACTAACACAATATAATTAAAAATAAATAAAAATTTTATTTTTTGTACAGGCCCAAACAGACACCTCATATAAAAATGATGAGATTTTGTAATTTTGTAATTTTATTATGTTAGTTTATGTTATTAGAGATCAACTTATATTGTTTCTGAAATTTATTGGGTTAATTTTTATTTTAATCAATTAAGGAACAGTTTCGAATGATATTTTCCTTATAATTACAAAATTTGGTAGTTGTGGTAGTTCATACCCGTTTTTTTGTAGTTTTTCGAACCTTTTAAACAGCTTCGTCACTTCTTGAAAATATCAATTACCACGCTTCAAAGTTGAAAGCGTGATAATTAATATACATAAAATATATAAACTCTTCCTGCTCTGAAGTGTGTTAATGAAATATTCAGAATATTTTATATGTACCGACCACACTTTATATTTGGAAACGTGGTATTGATTATCTTGAATATTTTATTGTACTAATTATCACGCTTACAACTTTAAAACGTGATACTTAGTATTTCTACGGACTACTTCGTAGATGCGAAACGCTTCACTGTCACAATGTTATAAAGCTTCTCTGATATTAAATTCGAATTCTGACACGAGACTTACTTCCCTTGTATGTGAGTTTGATGGAAGCCTGCATCTGTAAAATTATTATCTTCCGGGTTAACTGACAATTCCATTCTTAATTTGTTGAGTCTATTTGTATAAATATTGTGTTTGATGTGGAAAGATTTGTTGTAGTGGTTGTTGGATGGGGAAGATATGAAGTATGAATGGTCAATCATAATTTATGGTGCGAGATACGTCTAACTTATTTGTACTTTTCTACTCCTGATGGGAAGAAAAGGAAGTGGGGAATTTATGACGCCAAATTAAAATTTGATGGGTAATCTAAATTGGCAGTAGTATCTTGGATCTATTTTTTGGCTGCATAAAAAAATAAAAAGGAACTAGGGCAGGACAAGCCCACACAACCAAACAGTAGGAGAGATGACTCACACGAGAAAACTAAAGACAAAACACAAAAAATTAAGGATTGGTTAATTTTATAAGTTTATTTTACTTTCCAATCTGTTTTTAATTTTTTATTATTGTTTTAAAATGGACTGTCTTTATCTGAAACAATGAAATTCAACAGAACAACTTCAGTATTAATTGTTGTTTCAAGCACAGGTTGAGACTTCAAAAAGAATCGTTGTTTTAGACAGCAGTAAGAATAGACAAACCACTATTCGCAACATTGTTAGAGATGAAAACATATAACCCTGATCTCAAAATCGATACTACAAGCAACGTTTCTTTTTATTTGAAGAGCTGGTTATGACTCTATGCGCATGCATGTGGATTTAAGTCTGTTTCTGATAATTCCAGGACCCGTGAGCGAAATATATTTTAAGGACCTTATGTACATAAAATTTTTAAGTTGTAAATTTTGAATGATATAATGAATCAAAATCTTGAACATTATATAGATATTGAAGTAATAATTATGGTTTCTAAAGACATGACATAAATTATGATTTAATTATTTAGAACATCATCTTTGTATTCGCTTCACGTCAAAAAAAATCATTTTCTTTGACCTACAAACTCAATCAGGACAAATAAATCACATAAAATTATTTTTCGAGCATTTTTGAAGTAAAATCATTAATTAGTGTCATATATAGTCAATATTGTATAACATGTCATGTTCAAGAGATAAAATAGCTAAGTCATTTAACATCTCTTGTGACATTGACGATTTTAAATATATTTTCAATAATTTTATTTTCGAAAGCTTCTTTCAACCGAGGCTACATGTAACATTATACCTAAAAATAATATTAATAAAATAATATTAATAATAAAAAGCCCAAAGTTACAAATAAGCCCAACTCCTATTAGGATTAGGGTTTTGTCTCTTTATATAATCATAAATAGAGTGAAAAAAGGGAGTTGTGTCGTCAAGTACCTAGCAAAAGAGAGTAACATCAGCCATCACTTGAATTCTGAGATGCGTATACAAGAGGGAGTGACAACAGCCATTACTTGGGTTGTGAGGTAAGGAATCGGAGTCACGCTACCGAACGAATTGATGATTTCAAGCTTAGCTTGAGGTGAGTAATTAATTCCTACGTATTTCTTTTTGTAAAAAATTAAATATGTGATTGTTAATAAAGCATATTTGGTATAATATGTGCATAATATGTACCCCACGTGGAAAAGTAAAATTTTTATTTTGAGCATTCATTCATATGCATACACGTTGCATCATGTCTGCGACGTTCTGTTTCTGCGAAAAGAATCGCGTTCTGTTATATGATTGATTTTTATGATCCGGATCGATAATGACGACTGCTTAGCCAAAAAGGATTTTCTGTCGCAATTCATGTCTGTGCATCACGCATACACACTTGCATCATCATATGTCATTTTGATGTGATATAAGAGATACATGTTCATAATAAATTATTTAATAACCCTCACATACACAATCAATATACGAACGGTGAACGAGCCGTACGTTAAAACAATATATTAGATAAATTAAAAATAAAAATTCTCCCATTCGGCTCGCCAAATACGTAGCGAATTGTTTACTCACAAAGTCTTTTGACTCACCCCAATATTTAAATTTCATTTTCAGATCGGTAGTCGGTTAGTAGTGATGGTATTCGGGCAGCAACGAGCGAACTTTTCGGTACGGTTTCAACTAGTGTTCAGTCCTTTATCTAGTGGAGTCAGCAGTTTTTTACTTTTCTTTATTTTAATTACCTCATTATTTTGTTTGTCGTCGCTCCGATGTATTTGGGCAAGATCCTGAATTGACTTTAAACAACTTAAATTTTGAATATTATTTTATACATATAGTATATTACCCATTTGACTTTGACTTTTCTTCGTTGAGGCTTGTTTGACTAAAAGTAAAAAGGATAAGTCAAACGCCATCGCGATCCATATTTTTCAGGTCGTGACACTACACGAAAAGATAGAGTTAATAAAATTCGATGTGCAATCATAACATTCAGATAACAATCAGCTGCTTTGACAAATTCGAATATTTTAAGAGATGATAGATGAACATCAGGTAAAGTTACTTGCAATGCTTATAATTCTGAACATAAATTTTCTACATCCACATCAATTGCATTATCATGAGAAAATATTATATGAAATTTCAAGCAACATACTCTAGGTTTATTATCATTCGATGACATTAAGCTTTTTGCATCAAATTAAAATCCAAATATATATTTCAAAGATCTTCTAATTCACAAATCTATTCTTTAACAAAGTCATTGCCATGCCTACTATAATTAAAAAGTAATTTATGTGAACAGACTCCTTGAGTGACTGAACATCTTCATTACCGTCCTCATCAATTTTTTTTTTTCAAAATTTGAAATGCTTAGATCATGCAATTTTTTTGCACAAGTGAAACTAGCTTTGAATCCTCCAATCCTATAATTTTTTTAAAATGATACCATATCTTCTAATTGCTAAATAAAAATGAACGAGCATGACCTAAGTGGATTTAGAGCCCTCATTCATAGAAGGCCCATCCTCACGGCCCCACTTCAAATAGCCCAATAATTGTAAACCTAAATAGTTATTTAAGGTAAAATTTGAGTGACATTTGATAAGTTAGTATCTTTTCAACAATTATAAGGATTAGAAAATTTGATTTACCTAATTTTTATGGCGTGCAATATTTATATGTGAAATTTGCACACTGCTAAAATTTGGAATGGAATTTGATAAATTTTCAATTAGTTTTTCTTATGCAATTTTTGTTTCACAACTAATTTCCTGTAATTTGTCGATTTCAATTTAGTTTTTCATTTTTGTGGGTAAAATTTGGAAGGGAGGATTTGAAATTGCTGCAATGCTTTTATAAAGACCAATAGACCACTAAACCTTTCTATAATCTCAAACTATTATTCAGCAACTCACTGTCTCATTCTCACACAACATCCAATTCTCATCTCGAACATCGTTTCAATCTAATTCATGCAAAAGCAAAGTTCTTAAATAGTATCAAGCCATCGCGAAGGCAAAACTCTTATCAGCTTGAAAGTATATCTTCAACCCATTCACCATCTTCTATTAGACATGATTCATTCAATTCATTTGATTCCATCCAGGTTTTGTATTTAGTTTATTTATTTAAAAATTTTTGGACGTGTTCAAGTCGAATATGTCTTGTAGAATTAGGAATATGATTCTTGTTATGAGAAGTTTAAAAAATAGAAAAATAAAAAAAAATTAACTAATTTGAACAAGAAGCGCTTGATAAATTTGTGGTAAAAGAATCATTAGTTTATTCATAATATGGAAATATTATTGAAATATGAAATAAAAATTATGACTGTGTGCAAAATATATTTTTTGACAACTATAAATACTTTGTAGGATCATCATAGTGATTGTAAGGATGATGATAATCATCATAGTGATAATAAAGATGACAACGAAGAGATGACACATTGTCTAATATTAGAGATAAGATTGATAATTTGATGATGACTATACGAGAAAGGAGGATTCTATTAGTTATTGTTTTGATAATTTTTATCAAAGATACTGAGGTGAAGATGATTGATGTTTTAGTAGTGATGGACTCTAAAAGAGACATATCTCTATTCAAAAAGTATCAGAAAATCAAATTTGATAGAGAGTTTTCTTCGGATTTATATATTAGAATTTTTAATAATCATGAAAAATAAGGTAGATGCTGTCATTAAACATATTAAAATGTTGGTTTCTTTTTTGAGGGGTTTACAATATTAGCTTTTTAATGCAATTGAAGAAATAAAAAAAAATCACAAATGAATTAGGAATTGATCTAGTATTTCCTCATACATGTCATTTACGAGAAATAAATAATTTGATGAGAGCACACTTGATGAATCATTAGTTACTTCATAATCACCTAAATTACATTTAAAATTAATTATTTATTGCATATAGTTAATTAAACAATTAGTTCATTTCTTGCAATGACATGTTGAGTCTAAATTCTTGTGCTCCACTCTAGGATTCAGCTTTAGTCCAATGACATGTTGAGTCTAAATTCTTGTAGCCATTGATACGAAATCTATATATTTAATCATGCAAATTAGGTTGTCAGCCCAGATGAAAGACATACGCAGTTGAGCTACTGTGATAGAGAATTCAATATAGATATGCAGGCCTTAGCCAATCTGGATTATGTTTTCCTAAAAATATGCACAAAAACTTATGTTTATCTACCACTTGATTAATTGATATTGAGTCTAGCCTTCATAATTAAATTAGTTGTAGAATAATAATTGCAAGGTAACATATGACCTCAGGCTATGCTATTGAATAACATTCATAAGATTAAATTCAGTAAACTTAATATCAGTACTAGAATATATTATACACAAAATATGTCACAACAATGATTCACAAATCACATAACCTAAACTACAATGGGACATGTGGCCATAAAAATGTACATAATCAGTTTAATAAAGAAGATTCTCACAATCTGACTCTGAACTCCTTTGAGACGTGCTCCCTTGTTGCTTTCTTAAAACTTATTGCACATGTTGAAGTATCACACAACACATGGCAATTCGACTCACTGAATGGTGAGGTAGAAACCTCCTTATATTACCCTATATCTAGCTTACTTAAGCAATATGGCCCGATATATATCTATTAGAGAAATCTGATAAAGATCAGACTTAGCTTACAGAAGATAAACTCAGATTTGAAGTTGAATCCCACCGACCTTGTTGGTTCTACTGGCACTAAGCCACTAAAAATTAGGCTCTCACACATCTTAAAAATTTATAAATAATCTTACGATCTTTCTATAGCTTTTTAAATCACTCAAATCGAAAATCTAACGTGAAAGTTACGTCCGTCGAAAGTTAAAAAAATTTTGTTTCTTAATTAAGAAATAATGCGCGTCGCTCCACTCTTTCTGTCTTCCTCAACTACCCATTGAAAAACAAAGGTCGAGGTGCACAGTCCTTTCATCTGATCACGTCGCCACTTCTCGCCATGTTATCTTCAATGAAACTTCATTTTCTTTCGCTACAACTTCTTCAACTCCGGCCAGCTCCTTAAAATGATTTCGAATTTTTTATGAGGATGGTATCACTTTTTGACATATTGATTGTCGAAGTGTTACACGTACAATTGATCTTGCAAGTGCCGCAACTCAAGCTCTAGGCCCAATTGCGCGCTCTGAGACAAGACACTCATCCAGCTGCATTCTCTCCCCTAGCCGGTCCATCTACTGCGGACAGCCCTGAATCCACTTTGCAGCTCGACAACAACAACTCCGCAAAGCCCTCATATTTCTTTTCTGACATCCGCGTCTTCCAACTTCACCACCCTTGTTGGCTCATCACCAGGTTGTTGCCACTAGTGCATGTAGTGCCAGCAGGCAGGGCCGGCTTAAATGTGGAAAAGTAAGTGTGAGTATTGAGTTTAAGGGCTGACATTAATGTTTAGTTTGGAGGGGCCAACAACCACCTGCACATTCTTTCTCTTTCCATCTAAACCATTTTCTTAATTTATTTTCAATTCTTACAATCGTTTTATCTAACTAGACTGTTATTTTTTTAAAAATAAAAATAAATATCAATTGTAAAATAGTTTAAGTTTCAATACAACATCCATTTTGGAGACATTTTAAAAAAAAATTATATAAAGTTAAATGTGCTAAAGTTTTTCTTAAACATTACAAAAATTCAAAATGAACTTTGTACTTCCAGATGCAACTTTGAACTTTGTACAAAGTTACAAATTTCATAATATGTGTTTACACAAATAGAATGTTGATTGTTGCATCAAACTTTTCAAAAAAAAGCCCATTAAAACATATTCAAAACATACACAAATAGAATGTTGCATTAAACTTTTTCATATTTTATCATTGATTTTGAATTTTAGTTTTTTGAAAAATATTAGTATAAGAAGATAAATTGATTGTTAAATTAAAATAAAAACAAAATACGATGATCGGAACACAAACACATACATGTCTGTGTCACACACACCCCTCTCTATGAATTTTGTTGTGGATGAACTTTGTAGCTTTTATTTTATTTTTAATTTATAAAACCAATTTATCTTATTATATCAATATATTAAAAAACATTAATGATAAAATAATTGAACATTAAAATAGGATCCATTTTGAGAATTTTTGTTTATGTTTTATAATTTTTGAAAAAATTTCATAGTTAAAAGTGCAAAGTTCACAGTCTATTGTAATTTTTTTTAAAAACTACCATTTCTATAAGTATTATTATCCATACTATCCTACGATTTATTTTAATTTCAAATCTACCAAACTTGAAGAAAATCGCAGTTGTGAACCGCATTTTTTGTTAAGAAAACCGTAGTTTCAAATTAGTGATTTCATAAAAGAATAAAAATATGGTTTGAAATTGCGATTTTCTTAGGAAAAACCGTTATTCACAACTGCGATTTTTGTGTATTCTAAACCGGTATTTTTTTAGAAAATAAAATTGTGTTTTGAAACTACAGGTTTCTTAAGAAAATACATGGTTCACGACTGCGATTGTCTTTAAGTAAGGTAGATTTGAAAATAAAAAGAATGATGGGATAGTATGAATAATAGAACTTGTAGAAAGGGTAGGTTTAAAAAAAATCGCCTTCTGTTTAGACTATTGTGAAGCCCAAAGATTATCCTTGAACTTTGTTGCGAATGATCTATGTACTTCAATGGACATAATTCATCTAACAAAGTTCATATGTCCAATATTAATCATAATGATCAATTTTGGAAATTTTTTATTACGTATTAAAAATTTGAAAAAGTTCAAAGCTGAAAGTGCAAAGATCAGGTTGCTGTAAACAGGCCCGGTTCTATACAGGGATGAGTGGGGCGCCCGCCGGGGCCTAATGATAAGATGGGGGCAATAATTTTTTTGGGCCAACTAATTATACTGTTGAATTAAAAAGTGTTCTACTATAAACAGTGTTCTAAAAGGCGTTAGGCGGTCTTAGGCGGTTGGTTTGGGGCCTAACGACTAATCGGCTAGGCGGGGATTAGGCGGAATGATTAATCGGATGATTAGACGGAGTTATATATATTAATAATATATTTAATAATTAATTATAAAATTATACCTATAAAATTATATTTTATTTTAAAAATAAAATATATAAAATAATTAGGCGCTAGGCGGGGCGTTTTTAAAACGCCTAGAGACTAATCGGGCGCCTAGACAACTAGGTGACCGCCTTTTAAAACAGAGACTGTAAGTAGGATTTGAACGTGCAACCTAGAATACTCAATAACTTAAACACACATCAACCAAGTCCACTACCACCCTTTTATCATATTAATTAAGATTGTTATAAATATTAATCTTTTAACTATTTACCATTTTATAAAAAATTATGATAGTGTTAGTACTGAGTTTCAATAAGAAAATGACAACAACAAAAAATTATTCAAGTCTATATCATATTCAGTTTATTTTTATGAAGGTCATGACAAGTGATGGAGATGAGATAACTTCACTAACGAGGGATTCACTCTCTATTCCTTCGGACAGTACGGTAAAGACCATTATTTGAAACTATTTTTAGAGGGTTATAGTTCTTCATTTAAAGAAAACAAGATGTGTACTCTGTAAATGCCTTCTTGGAGCAAATTCAATGAATGGGACGTCATATCTACATACTCATGTGAAATCTTGCTTGAAAAAAAAAATCAAGTTGTAAGACAATCCTTTCTTGATGTAAATAATAAGGATAAAGTAACATCTCAAGCTTTTGATCAGCAAAAGTTTAGGGAGAAATTAATTTCAATGATCATATAGTTCATAATATCCTCTTTCAATTGTCGACCATGTTGGATTTAAGAACTACTTATTTTCTCTTTGGTCTGAAATAAGATGTAATAATAAATCATTTATATAATAAGATGCAGTACATATCATTTGTTTCTAATATCGCACTACTGCTGATTTTAAGTAAGATATGACGGTCCTCAACACGGATTTTTTCAGCAAGTTGGGGATAAGAAGCTTGTTATGAACTACTAATTAACTTGTTGGTTGATCAGGACGAACAAATTATTAATAACATGTTTGTACTGAGATATAAATTAGTATCATTATCTTTTCAGAGATATAAAATTTAATTTAGATATTTCCAAAGCTTATTATAAAGAATAACTAAGCAAGCTAAGGCTTTTTGTCTCATCTATGGCCACTAGCGATGCTTTTAGTTTTTTCATATGTGAGATTGAATGTTAGTTAAATGGTTAACCGTGGTTAAGCCGAAACCCGACGGGGATGGAGATGATTTTGATTTTCCCATACCTGAGCGGTTTATGGTACGGGTATGATTTTGATATGTCTCAAGACGAATAGGGTATGGTAATACCACTAACCGTCTCGAATCTACCCCGTTCCCATCCCTATCTATATGTATGTAAATTTGTTTAACAAAATTAATTATAAAATTAAAACAATATAAATAATATACGCCATTACTTATAAAGGGCCCCATAACATTTCTTATGCACCCGAGGGTTCTCCAAATCTTATGACTGGCTCTAGCTGTAAAGTACAAAGATCACTCAAATGAGCGTTTTTGCAGATTATATTTATATTTTAAAATGCAAAGTTCATTCAACAAAGTTTACAGTTCATAGTGCAGACCAAAGTTCCGAATGATTCATGAACAATGAGCCTTTGACTTTTGTATTTTTTATTATGAACTTTTTGAAAACTATTAAAACGTATCTCGAATATATATAATAGATTTTAAATTAAAGCTTATACTTTTTATACATTGGTATATTAATTTTGATTTTAAAAATAATATTTAGAAATTTAGATTAAATGAATTAAATATACTAAAAATAAAAAGTAAAAATGAGTTTAGATGAGAGAGATGTAGCATATGCCAGCCACATGGTGCAAGGAGGTTGGGGATTGAAATGAGTTTGTGTGAGAGGTGGACACGTGGTTAATTGTGCACGAAACATATTTATCTCTCTCTCATTTCTTCGGTCATGGCATGATTTTTTGACGCATTCTTTTTTTGCATTACCAAATCAACAAATAATATATAATTTTTTTGTTTTTGTTTTTACAATTTGATCACATCAAAGAGAACTAACGTGAAAAAATAAACTTATTTTTTTAGCAAACATAGATAAAAGAATATATATATTCGTTAGCATTCTTACATCAAACCCATTTTAGTAAAAACAATTTTCATTATTTCTTTAAAAAAAATGTAAAATGGCAAAAGTTATGACAGACAATAGAGATAATACATACTCTATGTACGTTGTAAGACTAAAATGACTTATCAAAACCACTAAATAATTTTTTGAAAATATTTAATTTTTATTGTGATGAACTCACGCCAAATTAATATAATCAATAACATAGATGCATAAAACACTTCATATTTTGAATTAAAGTTGTGCTTCAAATGAATTGAATTACTCATTATGAGAGGCCTCATTCGGGTTAAATTTTCTTCAACAATACATGTACACATACAGTTCATATAATTGTCTTTTCTATAACATTATTGATGTGAATAAGCATTATATTATTATTTTTAAAATAAAAGTTGATTTAAATAAATTTATTATAAAATTTTAATATCACTATTCTGATTTTTACATGGCAAACTTTATTTGACAAACATAATAAACCATGTATATTTATTACTTGCTTGCGGTAGAAAATTTGGCCTGGTTGTCGAAGTTCAATATAGGTCATAGGATGTGATTTGCACCGCGGATTCAAGTCTTCACTCGGACGGAATCGGTTGAATCTAGATGCATTTCAAAGGCTATTTGTAGAGTTAGTCAAGCCCGTCGCCCATCTGGCCCACGCCCAGGGCCGTGGATCCCGCCTATATATATATATTAACAGAGAAAATTATTATTGCTGTCTCAGAGTTGTATCAAGACTTGGTACATTGCATCAATATGATTTCACTGCTTGTATCTGGTTACAGAGTCTTAGTCGATTTGAAGTTGATTTAGAATTAGAGCGTAGATCATCAGAATTGACTCATTCTTTTTAAACAGAAGCCAAAAATATTTATTATTCACATTTTTGCTACAACTACGCAGAGCATTCCCCAAGACAGCGTTTATTTGGTTTGATTCGGTTTGAACTATGTAGAGTAGTTTGGTTCATGTGAGTTGATTTAGCAGGTAAAATACATGTGTAGTGTAAATATATATTTATTTTATATTAAGATGTCGTTCTGTAAAATTAAGAACTGAATGTTGAATGTTGTATGAGAATCTGAATGGTCAGACCAATGGTCAAACCACATCTGATTGCTGAATGATTTATTTTCATTTGATAATTTATTTTTTTAAGTATCTTAATATATAATGATTTATTAACATAAAATTAAATTTTAATTATAATTTTAAAGCATAAAAATAAAATTTATAATCATGTTATAAAAATATTATTTATGAAGTGTGTGATATTTTGATTGAAGAAACTAGCTGCGGTCAATATTGATGTGATTATGATTGAAGTACAATCAAGGCAAAATTGATTCCAGAAAAATATGAAAAAATAAAGAGATAATTATAATAATTGTATAGATATCGTCTCTGAATGATTCAGATATAAAATTGGTTATAAATCATTCTGACTTTCCAAACATTCATCAAGAGAAAAAGAATGTACTCGGTTCGCTGAATACTTAATATAAGAACAAACCACTTCTTAATAGGGTCCAATAAATGCCACAAAACAAAGCCTAAAACTCATTTTACCTCATGCATCAAGTGTATCCCATCTGTCATGATTCCAAAGTTAATGGTTGATATAATTTGTGACTTGGACGTAATTGAGTTTTAATTAGCAGCTCAAATGAAAAAGAAGACAATAATACAATTTAGGGGTGCGAAAATTGCTGCTATAAAGCTTTAGTATAATAAATTAGTGGCCCAAACTGTATGCCGTTGATTGCAAAGAAAGAGGTTAGCAAAGAAAATCATTATTGTTAACAATTTCAATTTTGTTGGTTAATCTAGCTATTTACATTTATATAATTTGAAAAATTTAATATGTAAATATTTAATGTATTCTTGTTAAATTTCATCTAAAATATAAAATATAGTGGATTATCACTGGTGTATAATGATTTTAATCATTAATATTTGACTTTTAAGATAGTGGTAAATATTAAATATGATTTGAGATTATTGAGTGACAAGTAAAAGCGAACAAATAGATTTTGTCTATTCACAAGTAAAAAACAAAATAGATAGTAAATAACTGTTCTTTCCTGTGAGTTTACGTAGAGATTTGAAGCACATATGCCACAACTTTAAAACTGTCTTTAGTTTAGGAAAATTTCATAGAAAAAGAAAATTTTAAGAAGAAAAGAAGAAATGTTTCTGTTTGGTTGAGAAAAAATTGAAGAAATGAAATTAAATTGAGAATGAAAAGAAAATTTTATTAAAATAAAGAATATTTTGATGATTTGAAAATAATTCTACGCTGCTAACCCAATAAAAAAATAACTCTTTTATATTTTCTGTCCTCTAATTCTCCTTAAACCAAACACAATTTAAGAATGGAACTACTTTCTCACAACTTTAAGGCGGTGTTTGGTTTAGGGAAATTTTGAGGGGATGGAAAATGAAATTCATCTTGAATTTGAATTGTATTTGATTTTTTTTTGTTTGATGGAAAAATTATAAAAAATAGTTTTAAAACTTTCTTTAATTTACCTTAACTTTCTTTCTAATTTTCCGTTTACTTTTCTTTCCTAAAAACTTTCTCTAGACAAAAAATGAATTTTTTTAAACTTTCCCACAAATTTTACTTCCCTCTAATATTCCCTAAACGAAACACGGCCAAAGTGAAATATTTTCAGCAACTTTAATCCAACTTTGGGACATCTTATGTGCGGAGAAATTTTTAGGTGGATTGTGTCCACCCCGTGGCGGTGGACACCAGCAATGGGCAGTCGTCACGTGGCGCGTTGAAAAGTAAAAATTTTTTTCAAACCAATGATGAATCGCTATGTGTAATTTTGACTTTTCAATGCGTCACGTGACGACTTTCAATTGGTGATACACCGCCACGTGGTGAACACTGTCCACCTAAGAATCACTATACCTTTCATATTAGTACATTGGTATGCTTGCGGTAGAAGTTGTGGGACAGCTTTAGCAATGATTTTGTCTATGTTAGTAATTTAAATATATAATATATTTTTTCCATCTGATATGCATTTTAAAAATGTGAAAATTGTATCAAGATGAAAGCATAACTTACAAAAATGATTTATATGTGTACCGAAATAATTTAGCATTTCAAGCTTCTAATCATAGTTAATAACACTGGATAAGGAATTGAAAATGTCAGAGACCATTCAATCATAGTTCCAATTATATAGTGCAATAAGTAATATATTTATTAAGCAAATGAATAAATAAAATGTTAAAATGGGTGGCTTAGTGATTACAAGTTAGATTTAGTTCAAACAATATATATAGTTTGACTCTTTCTAAAAGCATTTTAATGAGTAAAATTTATCCAAAAATTGTTAAAAAATTTCTGATGATAAACTAAACATGCATGTTAGGTTAGTATTTTTTATCGTATCCGAATATTAGTACACAGTAATGACTAATGAGTTTGATTTTCTACAATGATTAATTAATTGTAGATCAGAAGTTATTAACTGATGGAATTTTAGGTAAATAGGAAAACTAATCCAACTTGTAAATCAAATAAGATCATTTTGCAAACAAATCGGTTCACCTACAGAAGAACTAGCAGATTTGCATTAAAATGTTGGGTCTTGTCAGATTTGTTTTGGATCGTGGTCTGATTCTTAATCTATTCGATGGAACCAAAACGTGAGGAGGGGAGCTTAATCCCAAAAGGCCAAATAATTTGTTGCAAGGGATAATTAATCAGTACTTTACATATGTATAAATAAAAATGCACCTTCTTCTCTAAAGTCTAAGGTGATGATTCTCTCTTAAAAATCTCAAGTTTGAAGTCTACCATTTGAGATATGCGCTCATCTTTCGACGCCATAGGTTGTTAAATGAGGACTCGTGTGCCAGAAAATGAAGAACACATGCATTAACTAATTGATGAAAACACCAAACAAAAAACCAAGTCTTCAGCTAATGGTTGCATGTTCAAATGCAACAAAGACTTTGGCTACCCCTAAAAGACAAAAACCACGAAGTTTAATTAGAAAGAAAACTAATAGAAAAGCTTGATCACTAGGATAGGCGGGCGGTGGCTTTAACTTGGCCACACTAGCTAGTGTCTGCTTCCTGCAGCAGCTTGCGCGATGGTTCAGCTGCAGCTCAACCCCTGCTATCATCATTATTGTCATCTTCTTCATTCTCTCCTGAGAGCTCCTCCAAGGACTTCCCTTTCGGCTCGGGGACAAGAAATGTGAACAACAATCCGAGAAGGTTTACCACTCCCAGGACAAGGAGAGAGTTCTTGACCCCAATGCCTGGAGGGTAGCCTGCCTCGGTCTTGTTCTTGTCGGGGCTCTGAGACAGATATAAGAACCCAAATGCACCTATTATGGCTCCCAGCTTGCCTGCCGCCGCGGAGATGCCGTGACAAGTTGATCTCAATCTGGCTGGGAAAATCTCAGCAGGGACCACGAATGTGGTTGCGTTAGGTCCAAAGTTGGCGAAAAAGAAGGTGAGAGAGTACATGCTTACAAATCCAATTCGGTTCTCCTTGTGGGTCCAGTGGTTGTAGGGTATGGCTATAGCAAACATGAAAACGGTCATGAAGAAGAATCCCATCAGCTGAATGGAGAATCTTCCCATTCTATCGATTAAGAAGACTGTGAACCAGTATCCAGGGACCGTGCTGCACAAGGCGATAAGCGTCTGCGCTCTGGCAATCCAGAAAACCTCCTGCACAGCATTCATGGTCTTTGCCGCTGGAATCCATCCAATGGCGCTGAAGATATCCTTCTGGAAAAGGTTCTGACTGTAGAAAGCGATGTCGAGTAACAACCAGGTGCTACTTGTTCCAAGCAAGTGCAGGCCGTGTCGCTTCAGGAACTCATTGGAGAACAACCCGAACGAGCTCCCCGGAGCGGCCATCTTCTCCAGTTTCTGAGGCTCAGCCTCGATATCAGTTTGCAAGACCTTCGACATGTCAGCTGCTGCCTGCTTTGCATTCTTGGCCACCAGGGCAGTAAATCGCGCAGTCTCTGGCATCTTCATTCTCCAGTAGTAAGTGAGCGCAGCTGGGATGGCTCCAAACATCAGAACTATCCTCCAGACGTAGTCGGCTTGAGGGACAGTCGACCCAAGGGGATCGACCTCGTAAGGTGGAGCATCATACCGGCTGTTGAAGGCCCACGACACGATGATGGCAAACACTCCTCCACCCAGGATTCCAAATCCTTGCATTGCGAATACGGCCGCTATGAATCCTCCTCGCGTCTTCTTGTTGGAGTACTCAGACATGATTGTGGCCGACAGAGGGTAGTCTCCGCCAATTCCGAAGCCGAGCCAGAATCTGAAAAAACACAGGGTGGCCATGACAGCCGAAGGACTATGCCCGAGGGACAGCCCACAGCCAATGGAGCAGACCACCATGAGTATCAACGTGATCCCGTACACCTTCTTCCTTCCCAGTTTGTCTCCAAGCCACCCGAAAAAAAGCTGGCCAGCTAGCGTGCCGCATAAGGCCACTCCATTCACGGCGGCGGACACGTTAGGTGGCAGAGAACCGGGCTTGCCGGAGCCCTCAACGTGGTAGTATATGCGTCCCATGAGCTTGGTGACGAGAGAGATGCAGAAGAGATCGTATGCATCGGTGAAGAAGCCCATCCCGGCTATGACGATGGCTGTGAAATGGTACCATTGCGTCTTGGCCGCGTCGAGCGCGTTGAGCACTTGCAGAGCGCCAGCCATTGTCGTTTTTCTTGGCTTGAAAATAACACGTAGAAAGCAGATCTCTGAACTCCCGGATCAGCAGATCATTTATGACGACATCTGTGATTCATAAAATAAAATGACACTCTAATCAATGAACATGCAGCAGCTACACGACAAAACACACATCAACAACTGGAGTACGAGGAATCTGGTGGGATCAGACAGAACATATTAGAGTTTCAATACAAACCCAACAACAACAAATGAGAATTAGGGAATACGTGATCTGAGATTCTGAGTTGAGAGAGCTACTAGAGGTACTGACCTGACAGTGCTGGGCGAGGTGTGGATGATTAAAGTATATATTGTAATGACGAGGTGTGTGGGGGAAAACGATGGGATGTGATGGAAATGGTGATGTGGATTATATATGAGGGTAGCCCTCTGGGAATGTTCCACCAGCATATTCAAACGATGCCCCATTCAATATGGTTATGGTCAACAATATCTTACACATTCTGCGCATTAGGGTTTTCATGTAGTTTTGATCTAGTCCAACCTATCCCTACCTCGCTCAATATAATGTTCGATTCTCAATTAAATATAATATCCAGATGTTTCATTTGCTTTGATTTGTTCGTTTCATTATATTCAATTTTATATGGTCTGCTTTATTCTCGCGGGTTCTGTTTGTTTCACATATTTATGATGTTACATAAAATTTGGATGGTCCTGTGGTATGGTACGAGAGGTTACTAACTATATGTTTGGGATACTGTTACTACTAAGGTTTTGTTCTTTTTCAATTTAAATGGAGTTAGTATGAATTAGTTTATAATTTGAGTAAAGTTGAATTTTATTTGAATTGAGCGAAATTATTCCTAGTGTGAAATTTTACTTAGATCAACAAAAGAGATTGATAATATTGCTGAAGTCGGTTAAAAAAATTAAACTTGTAATGCAAAATAAAAATTGAACTAGATTGAATTGAAGTGTTCAGCTGAAATGAACCCAACTAAATTAAATTAAGTCAATTGCATTCGAGCGAAGAGACTATAAATAATAGAAGCAGCGCTTGTGTCTAACTATTTAGAGACTCATTTGTCCTTTTGTGGAAATTGCATATGGGGTGGTTTCGTAAGGTGGGATATCCTGAACAAATATTCATTTCTTTCACTAAATGAAGTTGGGCGTTTTGGCAATATGTTCACATTTTCTCCTCTTTATTCTTCTGTTCATTTTTTCAATTTTTCAAGCTCCAGTGGTGTGTGAGCTGTAGTTTTACATCATATCAGAGCAAACTGAGGTTCGGGATACGATCGTGTGGCTCCTCCAAACTATTTCCTATATTTCTTGTTTTGGTATTTGATGGCTAATTTAGAGAAAGCGTCGGTGCTAGTCCTGGGAGATGATCCACATTTTGCGAATGTGACAGAAGTTATAGGCTATATAGCATCGTCAGTAAGGTGCTTATTGGACTGAAAAATTATGTCAAATGAAAGAGGTCCATGGAATTTGTTCTGTCATCAACATTGAGCTTAGATTTGTTAGAGGTGAATACCCAAAGCCTAATGACGTAAATCTGCATTTGAAATAGCAAATATGTAATGATATTGGCATGTCTTGGTTGACTAGCTCAGTTTCAAAGGAGATAGCAAGTTCAATTCTTCATGCTAGTGATGCAGCCACAACCTGAGGAATTTTACAAGTGTCGTTGTCTGGAACGAATGAGGCAAGAATCTTTAGTCTAAAAAAGACCTAGCTAATACTGCCCAAGGTGAGATGTCTGTTGATGCATTTTATCAGAAATCTATTCTTTGGCAAGAATATGAAGCTATGAATAAATTGCTTAAATGCATACATGGAAAGAACGGTGCGTGTTTGATTATACCTTGGCAAAACAGTTGAGAGGAAAGGTAATTCAGTTTT
>NQLW01000040.1:590124-636777 GCA_002312845.1 Kalanchoe fedtschenkoi | reverse complement strand
AAAGGTAAGTGTGCCCAATTCAAGCTATTGCATTTTGGGAGACCAGATACAAGAACTAGAAAGGATTTGTGTCCCTCTTGATGGGGTACTAGCAGGTGACTCCCAAAATAGAAAGTCATCTTAGTGAGGGCGACTTGTAAGCATGGAGAACAAAATTGATAAGCTAAAAGGCGTGCCAACGGGATGATCTTGATCACTAAGAAATTGAAGAGCGTGAAGAAGCTTATAATGAAAGAATTCAAGCTTTGGAGGCTCAATTCATTTAATTAACCAAACATGTGAAGAGATGGTGGGCGTAACCTATTAAATAGACTCGTTATTAGTGGCACAAGATGAATCATGAAATGCTCAAGAGGAGCTCGATGGAAAGGTGACCAAGTTAAATGAGAATACCAAATAAGCAGTTTTGGTGCTGAACAACGAGTCAAAACTGATACTCAATTTGAATTTGCTCACCCGGATCGTCAACAACCCTCCGGCACATCAAGAATTTAAAAGCCTACAAGTTTGAGAACCCCGGTTCTATGGTGGCGAAAGAAGTGCAAAAGATCGGGATAACTTTCTGTTCGTTATGGAACAGTACTTCTGCATGGTGAGGGCGAAAGCTTATGAAAGAGAAATAATGATGGCTACAATGAACACTACAGAGTAGGCAAAAGTTTGGTGGAGGTCATAATATGAGGAAATTCAAGCTCATCAATGTACTTTTGATATGTGGGAAGACTTCAAGTAGAGCTTAAGAGACTAGTTCTCTTCCAAGAATGTAAGCAACAATGTCGGGATCGAATTAAGATCACTCAGACACACAAGTAATTTATATGAGTATGTGAGGCAATTTATAGCTTTGATGTTTGATATTAAGGACATGCTTGAAGTGGATAAGAATTTTTTATTTCCTCAAGGGTCCGAAGCCCTTACCCGAAATAAAACTTAATCGGCAAAATATTCCTGATCTTGCAAGTATCACAAGTGTGGCAGAAAGACTTACTAACTACACATTTGAGAGAAACCCCCAAAAGGATGAGTCTGGAAATGGGGCGAGATTGCCGTCGTCACGTCAAAATCGATTCCTTATGGAAGCAAACTCCGGACCCTCAAATCCTCCAAATAAGAGGAGATTCTTTTGAAAAGAGGGAACAACAAACATGTAATCGGTTTGGTCTAGAGACAACAACAATAGCAGACCTACAAGTGACAAGAAGCCTAGACTAGAGTGCTTCTTATGTAGTGAGCCTCATTGAGTGGTGGAATGTCCTCACAAAGGAGATTTGATTTCACTCCAAAAGTTATAAGGGCCAAGAGGATAATGGAAGAGAAGAAGATGAGACAGAACAATCTTTATAGATGGGAGCTCTCCATCTTTTATCAGCCTTAGAGAAGAAGGCTACAACAACTAAAACTCAAACATCACGTACTTTGATGTGATTGAACTTGGAGGTCAATGGGGAATCAACACGAGCTATGGTTGATTTGGGCGCGACTCATAATTTTATAATGGTTCGGAAGCAATGTGATTGAGTCTAAGCGTTGAGAAACATGTTAGTAAATTGAAGGCGGTGAATTCTCAAGCTCGCTCTGTTAATGGAGTGGCAAAATGTGCAAACTAAGATTAGAGAGTGGAAAAGCCCCTTGAACTTCATAGTGGTTTTATAAGATGTTTTGAGGTAATCTTGGGAATGGAATTTTGAGCCAAGCGAGAGTAGTTCTGATGCCCTTTGTTGATAGTCTTCTCTTTATGGGAGATCGACCAAGCATCAAATAAAAAAGAACAGAAGAAAACTCCTCTTCTAAAGGAGAGACACCAAAATTTTTATCAGCACTGCGGTTGAAGAAAGGAATTGAATCTTCAGAATCTACCTTCGTTGCCTTTTTTTAAGTTAAAGAGGAGGACAACCATGTAGTGTCCAAACGGATTTATGCGGTTCTCAAAGAAATTATGAATATAATGCCAACCAACTACCAAAAGTGTTACCACCGTAGAGGAGTTTGGATCATGAGATAGAATTACTGCCGAGAATAAAGCTGCGAGCAAGAGGGTATATCAAATGTCTCCCGTAGTGGAACTTTCAAAGTAACGAGGGGAGTTTTGAAAGCAGTCTTCATTCGACCCTCAAAGTCTCTTTTTGGTGCATAAGTGTTGTGTCAAAAGAAGTAAGATTGATGATTGAGGCTGTGTATCGACTATAGAGCCTTGAATAAGATAATAATGTGTAATCACTATCTGATTTCCCTCATCATTGATCTTTTTATTAGCTTGGTGGAGCATTATATTTTTTAAAGTTAGATTTGTGGTCCGGGTATCACCAAGTTAGGATTGTCGAGGAAGATGAGCAAAAGACAACTTGTGTGACACGATACGGTGCCTATGAGTTCCAAGTGATGTCTTTTGGACGTACTAATGCCCCTGCTACATTCAACACTCTTATGAACGACTATCTTGACAAGTTTTTTGTTGTCTATCTAAATGACATTGTTGTCTATAGCAGAATAACAGAGGAGCACGAAACTCATCTACGAATGGTGTTATAGAAGTTGAAGGAAAACCAACAATACGTAAAGCAAGAGAAGTGTTCATTTGCAAAGAGATGCATAGATTTCTTAGGCCATAAGATTAAAAAGGGGGGAATCTGCATGGATGAGAAAACAGTTCAAGCTATTAGAAATAGGGAACCCTTAAAAGCGTAAGCGAATTTCGCTCATTCCTCAGACTTTGTAACTACTATCATAGATTCATCCGCAGTTATTCTAAAATCATGGGCCCATTGACTGATTTACTTCAGAAAGATAAAAAGTGGAATTGGGGAGAAGTTTGTGAAGTGGCTAACGAGAAATTGAAAATGTCAATAATGAAAGAGCTTGTTCTTATCATGCTTGATATGTCAACACCTTATGAAGTTCATACTGACGCTTCAAATGTTCACTTGGGAGGTGTATTGATACAAAATGGTCACCCAATTACTTATGAAAGTCATAATTTAAAAGACATGGAAAAGAGATACACAACCTAAGAAAAAGAGTTATTAACGATCATTCATTGCCCATGGTATGGAGGCATTACTTGTTGGGAGCTCAATTTATCATATGAACTGATAATATTGTGGCAGACTACATCTTGATTAAGCTAAAACTGACAACGAAGCAGGTTTGATGGCAATAGTTGTTAGATGAGTTTGATTTGGTGATAGAGCAGAAAAGTGGAAAGAAAAATCAAGTTACGGATGCATTAAGTCAAATTTTACCTTGTATGTCTTTGTAAACTGGCTCACTTATTGGGTAGTGGAGTGTCTTTGTCCCTGGGAGAATCAATCAAGAATGGGATGGAAAATGACCCGTTGGCAATAGCTATCAAGCAATTGATCGAAGAAGAGAAAACTTGGCGCTTTTGGATCAAAGATGGATTGAACTTGTCAAAGGGAAGAAAGATATATGTACCGAAAGTATACAACTTGAGGCGTTCAATAATGCTCGAATGCCATGAAACTTTGCGGGCAGGCCACCCTGGGTGGCAAAGGACTTTAAGTTTCATCAAATGTCAATACTTCTGCCCCCCCATGAAACAAGACATTACCTGTTACTCAAAAATTTGCTTGACTTGACAACAAGACAAAGTAGAAATGAGTCGACCTTTTGGTCTCTTAGAACCCTTAAAAGTCCCTACAATATTTTGAGAAAGTGTGTCCATGGACTAGTGATCATCAACAGATTCTTAAAGTGTGCTACTGTCACGATCCAAAAAAAAAATATGAATCGTGATGTTGTTTGACTTTTCTTTTGACTATTAGTCAAACAAGCCTCGAATAAGAAAATTCAAAGTCAAATGTTTAACATACTAACTAAATAAAAGAATATTCAAAATTTAAAACTATTCAAAGTCAACTCAGGATCCTGCCCAAATAATGTAGGCTTCTCGAACCACCTTCTATCAATGTAGGTGTTCTCGCCACTAGGTCCAACTGGACCATCAATCAATTAAATTAAATTAAATTTAAAAAAATTAAGTGGAGGGAAAAATGAGTGGAAGATGCTAGTTGGGAGCCAGCAGCATCCATCCAGCAAGAGGAGCAAATTACGTCAGCGAGAGCGTCGACGAATTGAGCGGTGGAGTATCATAGTCTAAACTTGTCCAGGGCACTATTACGCTTTTATGATTGCTTATTTTTCTTAGTAAAAAGTAGTATGTTAGCACATGCAGTAGTCATGTTTGTTCCTATGTGAATGAAAAAAGTCTCATTAGTTCTTTATGAGAGGGTGGATAATTCAACGTTGTAGTTGAGCTACTCTACTCGAATAAAGTACGTTCTTCGAGTTCCTAATATTTACATAGGTGTGCCTGAATGCGTTACTTGTGTTATAATCTTTTCCGAGATTGATGAAATGTGCCTTTTATGTTAATAGATATCCCGACTCACTTGATTTACATGATCTGTGCCCTTCTTGCTAATATACTACTTATATGATCTTTTGTTGCCTAAAGGTACTCAAGTTGTGCATAAAAGCAGACTTTTTGACTCTTATGTGAGCCAATAAATAATGCATGAGCTAATCTGAGAGCTAGCCCGTCACTTCAAAACGCGGGCTCAGGCTAGTACAATTCAAAGTAAATAGTCTAAAACTGACAATCATGAAAAATCCAAACCGAATCAAATAGAACACAAACTTGATCTTCTAAAACACATCTAATAGTGACTCAACTCGGAAGTCAGTAATCCGAACAGAACACAAATTGTTCATATTGGACTTTTCATTTATTTGACAATTACAACCAATACATTCACATCTATATCTTCACAAAAATGGAAAAAACAAAAAAACAAACAAACAAGCAAGCAAAGAAATTGTTGAGTAATAAGAAAGCAAACAACAGTTTGATCAACGACCATGTAGAATAATTAACTAAAAAAAGAATGAAGGATTAGCAACACCCTCACTTGGACTTGGAGAGTGCTGCTGATGGTAAGAAGCAGAGCTGCTGCTGCTGCTGCTCACCAAGAGCAATTCCTCTAAATATTCTGCTCCCAAATCCTCAAACACCACCACATTATTCTTCTCACACTTCCACTGCCTGCTCAAACCTTCGCAGTTTTCCTCTCCAATTTGCTTGGCGGCTTTTCTGGGCATTGTTGAGGATTTCCTTCGCAGCAAATGCTTCTTCTTCAGCTCCAACACAGGCGAGCACCCCTCCTCGCACCTCACAGCCATCCCCTTCATCGAGTCCATCACCGTGGCAGCTGGAAAATTCAGCACGGCAGCTGACCCCCTCATCGCAAACGCAGCCTGGTCATACGCCAGGGCAGCTGCTTCGGCGCTGTCAAACGTCCCCAGCCAGACTCTAATCCCATTCCGGGTCGAGTCTCTAATCTCCGCGGCAAATTTACCCCACGGCCGACTCCTCACTCCGCGGTACGACTTGCTCTTTTTCGCGGCCTTTACAGAATCAACCTCCCTTTCATCTTGGGTCTGAACCGGCTGCAACTCTTCGGATGATGACGTCGTCGTCGCAGGAGATGAGGAGAGCATGTCCCAGAGGAGCATTTCTTGGGAATCGTTGACGTTGAATGGAAGCGAAGAATTGAAGGGATCTTCCCAGGAGAAACTGGAGGATGATTGTGGGCAGAAGTCCATTGAAATGGGAGAAAACTCAGAAAAGTATGTGCCGCTTTACTTTGTTTTCTGCTTTGAAATTCAACTCACTCACACACACGCTATATTTATACCCTACGCTACCGTGAGAAATTCTCGGGTGGACCACCACACGATCAAGTGTGACTCATCCATCTGAAACCAACAGATTAGTATTTTGAAAAATTAAAGCGATAGATGCTATTCTTCATTGATTTTTAATTTTTTTTTTATATTTTTAACGTAATGTTGTGTCCACTCAAAAATTTATCTGTCTCGTCTCCCATAAATCTGTCGATATCCAATAATACTAGAAATGTAAATAAATATATGCGGTGGGAGGTGGGGGCATATTGCTTTATATAATATTGATAAAGATAGTACGATTTGGTTTCAGTATTTTAGTGAAGAAATTCAGATTCATGTATGTGCTGTTTTGGCTTTACTTATGATGTTATTTTTTCCGGAATGAGGCATCATAAAAACTGCACGTGAGTCAAATGTGGTGCCACGGCGGCGGGTCCTTTGCTCAGCTCACTACGTCATCTGATGCCGTCATTGCTCCAATGTCACAATTTCTGACTTGTTTCATTGCATGACCAAAATGTCTTACCCGATATTCTTTTTAGATCTTTGGAAAAATATTAACTGTTAGATCTAAAAGTTCATTCTGGTATATGCTTTTTAGGTACACAATTCATAACTTTCCTGAACTTTTAATTTTAACTACACCCAATAGGATTTATCATTTTTGCAAAACTATATGATTTGTTTGTAAAAATATATCAAATTTAAAATCATTTATTAATAACCATTATGACTGTGTTTTGTTTGGGGAAATTTTGAGGGAAAGAACAAATTGTGAAAAAATGAGATGAAATCATGTGTTTATTTGAGAAAAAGTTGGGATGGAAAATTAGTTAGAAGGTTGGATGGAAAATAGAATTGAAAATTTATTAAAATAAAATTATGTTTTAACATTTTGTACAAAAATTTTCATCTCTAACAAAAAAAATATTAAAAAAAATAGAATGAATTCCATAAGGTATTCGCTTAGCTTACATTTTAATATTTCCTCAAATTTTTCCCAAACCAAATACAGCCTAAGTAAAATAATGGGTCTAAGTGTGTTACATCTCACATCGACTGAGTGGGAGATCTTTAGCTTTCTTAATTAGAGCAAAGACTCCTTACTTAGTATCGAGGCCTTTTGGGTGTAGATTCGCCGAATAAGGCAGCACACCAACGCAAAACCCGCTGCCGTACAGGGCGAGAAAGTGTGAAACAATATCGACAATAAAAGATCGGGGCTGTTACAAAATGTAACCTTTAAATGGTTAAATGTTGGTCATCTTGGCTTCACA
The DNA here is from genome assembly GCA_002312845.1 of Kalanchoe fedtschenkoi. NCBI lineage: Eukaryota > Viridiplantae > Streptophyta > Magnoliopsida > Saxifragales > Crassulaceae > Kalanchoe > Kalanchoe fedtschenkoi. The sequence continues at coordinate 629,794 of NQLW01000040.1, read as the reverse complement.
TCAGTTTACTTTGTGGCAGATCGCATCAGTAACAAGATGATGTATAGTTATAATGTTTTCTTTAATTATAAGTTTGTTTAACTTATATGTTAGTTTTTTAACATATACAACCAACCATTACAAAAATTGAACTTTAAATTTTTTATTTGAATCAGTTCTTTTATATTTTTTATGAGTATTAATATGCTTATTTGAACCTTATAAAATTTGACAATGAATATAATATAAAAATATATAAAAATATTATAAAATAAGTGGAGTCCATGTGCAGAGTTGTAGGGAGGTTTATCTAGTATAGAAGATAGATTTATGAAAAATATGATAACGGTGAATTGATATGACACAAAACTCACTTGGCATGCCACAAACCTGCTTTTAATGTTTATGAGTTAAAGATGTCGTGAGAATAATTAACAACCTAGGATGTAGTGGCGTCACCTCGGTAGGGCGGGTCTGGACAGATAAGGAAGTGTCCGTCAAATAACGATACAAATTTGAGAGGGAGAGACCGACTTTTACGGTCTCTATTGATGTTGACACATTCATCGTACATGTTCATAAATTGTTGTTGTCCATACACAATAATTTATTAGTATTCATATCCATCTCACGAAATTTGGAGTCACCAGCCAGCCAGCACCATATCTTTCTTTCTTTCATCTTTTGTTCCTACACTCAAAAGTTGACAACAAAATAGGTTATGTTAATGAACATGCACTACTCTAATTCCCTTACTTATTTTACGTGATTAATTAAACTAAGTAGGGATTTTAGCCGCCTGAGCCTTAATATGCTGCATGCCTTAGAATAATAGATTAGAAAATGATGATGAGACCAAGTAGGGTTACATAGTGTATATATATTGCGGGTGTCAAGTTGGGAGGGAGATGGGGTCCAAGAATAGTGCGAGTTCATGAACCTGTTAAAATCACTGAGCCACACTCATTTCAACTTTTCTCCTATCTCTGTACTCATAGCATAACACAATATTAAGGGAAAAATCCCTAATGGGGCTTTGAACTATCCTCACTTTTCTCCTACTTACGGTCCGAACTATCATATTTGACAAATAAAGTGCAAAAATTCAGAATTCCGTTAAGTATCCTAACCCTATATATGTCACCTCCTCCGATTCGATCACGTTCGGGCCGACCAGCAAGAAGAATGGCTCCGCCGTCTTGAGCTGGTGGTAGAGCGTCATCGCGGACGAGGCTTAACAGAGGTTAATGGTTGTGGGTTGGAATTAACGGGGTTAGGATACTTAACGTAAGTGGGAAAGTGAGAATAGTTCGGGACCCCATTAGGGTTTTTTCCATATTATTAATATTATTGGAATATCCATTTTTAACACGGTATTACTTTTTGTAATTTTATATTTCAGATGTAAAATACTTGACAACTTCAACTAGCTAATTACTTTGGATCAAGGATGAGTCCTTAAGTAATTAAGTTCATGCACATATACGTAAAATGGGAGGTTTGTGTCCCATTGAACTCGATCTAAATTGTGTTTTAGAAATATATATAATTAAGGTCACATTTCCAAACATGCCTCCTTTAATATTGCATTCGTCGCAGTCGATGTAATCACAAACTGACACTCATAATAACTTTCAGAAGGACACATAAAGTCATGGACCAGCATGAACAATACAGGAGAGTCATCACGTGACATGTTGAAAAATAAAATAATACGTGATAAATATTCATTAATTGTAAATTTTATTGACTTTTCAATATGTTTCATTTACAATTTTTCAATGATCGGCTCAAAATTTACACCTTAAATGACTCTTGATTTCATGAGGTGGTAATTTACGCGGTTCAAATTGATAACACAAAAACATTAATTAAAGTAAAATAATGGAGTGATAATTCAATGGATATGTGCTGGTCAAGTACCTAACTCTCCCGTTGATTGACTGGTTTTCATCTTCTGTGGTCCAACCAAATTATCAAGTCTGAAAATTGGTCTTTGTTAACTGTGCTCCCAATACGAGAATTATCTAAGTCTACTGTTGTTTACTAAATAATAAATTGACCATGCCACTTCCTCGAGGCCACGTCACACACTAAAATAAAATATTTAATTCATCCCACCTAATTTAGATTAATAAATTACTATTAAATTCTGTCATAAAAGTATGACATTTGAAAAAACATTCCACTAATTCATTTTTCCCCCCATCAAACTCAGCCACATTGCCAGGTTTAATTGCTGTCTTGTCTCCAGTTCTACGCTCAAATCGTGTTTGATTAATGCAGTTTTATCCAATGATTGTTTTCTTTATTAATTTCATAGCAAATCCTTGAAATATGTCAGCAAAACTTACTCTCTCCGTCATTTTATACATGTCATTTAAGCTTAATTTGACTAGAATAAGATGAAGCTAATGCTAACGGTTGAACATATTTAATAAGTATGTGGTTAATATTTTTTTTAAAAAATTGTGTAAAAATTAAAATTGGTATGTTATTAAATTGATTATAATAATGAAGTGATTTACGTTTAACGTTTTCAGGTAGTTGTTGATATTAAATATTAATTAAAAATTATTAAATGTTAAGTAAAAATTGACAAAAATATTCGATTAAGTGATATGTAAAAGAGGACTGAGAGTACTTTTAGCATAATTTAAATTGACTGATGTTTCCAATGATAAAAATCATATAGTTAACAACCATTGTTTGGTTATATGACGTCCACAGAGTTTTTTTTTTCTTTTGGTCCTATTTGAAACTTTTTTTCCCAAATGACCTTGCATGAGAAAAATTTACCGAAATGACCTTCTTTTACCGAATCGTTGTTTGAAACAGCGGTTTGACTGATGTGCTGACTGAGCTATCCAGTCAGCAGACAAGTGGACAAGTACCAGTTTCAAGGTTCAGTTTAATTATTAACCGCTGTTTGAAACTGGTACTTGGTTTAATCCAACCATTGTTTCAAACAACGGTTCGATTGGATTAGCTCTCTAAACTTTTTGGAGCATTCGAGCCGCTGTTTGAAAGAGCAGTTCGACTAAGCCAAGCGACGCCGTTCGCTGCAGCGATGATGAATAATTGCAGCGATGCACTGGTTCGGCGTCGTTTTCATTAATCCCAATCGCTGTTTCACACAGTGGTTGGGTTAGATCTTAATATAATGATGTTGTTTTATTTATGTTCTTCTAGTAGATGTCTTTTGTTTAATTTGAATTCAATAAACTAATTCATTATAGATAAAAATGAACCTGTTGAAATCAATAAAAATGGCTTAGTTGTAAGAAGTCTCGAGTCACTATTTTAGAAATTAGGAAGAGCAAGTTTATACTAAAATGTTTGAAAGTTTTAACTTTCAAGTCACTACTTCAGAAATTAAGAAGAACAAGTTTACGTTGAAATGTTTGAAAGTTAGAAATCTCAAGCAACTAAGTATGAGGAGTCCAAGGGCCTTTTGTAACCCTAACACACTTGGACTGTCTTGGTTGTTGTTGAATATCTTCCTGGTCCTCGATCATCTGCATGACCTGTGAAGGACCCACACCTTGATCTCCATCATCATCGAACTCATTCTCTGATTCAGCATGGACAGATGACAATGGAAAATATAAAATATTGAAAAGAAGAATTTAAAAATATGTGACTCATTGTGAGTAGATTGACATATTTGTAACGTTAGAAAGTACCAGCGGGATGTGTAATAGTATCCAGATCAATCCTGAGTCGAGCAGCTTTGTTGACGCCCTCCAATCAAGTTTCCCCTTTTTCCGAAAAACTTGATGCAACTCTCTATGACCCTGTCAAGGCCTGTCTGGTATCTCGAGCTGCCACTCGAACTGGCAAGTCACTCGGCTCGGATAGTGCCACTCTACGAAAGTGAAGCACACTAATGGAACCTCGGCCGTCCAGATCTGACTCCCCTGAAGGCAAAATAGACTGAGACTCTGAAGTCGCTCCGGTGTGTATGGTGTCCATCACAACTGTGTCGGGCTCTGTCTGTCCAGTTGATCTCGGTAGAAGATAAGTATCTGATGTGGTGACTGTTTGTAGGCGCGTGAGGCTCCCCATCTACTCTTGTTCGAAATATGAATGACATAAGATTTACATTTCAAACAAATAGAGTACACTACATGACAAGTGATAAAAACACATACCCGCAAGCGATGGATGGAGCCATCATCGATTCACCCTCCTCTATCTCATCCCAGTCAGCCCGATCTGGTAATGTCATCTCGCTGGGTCGCCCAAGAAGCATCCTCTCCCAGGCTCACAGCTGCAACAGAAGTATGGCTCCCCCAAGCAATCTGTGTCGACCGACACAAGCAGAACACATCTGCCAATAGAGCCAAGCAAGTATAGCCGCTCCCCAGCTGTACAGGTGCACTCCAGACATATCTCGTAATAAATGGAGGTAGTGGAGACTAACGTCATTATCAGAAGTGTATGCCAGTAATGATGATGCGAGCATGCACATGATGTAAGCGCGTGCATACCGCTCAAGAGTAGACTCGTCGGTGTCCTTTGAGGGGTTGCACATGTGCCCGCTGAACCATTTCATGCGTAATACACTCGACAATCATCCTCGATCTGGATCCATGCCGAGCAATTGGAGGCACTCCTCACTGTAGTCAACGTCTTGCTCCGTCCCAGTCACCGTAGGACCATCTACTGGTAAACCGGTCAACAACGATACATCCTTCAATGTAATAGGCATCTCTCCTCCCCGAAGATGGGATGTGTGCGTCTCTCTGCGCCAGTGCTCGATCAAAGCTGCGACTAAGGGCCAGTCAATCTAAATGTTCTGCACCCTCGTCCATGGATGGAAAACGGCTCTCACAATGTATGAAGCAACTCTAGGAACAGGAGTTCACATCCTGTGGTGACGGACATCTATGACTACACCTACCTCACCCCCCAGATACTAGTCGAACGATGAGTCTCCTGCTCTGTCAGTATAGTGGTGTCCATTGGACCAGACTGATCCATCACTGTCAAATCGAACAAGTCGGACTCTCATGTCTTCCCGTGCTGCCTCCCTCTCGAAGACTCCGGTCTATCCCCTCCACGGCCTCCATCAACAAGTCCACGTCCACGGTCACCCCGACCTCGCATGACGCCTCTTCGACCCCCCTCAACCCGTCCACACGTAGTGCGTCCTCGATCATCACCCTCATGGCCTCGAGTGGATCGTCCTCGATTCCCGTCTCCACGTCTTCGATCTGTACGACCTCCAATAGAACCAGTCACCCCATGAATCTTAACCATGTTTCTAATACCGATAATAAAATTGATAACATAAGTTTTGTAATAAAAGCCAAATACGTAATGAATAGAGCCACATCAATACAACATAAAGGTATGGTCACAAAAGCCTAACATTACATGTTGCATAAATTCACAAGTGGCCTGAGCATTAAGTAAATACAAGCTATCACATCATAACTCTCCTAGTCAAAGTGGGCAAGTGGCACGATTGTGACCCGGGACCCTACAGTTACCGCAGATATTCTGTCTTCGTACACCTGCAGAAGATGATCCAACACCAACCCGGTGTCCCACTCCATCCATCTCGTTCCTCTGTTTCTTTGACTGGTCTCGTCCTCTTCGTGGAGGCCGTTTAAATAGAGGATTGGCAATGTGACGCATCCCCCTCCACTCATCCCAATACGCTCAATCACATGCATCCACAGAGTAAGTGGGGGAGACACATAAATACTTGTTCAGGTGCATCTTCGCACACATGGTGACAACATGTGAACATGGATAGTGAAGGAGTTGCCATGACCCACATGTGTAAGTTCCTAACTGCATATTCACTGTCTCGACAACTTTTCCCCGAACAATTCGGACATCACCTATATGACGAGAATGTCATATATAATTACCTCATGCGTGTTGCATCGTTTCACCATGTCGGCTATATGATCCTCGATCAATGGAGAGAACTGTTTATCATGGTCGGGGAATTTCGATCTTCGTTCAGTGAAGTATTTGTTTCAGCGTATTAAGGTGTAATGAACCATTGTCGTTATCGGTAAATCCTGCCCACCTTTCAAAACCCAATTGAACACTTCACTTGCGTTTGTTGTCATTGAACCCCAACGCCTTCCGAACTCGTCATAGGCTAAGCCCATTTGTCCTTTGGCGTGTAATGTAACCATTGTGTGGCGTGGTCGTTTGTTCACAAAATTCTAAACAGCTTCTTGAACTATTGTTCAAAAATAGGAGGTTGTATTTGATACACAATGGAACCTAGTTCCGCCTTTAGCTTTTTCAATGAACCTTGTTCATGAAATTATTTTGAAAGTTTTTGTAACACACTCTGTGGTAAGCTTTGGGAGGAGCCCATTCTGGCAGAGTCATGGCGTTTAAAATACTTATATGGCGATCAAAAATAACACACAGTTGGTCTCTGTCAGTCACACCCATACGAATGCGGCACATAAACCATCCCCAACTGTCAACGTTCTCACTTTCTACCAAACCATAGGCTATTGGAAGCACTTGGTTTTAAACATCTAAAGACACCACAACTAGGAACGTCTCCTTTCACTTTTCATAAACATGTGTTCCATCTTCTGATAATATTGGACGACAAGGTTTGAAGGCCTCAATTGTCCATTGCCTTCTGGCGTCTTTCCAAGCTTTCAAATACGAAATCTCATATCCGTAGCTCTTCTTGAAATAATTCACAATCTGAGTCAGAGAATGCGTAAATTTTCTTTCACCGAATCCTTCATCTCAAATCCTATAAAATTTGTGTTCAGATGGATATTGTCAATCGGAATTATATCCGATTCACGTGTGTGAGGTCCTTTATACACACTCACAACAAACACCAATGATCGCTTCTTCAAAAATATCCACAAATGCTATTTATAATTAACGCCTTCTTCACCATCTTGTCGGCACTTCAAACTGAGCAATTGTGGATTTGACTTAACAACTTTGTATCCCACATGATTTTTTATAGAATACACTTGATATGCATAAACCGCATCTTCTTTTGGTGCAAAGAGTTGCCCCTTGTAGAAATTGTCTTCGTCAGAATTCTGGTTGATTAAAGGAATCTCCACCTCATCCATCCAATATGACAAGTCGTTAAAGGCCGGATAGTTTAAATATTCAGGTTCGACACTCTTATGCTCATGCTCGACTGGATGAGAAGATTGATCAACCTCAAAATATTCACTGTGTCCGCGATTAAACCCAAATTCATTTGTTACATCTTCAGGTTCATCGTCAACATTCTCCTCAGCAAACAAAATGTATGCTAACTCTTCCGCAACTTGGTCATTGTCATCACTATCTCCATCTAAGATTTCTAATTGTCCATTGTCGTACTCACTCATCTATCACTGGATTATCAAGAGTCTTTAAGGTTCCCAAAACAGCATCGTCAAAGTTTAAACAATTGGCAGGCATGACAACTAAATAGGTAAACATCATCACACATTTATCAGGAAAATTTTTATAACACCCCTAAACAACAACTTACAAATAAATTTACAAACATATCCATACAAACCTCTACCAAATCCATGCCTACAAACAAACCTCTGTCACCAATTCCTAATTTCAACATTTCCATACAACATAACCCAACCTATCCATACAAATAATGAGTTATGACAGCACGAACGACATCCTAACCCTATGGTTCGACGGTTTTAAAGTTTAGGAAAACTAACCTCTTTGTGACCCGATCGCCGGATCTATGCCCTAACTGACTGGATTGTCGAACTAATTAACTCCTCTGCTTGCTGGATCACCGTTGGCCCTCGCTTTGAATTGCCTGTTACTCGCTAGGGTTTTTGGTTGAGTAGTGAGATGAGGACAAGAAGAAGAAAGAAGGCGGATCGCGATTTTAAGATCTAACCCAACCGCTGTTTGAAACAGCGGTTGGGATTAATGAAAATGACGCCGAACTAGTGCATCACTGCAATTATTCATCATCACTGCAGCGAACGACGTCGCTTGGCTTAGTCGAACCAATGTTATAGATGGCTAATCAAAGAATAGTCATGGCTCTTTAAATTAGAAACATATGAATTAAAGATTTTGAACCCCTTATAACCATTATTGAAACTCCTTTTTCTAATTTTGATTAAGAGTGTAAGATGCCTCGGATCATTTAGTATCTATCCATTTCCCCAACTTTAGTTTTAGGTGTTTACTTTTTAAATCAATCTCTTTCATTGACTTAAGATCATTATTTTTTAGTTTACCTTAAACGTTAAACATTTTATTGAACAAATTCTCAATCTTGTTTTTTTAATATGTATACAATATAAGTTATGACAGAAGCAAGTGTTTCTAGTACTATAGACCTCAAAATATTGATCTTTGTTACCAGTGGTGTTTGTTCCTTTAATAAAGAGTCAAGCTCTCAAAATATAGCATGCAAACTTCACCAAATATCTTTTCTATGGTATACTAGATGTTCAGTTTAGTTGATTCTAATCTTACACTAATAACTCATTAAACCAGTTTTATTATCCCATTTAAAATTACTCAATCAACTCATTTTCAAACTCTGGTGTATTAATTTCGGTTATTGGATCACATATACAGTATATTCAATCATGCCTAATTTTAAAAGGGAACAAATCCAAAAGAGCCCTGAAAAGACGTCAATTTCTTTATGTGCGTAAAATGATATTATTTATTTTAAAAACCAAACGACATAATTTTCACACACAAATCTAAGCCTTATAATAATATTAGTTTGAGAATGTAATGGTAAATTTTATTTTAGAAAATCAGTCCAATTATTTTTTTCATCGCATCCTTTTTGGAAATCGTGATAGTTCGAACCGCAATTAGCTTAGTGGTGATAGTTCATGACCCTTTTTAGGTTTTATCTCATTCTTATATGATCCATTGTTCTAAAGATAAGGAATAATAAAAACATGGAAATTTTTAGTACTTACCATGCAAGTGACACAAGTATGCACCATATTCATACAATTTCTAGTAACACTCTTACACAATCAAATCAAATAGTATGAGCTTCAAAACAGCTGATTAACCTTTGTATCTTAGTACAACAAACCCATTCCATAGGCGCAAACATAAAACAGTTGATTGAAGAAACTAGCTGCAGTCGGCACTAATGTAATTTTGATCGAGGTATGATCCGGACAGAGTTGATACTAGAAATATATAAAAAATAAAGAGATAATTATAATAATCGTATCGATATCGCCTCTTAATGATTCATATATAAAATTCGTAACAAATCATTCACACTTTTCAAATATTCATTAAGAGAAAAAGAACAAGTATTCGGTTCACTGAAAACATAATAGAATAAGAGACCACCTCTTAATAGAGTCCAATAAATATAACAAAACAAGGTCTAAGGCCAAGACCAAGGTTAGCGACCATATCTTAAAACTCCTTAAGACCAAGGTCTAAAACTAAGGACAACAATAAGGTCTTGGTTCTTACTTGGGTAAGTTTCCCTACTAGATGAGAGATATTTTTCTCTTTCCAATTATTAATGATTTGAAGAAAAACCCCATATAAATAATTGATATAAATAAGAAAAGTATATCACAAAACATTCTTTGTTGTACTTGTGACTTTTTATGATTATCCGAACTAGATTAGTCGACGAAATATAAGCACAACGTTAGTTTTTTATTTTTTCAGACCAAGCAATGAACTCCCCAATAAACTCAGTCATAAGCTGGGCTATTTGCGCCAGATCCATAGTTACTATATCTGGCATCACTGACCAAAAAAATTTGTGGAGGATAACTTCTTGAACATACAAGTACGTGGTTGAAGTTGGTAGTATAGTACATTTTGAACCCGATGTGATAAAGAGAGAATGAAAAATATCTAAGGTGGCATGCCTCATGTTTTTAAAATGGATCAAGTTCAAAAATGAACGGCTCAATTCACTAGTACAGGTTCGGGCTTAATACCATCCTTATTGTAGGACTTTTAAACATCGTGATTTGTAAATTAAGTGCAGAGCATGGTATTAGGTTGGACTTATTACCACACTTTAAGTTAAAAGCATGATAAAAGGTCCTTTCCTAATAACATATGCGAGGTTTAGGATGTCTGATGGTTGAGAATTCGTGGTCTAGGGATAACAGATTCCTAATAAAGCAGATACGAAAACTTAAAACTCAATTGTTAGGGCTTGAAACAAGTTACCATATACTCTCTGTAATCGGTAAGATGTGAGTTTAGCCACCAATGTAACATGCCTAATAAAAAAATGTTGGTGACAGTATGGCAAAATGTCTTGCGGCCGCATCTCAAGGATTCCATTGATTTTTTTTTACAAAAGTTTTTTTGAATATATAAAGGAGAAATGTAAATGGGAATTCAGTTTTTGAGCTCAACACAGAAAAAAAAAATTAAAGAATTAGAGAATAAATAAGAATTTTTTATGAAGACATCACGTCTAAAGGATGAGTCATTATCTATGTTGGATGCACATCCGTCAAGTCTGATAACTCCTGTTCACAGACCGATTACTCGAGCTCGTATCTGTCAATTAAACTATCAGATGAACTCATTCCTAAGTTTTCGTACGAATGTTTCTAAGGATTGGGAGATACTAAATTATTGTGATGCTTTTATTGTCCTTAAAAACTTATAAGAAGATATTAAGTTCAGTCCACAAGATTCATTCAGACTCAGACTTGCGGGCTGCATCAAATTTCAAATGTTCATAACTCTCAATTTTGGATGTTGGTGAAGGTCCATAAGTAATGGTCGGAAAGATCACAATGTCATCTTTCAAACGGATCCAGCCACGTGTCAAAATTCTATCTGAGCTGCTCAAAATTGGTGAATCAAATTTTGACTAATTTAAATACTAAACGGGAGAATTTTCATATAAAATTCTATTTTTTTTTTGTTTGGATCGATTCAGTTAAAAAAAAATAAAAACCAATCCAAACCATTAGTAGATGATTTTTTAAAATTTAAAACTCTAACCGAACCACTTAATTCTAAACCGAACTGAACCTATCGGTTCGGTTCACTTTGATTCAATTCATCGATTTATCGGTTCTTATTTACACTCCTAATATTTAACTGCCATGATGCTGAAGGTTTGTTGGAATACTCTACCAACCACTAATTTTAATGAAATAAGCATAGCCATTGAAGCTAGGTTGAGTCTTTTTTCTAGGTTGGCGTAACTAGCTTATTTAATGCTCATTCCCCCTTTAGTTATAGATACATACTCCGTAGGTTGTACAACTTTAGATTGGAGATTTTTATGACCCTTGCCACAAGAATCTTTTGAATATAGTATCTATAGTCTTGAGGATATTTTTTAGAATGCTAAAAACTTTGAATCAATATACCTGCATAGAGTTCATAGACTACTCATTATCATCGTAGAAAATAAATTAGTCATCAGCATGCATCAAATGATATAATTTATTTCTAGAGCATTTTAGATGTAATTTGAACTCATTAAAAGAGCACATATTTCTCAATTACTTTGAAAGAATCTCCATGTCAAGAGTAAGAGAGGGGATAGAGGACAACCTTGCCTTAATTCTTAGATCCCTTTGAAAAAAACCGCCATTAGCACCATTGAAACAATAAAATAGCTTGGCTCTAGGATGCAGTTCTGTATCCATTCAATAAAAATAGCAGGAAATCCATAGCAGTAAAGAATTATAAAGGTAAACTGCCAATTTATATAACCAAAAATCTTTTAAAGATCAATTTTAATAAAACATCTAGGAGATAGCCTTTTCTTGGAAGAATCATTGACTAGGGATTAAGCTTAAAACATATTTGTGGAAAATATTTCTAGCCTTGATAAAAGCACTCTGCTCATTACCAACAAGCTTGAAGATAAAAAATTTCATTCTTTTGGGGATCAGGCTTGTGATGGCTTTGTAAATTTTGTTGCATAATGCAAATGGCCTGTACTCACTGGATGAAAAGGGGACCTCAAAATTGGGAATCAAATCAAAAAGAGTTGAGCTCATAAATCTTGGCATTTTAGATGTCCTAAAAAAGCTATAAAGAAGCATTTATGTATTTCTTCATTAGAAAATTAAGAGCAAATACCAGTAACATTAGCCTCTTTGAGAATAAAGCTATAACATAGTTAATTATAAAAAAGAATGCAGGAATGAATATTTTCCAAAATGCTTTGAAAGTGCTCAAGAAGTATATGCTGAATTTTAGTCTTTTATTCAGTCAGATTACCATTAATATATTTTATCTTGCTAATCTTGTTGGAGTAGGGTCTCTACTTTAGGGAAGCATGAAAATAAGCTGAATTCAAATCCTCATATTTTGCCCAATGAACTTTTGCTTGTTGGTGAAGATGGAGTGATTCATATTTTGACAGCTTGGCAAAATTTGAGGTACAATTTGGTTCTTCCTTTTGAATTTTGGGATCTTATGGATTATGCCGGAGCTGAATCTGAGTATCATTTAACCTTTTCCTAGAGCCTCATCAATTCTTGTTGAGATCTTTATCGTAGATTCATGGAAAAGATCATTGCAGGATCCGGAAGACTCCCATGATGTTTGAACTGTGATTAAAAATTATTATTTAGGATCCTAGCATTGTAAAACTTAAATATTTTCTTGGAATTAGTAGTGACCGAAATATGAGGAATTTTCAGTATGCCTGGACTGTAGTAAAATTCATGCGATGAAAAAATGGATGAAGAGGAAGAAAATAAGTTTATCCATTCGACATTACAAACAATTCTGTCATATTTACACGAAAGTCTGGGTGTAGCTTCTATTTTGTTGGATCAAGTATACGTAAAACATGTATAGGGAATGTCATATAGGTTGCAAGTTTGGAAAAAAAGGACAATTAAGTGATAGCCCTTAAGGATACTTGGGAACCCAGTATGTCATCAATATGTAGCATGCAATTAAAATCATATAATAGAATCTAAGGAGAAGACATTTTGTCAGATATATTAACCAAGTTTGGCCACATAGAGGTCCCATAAAAAGGTTGATTGAAAGCACAGATGAAAATGTGAAAAAAATCTGAGACATAGCTTTGATTTGGCAGTGAACATACTTGGGACTGGTTGAGCTTGTGAAATAATTATCTGAAAAAGTTTAGTATTCCAAAGTTTAGTATTCCCTTTAACTATCATTGAATTATCGTCTGTTACACTGTCAAAAAGTAGGGATATCCTCCCCTTTTGAGCATTGATTTTTCTGTTGGAATTCATTATTTCTTCTTGTCCTTTGTCATTTATATGTTTGTTTCCAAACAAATTACAGACTGCACACCTATGAGACTTCTCTCATATTCCCCCTTCTGATTAATCACTATGACATTTCCATGAATGTTGATTGAATTGAGAGGTTCAGTGTATGTATTAATTTTCACACAAAATCTTTGATAATATTGTCGTTGGACTGTCTTATGCAAATAAATTTATAATATCTATGCTCAATAGGTAGTAGTAAGTATAGAATCGATCCACAGAAACGGAGTTGTAAATATTTAATAACTAGACAATTAGAAAGTAAAAGACAAACTATTGGAGGGTTCCAGATATAAAAATAGGAAGGACAGTGAACTAGGAAATCAGATAGATAAGCATGTAGTTTAGGTGACTTTGACTTGTGAAGTTATCGATCATCGATACAAAAGATTAAATTTTATTCATGCACTGAGTTCAGTAAAATATACATCTCATATTACAGAGTGTAAACAATTGCTCCGATTCTACATTCATCATATTCTTAAGCTAATGGTATGAATTCTATATGTCTGACATGCTCTAATTGGTTGTCAGCCTAGAACAAGACATATGCAATTATTCTACTGTGATACAGAATTCAGACTAAATTATGTTGCTTTCGTTAAACTTAAGATACGTTACTATATATACTCTTATCTAATTGGTATTGGCTTCCGCCCTCACAATCAGATCTAAGCGCTCAGGCTTCATGCAATGACGCATTAAGCACATTGGATTTTGTCATGAAATTCAATACAATAATTCAAGTTCAACGCAGTAATGATATCAACATAAACAGAATTTATAAGCATAAATTATCTCACAATAATCATCACAAGTTTACAGCACCTGAACTACAAACTTGCAACTTAACTCACATATAATATCTAACACGCAGTCATAGTAAAAACAAAAATAATTGGCATCAATATTGTATAGGCTACTTGTACGCACTTGCATTCACATATGTCAACTCTTATTAAGAACAATCAATAAATACAATGTCAAAGGTATGAACAAAGAATCAGCATGTCTTACTAGTTATGCACAATTATACTGCCTACCCTTCACCAAACCGAGTATAGGTGGACACCCAAACCATAGTTTCGATCCACATCCGTGGGACACAAGCTCATATTCAGAAGAGCTTAACAGTTTAGACTTTATATGCATTGTGAAAATATAAGATTTTCCCAATAACTCTATCAAATATTGGTTATTTCTTTTCATTTTTAAGTTTCTTTTTGAAACTTTTTCTTTTTCATGACCTTTGGTCGAGAGATATTTTTTTTATATAAGTCATGCCCTTCAAGAGAAGATAGGTCACTCATATAGCATAATTTCTGAAAATAATTTTTAAAGTGGCATGAACTTATAGGCAATACTCAAACTAAGTCATTTAAAGACAAATTCATTAAAGATCACCTCAATTCAAGCATCAAAATGTTATAGCGAGGCTTATTGAAGCTCTTAAGATTTCAAACCAAGTCATGTGACTAAACCATATAATTTCATCAGAATATGCATGGAATCAAATCACTTGAATGAAATAATGAACATCTAACAAAGCTTAGTTTTTTGAAAAAAAATTCAGATTATGTTGTGAGAAAGGCTCAATTAAATGAACAATATAAAAATAATGAAAAGACTTTATTAAACACTAAGTGATAGTTATGATTATGACTTCCTACCTTCACACTAAAATTTTATTATGTCCACACAGTTTATAAGCACACATCAAAAAAAGTAAGGATAAAGAGAAAAGAAATAATCCAAAAGTCAATTTTGCTGCGCACTGACCTCATTCCTGCGCGCAATAAGTCCTTCTTCGCGCGGGGACTCCTGTTGCGTCCCGTGGGCAATTTCTCAGCCGCGCGTGTAGCGTTTGTTGTAATTGCACGCCTTATGCCTCTAACTTCTGATTTTTGATGATTTTTTTTAGTAAAAATCTCACACTACAACTTTGTCACGTGTGTTGGGAATTCATAAATAATTAATGTTTAGTCAAGAAACGTTAAAAACAACACAAAGATTGTCATATGAGTTATACCCAACGGATCTATCAAAAAAATGATAATGAAGTGAAATTTAACTGAAACAACGCAGTTTAGAATGATGAATTTTTTTTATAATATAGGTCATGTAGGAGAGGCTTTTCTTGCTCTTTTAAATGTAGGTTCTGTGTTTAAGGCACAACTCGATGCTATGATACTAAACTAGTGGTTGTACTAGCAGTTTGACAGTGACAATTATTCTTCCCAGTCAAATCCAAACTACGCTTAATTCATTGAGAAACTAATATAATATTTATTTTTGTACCTCTAGTTTAGTTTGAAAATAATAAATCATTTATTTGTGTACACTCAATTCAATTTAAACTTATCGTATTTCTTATTTTTATACCATGAATTATGCTTAAAATATATTATTTTATTTTAATTTTATACCATGAATTATGCTTAAAATATAGTATTTCTGATTTTTGTACCTTCAATTCAATCAAAATAATCTCAATAATATATTTCTATTTTTTATATCTCTAAAATAAAATTTCTAATTCTGTCTGTGGGCTAAATTACCATTACAAAAGGCTTGTGCCTAGAGGAAATACCAGTAACTCTTGCGTGCGCGGTATAAGATTTTCGGATACAGCATGGTCCAAAAATTTTTTTCGGATGTATTTCGACTAGTAAGAGGATTTTTACCGGGTTTTGGGTTAAAAACGGGTCCTTTTCGGACCACTTTCTAACCACTGTCGGGATCTTTTGGGGTTCATTTTTTCGGGTTTGTGGTGGAGTTAATACAGGTGTAGAGTTTGAGGGTCGATTTCGGGTATTTTTCGGACTATTGGATATATTTTCGGACCATTATCTAACTATTTTTGGACCATTCCAATTTGTTTTTGGATTTGTTCAAATAATTCTGTAAATAATTATATTTAAATTTATTTTTTATTTTTTCAGATTTGTTTTCGGAATATTTTCGGAATTCAATAATTTTTTTTCGATTCTGTTCCTAATTTTTCTCGGACTAATTATTTTTTTATAATTTTATTCTTAATCTTTTCCTTAATTTACGGATTCCCTTCGGACCATTTACGGAAATTTTGAGGATTAAGACCAAATTTTTTCGGTTCTTTTTCTAATCTTTTTCGGACTAATTATTTTTTTTATAATTTTGTTCTTAATTTTGTCCTTAACTTACGGATTCATTTCGGACCATTCACGGAAATTTTGAGGATTAACACCAATTTTGTTAAATTTTGTTCACTCTAATTATCTTTATCCTAATTTTATTTTCGAACTAATTTTCGGACCAATTCTTGTTTGTTTCGGATCACTATTTTTAGACAAAACCTAAAACACTCCTCCATTAAACCGAAAATGAATTAAAAAATATATGATCCGAAAGAGGTCATTTATTGTCCCTCTGTTTTATATTTTTTTAATCCCATTACCCCATTCCCGAAAAACATCCGAAACAAAGCCCGAAAGAAAATTTTTCGGATTTGATTGTGGGCCTTTTTCGGAGTTGTTTTTTGTACCCGAAAAAATATATTTTTCGGATAACTTTCGGACTTATTTCGGATAATTTTTGATCCGCAGAAAAAAATTATTCTGGTAGTGGTGCACCGAGAGCATGTGCTCTCGGTGACGACGTCGTTTTGATTTAATTCAAAACAACGTCGTTTTATATATTATAATTGATATATAAATAAAAAATAATTTGAAAAAATTAAAAAAAAAATAAAAAAATACCAGTTTCATTTATAAATATTGAATAATGGAAAAAAATCATAAAGTCATATTCTTTCTATTTCATATCTTTAAAATAAATATATACAAATTTTGATGAATCTACAAGTAGATGAATATCGAATTATTTTTGATGAATATGGAAACAAAAATAATGACTATAGACCATAAATAATCTGATAAATATAGGAGCAATTTTGATGAATATGTAAGCAATTCTAATGAATATCGGCATTTCTGATGAATATGGAAACAAAAGTAATGAATATAGACTATAAAATATTCTAATAAATATAAGATCAATTCTGATGAATATATAAGCAATTCTGGTGAATATCAATGCATTTTTTATGAATATGGAAGTAAAAATAATGAATATAGACTATATAATAATCTGATAAATATAAGATTAATTCAAATAAATAAATAAGCAATTCTGGTGAATATCGAGGCATTTCTGATGAATATGGAAGAAAAAATAATGAATATAGACTATAAAATAATCTGATAAATGTAGGAGCAATTCTGGTGAATATATAAGCAATTTTGGTGAATATCGAGACATTTCAGATGAATATGAAAGTAAAAATAATGAATATAGACTATAAAATAATCTGATAAATATAAGAGCAATTCTGAGAAATATATAAGTAATGCTGGTGAATATCAAGACATTTCTGATGAATATGAAAGTAAAAATAATGAATATAGACCATAAAAAATCTGATAAATAGAGAAGCAATTTTGATTAATATATAAGCAATTCTGGTGAATATCAAAGCATTTTTTTATGAATATGGAAGCAAAAATAATGAATATATACCATAAATTAGATTAAATATGAATTTATAATTGTTTATTATTTTAATGTTTATAAATTAAACTGGTATTTTTTTCTATTTTTTCTGATTTTTTTATATTTTTTTGAATTATTTTAAATTTTATAGATAGTAGATAATGATATTCAAAACAACGTCGTATTCGCGAGTAGATGCTCCCACAGCACGCAAGAATTTACCAGGAAAATACACCCCAAGGTAGTTGAATGAATTAATGATAAGTATGATACGACATTATCTTCTACTTATTATATGGTTAGGAAATATAAGATTTTCTTGGAATGAATCAATGTAATTCATGTTTGAGATAGGCTAATAGAGTCTTGAGTGTACTGCACACATCACGTGGTATATAAGAACTCATCATATGTCGAAAAATTAAAGTAATATTTGATGATTTACTGTTGGCTTGAATTTATTTTTAATTTCTCAACGCGCCACGTCGCGATTTATGATTAATGATGTACACCGCCACGTGGTGCATACAGTCTCAATCACTCATGAGTGCTCTCGCTCGAAAATGACATCGTTTTCATTAAAACTTCCGTCTTTCCTTAATTAAACAATAAAAAATCTAAAAATCTAAAAAAATTAGAAAAAAATAAAAATTTATTTTAAAAGAAAATTCAAATACAACTAAAAAATAAAAAAAAGTAATTCACTAATTTATATTTTTATATTCATTAAAAAATAAATTATTCATCTCATGAACATATTATCAAATCGGATGAACATTGCAGCTCATCTCATGAACACATCAGCTTATATGATGAATATATAATCTAATGAACATAGTTAAAATTAAATGAACATTATGTAAAATATTAACTTTATTTAATAATTTTTATTGAATTTGTATAAATCAAGATAATAATATATATATATTATTTTTTTAATTTTTCTAATTTTTTTGAATTATTTAATTATTACTATTTATTTGAGAGATGAATGAATATTTTAATAAAAATGACTCAAAACTACGTCATTTTCGAACAAGAGCACTCATCTAGATGAGTGCTTTCGGTGCGCCCAAAAATTTGCGATACATTCCATCCAAAAATCATTCTAAACAAGACCTAAAATAGTGGAATATGATATCTGGAAATTTAAAAAAATAATAATGATGAATTCATTATTTTTATGCTTTTTTATACTGCACCCAATATTCTGACATCTGATTTGTTCTAATGAATATTCTTATACACCTACTTGATTTTGCTTTTCTGCTATTTTCTATTGATTTTGAATTTTTAATTTTAAATAAATGTAAATAATCAAGGGATGATGTGGCGATGTGCTTCTTTTAATTTGAGAGAACAATCGTTTTTGCACTCAATCCTAATGAACGGACGTGTGAAATATTTTTTCAAATTTAAATGTGAAATAGTTTAAAAAATAAAATGCACTTATCTGTACTTATCATAATAATAATTTTTTCTTGTCAGTTTTTACTTATCACTTAATCAAATTTATATATGATTGACTATCGGTCACTTAACAATTTTGAACACGTATTGAATATAAAAAAAATACTTAAAACACCAAACATTTATCATTTTATTATTAAAAAAATCATTTCTCAATAATAACAATTTACTAATTTTACTTTTTACAAAAATTTTAAAAAAAACATTTGTCCACCTACCTAACGAAATTTGCTCAATCACCTATATCCAATGCGTATTTAATATCAACAACTATCTTAAAATGTCAAACATTAATCACTTTTTTATCATAATCAATAAAAAATCATTCATCACCAGTAATAATCTATCAATTTTACTTTTTGTATGAATTTTTTTAAAAAAACACTAACCCCACTCATTAAATTTGTGCAACTGCTAGTATTTACTTCACCTTAATTCACTCAAATTAACCTTAAACAACATATATTAAAGGACGGATGGAGTATATAATAATACAGAAGATGAAGAATAATAAAGGGGAGGGGAAGTAAACAATTCAAAGAAATGACGAATCAGGTGGAGTTGCAAACATTGAGTTTGTTTCAAGTGATTTCATCACACGTGTTGTCCAAAGCAAAAAAGTATGACCCTGCGAGCCAAGTTAAAGTGATCAATTTTCTTCATAAGTTTGAATTCAACGATTAAAGTGAGATGAAAAGTTGATGAGGACTTAATTTTCTTGTATATGAACTTTTTGCTAGTTTGAATGTTGACTGACGGTCTTCATTCACCACCCCGGCCTCCATCTTGTGAAGCTTGCATAATACTAAAACAACTCGATGTGAGACTTGAACTAGTAGATTTGACTAATCAATCTTCCGGTCCACATTTCTGACCAATAGTACAATGCTTAAGCTGCTAATTAATCACCATTAATTAATTAATCACCCTAAATTAAATGTTAGAAATTTCATTACCAAAATTATTCGAAGCTAAGAGAAGATGATGGGCAATTTATGAGATTTCATAATTAACTATTTTGTGACGTGATCACGTCAACTAGTTTTATCATTATCACATAAAATTGTTAACCTCTTGCAATCAAATCTGTAATAATAATTAACTCGTCTAACCCTCAACCTCTTTATTTGAAAGAAAATTCGCTCTGATTGATTATTGATTATTGATTTATATTTATTCACTTAAAATATAATAATATGATAGAATAAAATTGATCTTATATGATCAATTCAATCGACAAATTGAAAAGTAGAGAAGCTTAATCAATTCAATTTCAGTCCGATTTTTACAACCATACTCTATATAAAGATGACACTTGTTCAGGCACATGGCATACTATAACGTTGTAATATTATTATCATTTATTTTAACTATATTGTTATTTGAATCTTAAGTTTGTAGAATAAAATTGGTTCAATTTGCAAAACTAAAATAATCCAATCAAAGTGCGGAGCTAAAATAACTTGAATTTGAATTCAACAATTTTTTTTTAAAAAATTGAATTGAAATGGATTACATTATCTCAATATAATTATATTGAGCTGAATTGGACTAAATGCTAAGGTTATCATTTACTAATAAACAAAATGATCATTTTACATAAAAAATTGTTTTTACATCTTGTATGTTATTATATCCAAAACAAAGCATGTTAATTATGTTAAATCAAAATTGAACTTAATTTGTTTTATTGAACCGAATTATATGTATATATATCAAACTAGAATTAATCATTTATTGTGAAATCAGAATTAAACTTGATTTTTATTTTTGAACTGAATATTTATAAAAGTTGAACTGTAAAACAAAAGAGGCCCTATCTTAAAACGTGTACATATATGGGGCATCCAAGTTATGTTAGTGCAAATAGGCAGAATAAACATCTGTATATGATTATTAGAATTACTCTTTCTGTCTTCTTTTGCCTGTCACTTAATTGAATTTTTTTGTCCATTTTTACTTATCACTTAATAATTTTTAATGTGTATTTAATAACAACAACTACCTTAAAATGTCAAACATTAATCACTTTATTATCATAATCAATAAAAAATACATTCTCTACCAGTAATTATCTATCCATTTTACTTTTTGCACGAACTTTTTCAAAAAAACATCAGCCACCTACTTATTAAATTTGTTCAACCGCTAGCATTAACTTCATCTTAATTTACTCAAATTAAACTTAAACGACATGTAATAGAGGACGGAGAGAGAACATAACAGTGTTTGGTTGGAAATTAGTTAAATTATCAATAATACAAGGATTAGGTTTTACACTTTATGAATTGTATTATTAGTTTTTTTTTACGTGGGTTTATTTATCCCCGTAAAAAAAATGACTTAATTTAGCCTCCCTAACATACCCGGTGGTCAACAATGTTATATATAATACTTTCGAACATAAAATCAATATAAATTATATTCGTATTAATAATACATGCTTATTAATATTCCTGCCAAACACGAACTTGGCAGGTATTGTCCACCAATGAATTCAAATCAGATAGAGTGAATGAATGGTGGGAGCCAAGAATTTGGCGCGCAGGGGCAGGGGGAGGGACTGGCACCACACACCACAACTTTACGCTAGAAAGAGACTTGTTAGATGACGTCATTCTTACTTGTTCATGGCACGCGAACTGTATTCATTGAATCTCGCCGACGATAAGGTGGCCCAGGTCACGGGGGCATGACCTAAAACCGACTATATTAATCAATGTCAATAATAAATGAATTTGTCGTTTAAGATTAATTCGAATAGATTAAGATGAAATTAATACTAACAGTTAAACAAATTTACTAAGTGAGTGATTGATATTTTTAAAAAAAATCATGCAAAAAGTAAAATTGATAGATTATTACTGGTGATGAATGATTTTTTATTGATTATTATAAATAATCGCATACAAAATGTTGATAATAATGTTGATATGAACATTATTGAGATCCATTATCAATATGTTTGTCATAAAAATCACATACAAAACGACAAATCAAACTCAAATTTATAAAATGAAAACGACAAGTAAAAAATGATGGAGGGAGTATTTAATAGGTTGATAATAACACTCTTTTAAAAGTTGGCTGACTTTGGATGATAACAAAAATTTCAAATTCGATAATGAACACGTGACATATTAATTTTTCAACACGTTTTTTTCATTCAATTAATGGTGTTTACAAGTCCGCCTGAAAATCACCGCGTTTAAGTGACACCTAATCACAGGGGGGACTTAAAACGGTTTTTCTTATTGATTAATTATTTATAATTTTGTTTTAAAATTACAGTTTTTAAAGTATTAAGCTCACGTTTGGTAGCCCGGATTAATAGTCAGATATGATAATTAATAATAATGCAACGTGTTTGGTTGTAAATAGAATAAATATTAATAATTCCAATAAATATATTTTAACTTTAAACATCAGTATTATTTATTCCTCCAAATTATGCGGGATTATTTATCCAATTATCTATATATATAACAGAATAGGATTTCTGTCGCGACGCTCCTGAACCGGTTCGGTCCCAGTCGGTCCGATCCGGTTCGGTTCGGTTTCAAATTTTAAAAAATCATTCGGTTTACAGTTTCATATTTTAAAAAAAGATGACTAATAATTTAGTTCAATTTTTAATTTTTCTCGAACCGAACCGTCGAGACAACGGGTGCCTTTAATGGTTCGGTTTACAGTTTAATATTTTAAAAAGGGATGACTAATAATTTGGTTCGATTTTTAATTTTTTTTAACCGAACCGTCGGAACGACGAGTGCCTTTACTCATCTACTATAATAACAGAATAGGATGGGAGCGTCGCTCCATCCGGGTCGGGTCGGGTCGGGTCGAGCCGTTCGGGGCGGGTCGGGTTGGTCGGTTCGGTTCGGTCCGATCGGTTCGATCGGATCGGTTCGGTTCGATCCCAGTTGGCTCGGTTTGGTTTGAAACAGGTTGGTTTGGTTCGATTTGTAATTGATCGGTTTGGTTCGGTTTTAAATTTCAGTTACAGTTTCAAATTTTCGTTCTAATAATTTGATTCAATTTTTAATTTTTCTCGAACAGAACCGAACCAAATCCGTCGGAACGACGGGTACCAATACTTGTTATTAATAATAGAACTTCTACCAAACTTATCATACTGTTATAAAAATATTTATTTTTATATTGAGTTGATTAATCTGTCAAACGTTTGAATCACTCAGAAGCCGGAACATTTATTCACCATCTAGCATCACCCTATTTATACTTTTAAAACACTGGATAGCGATATACAATACCGTACAGTAACACATCATTGTAAACAATATTAATTTTTTTCTATTATTAGAAAACGATGAATTATATTGTTTTTAATAATAGAAAGAACCAAAAAAAGAAAAACAGAGGAAAAGGCGTCCCCTGTTCCAATCCCGACCGCCGTGAAACTATGTTTATATTTCAGTCACCATTGCGGCGGCTGATCGTTGGTGTCACGGAGCATTTCGTCCAACAACTCATCATCCAGACACTCAAATTCGAACACTTCCTTCCTGGAAGACGAGGCCGAGGAGGTCTCATGACTTTTCTTGGGCCTCAAGCCGTATTCCTCGGGGAAATTGAGCACGGCCATATGCCCCCTCATCGAATACGCAGCCTTATCATACGCCCTGGCCGCTTCTTCGGCTGTGCCGAAAGTCCCGAGCCACACTCTCGCGCCATGCCTGGCCGAGTCCCGTATCTCGGCCGCGTACTTGCCCCACGGCCGGCACCTCACGCCTCTGTACTTCACCACACTCTCGCCTGAAACATTTCTCTGGCACTGTTCTTCTTTCCCCGCCATTTTTCTCTCTAGCTCGAGACAGTGGGAGATGGTCAGGTTGGTTGTACAAATTGAAGCATTTTGTTTTTCAGTGTCTTCTCATTTGCAGTCATGTGGGATTTAAACTGATGGATGGACACAGTCGCCATTTTGACTTTCTGAGTATGCAAAGCAATACACGCGTTGCACCCAAATCTGAGGTAAAGGTGGTGACGCCATCATCTTACGTTGCGTCTGCGCTCTGATTTTTGTTGTTTAGTCTCGACAAGTGTTAGAATGAAGCTAGGAGGGTGAAATACAACATTAATATAAAAAAAAACAACTGAGTTTAAGGATTAATTGAATCATGTGTCGAATTCAAAAGTTATCCGCTTATTATATTTATTAGATGCCGTACAGTCTTCTTGTGTATTTTAATTACTAGTGCCATTTCTGGCTGCTGTATGCCGGAATAGTCACATGTAACTTGTTCAATCTACTCACTTGTTTGATCATATAAATCCTTATTAGGATTTGCTTTTTCCAGATTACTCATCCCATTATTTTTTTCCTTTTTTGTTTTATTTTCTAATATGTTGTAAATTACATCTATGTAAATTTTATTTTGTGAAGTAAGATGATTTACACGTCGTATTCAGTGACCATTTGATATTCAAAATGACCCTGATTTGTAGTAAAACCATTTTCATTTGGATAATACTAGGCTCTTTTGGATGACTGTAACCTTGTTTCGCTGCACTGGATCATAATCATTTTTATTTATAGTAAATGTCACATGTATTTCATATTAAAATTAGAGCGAACACAAGTAATGAATTTTTATAATA
Source organism: Kalanchoe fedtschenkoi (assembly GCA_002312845.1). NCBI lineage: Eukaryota > Viridiplantae > Streptophyta > Magnoliopsida > Saxifragales > Crassulaceae > Kalanchoe > Kalanchoe fedtschenkoi. Next base: position 604,955 of record NQLW01000040.1, on the reverse strand, counting down.
AAAATATAAATATTAACTAAATATTTAAAATAAAACAATAACAAAACATGTTTACGAATCTGAATTCTATAAAAGAAAATAAGTGCATCAATTATGTTAATTATTTGTGACATCTCGCTCAGATACGTCTTTATTCATTTTACTTTATCATCTATTAAGATTTTTGTGATTCTTTATGTTTATGATATTATTGTGCCGAGAGTTTCCCTTAGATAGTGACCAAGTTGATTTGATGTCTTGGTTTAAAATCTTTTAACAAAGATTTAGGAATGTTACAATTCTTTTTATGTATTGAGGCTTGCATGGACTCTTTTGGTCTGCATCTTTCACAACGCCAGTACATCCTTGATAAGGACTCCTCTGGTCACCTATGGCTACTGGTATAGTCCTTATCAAGGAAGGTGAAACATTTTTGGATGTTACACTCTATAGACAAGTTGTTGGGCCCTTACAATATCTCACACTTAGTGAATCAGATATTGCGTCCACAATTAAAAAAGTGTGTTGATCCATGCATTCACCAACCACTACTCATTGGAGTACAGTAAAATACATTCTCCATTACCTGAAGTTTATCGTCTCTCGTGGGTTTACTTACTCATTCACCTAGTACATAACTTTAAGTATTTTCTGACAGTGATTTGGCTGGTTGTCCCGATGACAATTGCCTTACTAGCGCATTTATTATATATCTAGATCAGAATTTTATTTCTTGGTGTTCTCATCAGTGAAAGATAGTTACCCTCTCTTTGAATGAGTTAGAGTATAAAGCCATAGCTAACGCTACAACTAAATACCAATGACTTCTCTTCTTATTGAGTGAATTTGGTCCTATTCATTTACGTCTATTCTCTGATGTGATAATATTAGATCCATTTACTTATCTTCAAATCTTATGTTTCATGTTCGGATGAAACACATTGAGATTGACTACCATTTTATGCATGAGATGACATTGAAAGAGCATCTAAAGTATAATTTTATCTACAAATGCTCAACTCGTAGACTCCCTAACAAAGCCTTTATCGGTTTCTTGTTTTAAATTTATTCGGAACAAAAGTATCTTACTCTCTAGCTTACGGAGGATATTAAATCCAATTCATGATTAAGAAATGGTCTCTTGTATTATAGGATTTACTCTATAATTGTGAAAGGAGTTACTCTATAAGGAATTTACTCCTTAATAATATGAAGAGAGTTAGTCTAGTGTAAAATCCTAAGGCAATCCTGAGGGACTATGATGCTAGTGCATATAAAGAAAGTGGTTGTAATACTCTTCAATCAATAAAAAAAATCACTATTCTCTCTTCTAAGTACCAGACTTTCCCATATCAAATGTATTAGATATTATGGAGTATTTTCCTTAAAAAAATCACTCCTGGGTGCTCACAAGACTTCCATCCATTCATACGAGTATAAGACCATACTGGGGAAATGTATTACGAAATATAGGTATTCAATTCTTATCCACATTTCTTATTATCAAATGTATTAAAAATCTATGTTTATACTTTTCATAGAAAACATGTGTTTTAGGATGTTTTGTTTATATTTATCATGTGAAGATAGTTTGAATCATATATTTTTGTATTTCTATAGTGTAAGTTATGCACCCCAGTGATGATAATGCATTAAACATTGATCAGAAGAATAAAGTTATGCCGACTACCTGAAGTCACAAATTATAGTCTCTCGTTGATGTTAAAATGTTTCATCTTTAGATCACAGACACTCATATTTTAGTTATTTGATAGTTATCTGAGTGTTTACTTATTGGAAAGCAAAAAGGAGAACTTATTGTCAAAGATATTTTGTTAAATTTCAAAGGAATTTTTTTTGAACTTATATTTTTTTTAGCTTCTAATTCATATTTCATTTGATAAAATATATTAATTATTAAAAGATAAAATATCAAATTAGTAAATTTTGATAAATTAAATAAGATATTACTAAATATAAATGATCGTTTTTGTCAATTTATAGTTATAAGGATAAATAAGTAATTGTATGTTAATATCATATAAGAGATAAAATTAAATATGAAAATATTTTGATCAATTATAAAAGTATGAAATTGAATATAAATGACCTATTTCGGTTAGTTAATTGATTGATGGGTAAATTAGTGATTATATATTTGTCATCTGATATCTGACACAAATATATATGATAATATTTTTATCAATTATACATAAAAACTGAGCCAGACAATGGTTGACTAATATTTTGCCACTTATATTAATAATTTGTTATTCATATGTGACAGTTATTTATCATAATTTGTTTTAGTTTGATTTTTTTATTTATTTATTGACTTAATTGGTAAGGGAAAATAAAATGTTTATGTATTATGAAAGGATCCGTTGGATATATATATTATTTTTTTGTGATCGGGAGCAACACACTACTCAATTTTAATAGTGGAGTTATATTTGTTGCACGCTAACTCACGACACTTCAACATATTCATATTCATGCTCATATGGTATCATCAATGATTGAGCCTGAGATCTGAAGATTGTTATACAACACCCCAAACTATTAGATCAATACCTTGTTTGTGAACTGCTGAGATATTGGATCAGATTTGGAGACAATTAAAATAGGTTATATTTCAGGTTCTATGGATCATAATCCATATCCATTAGTTTTGGATCGGTGTTAAATGGATATTTCAACCCTTTGACATGCCAAACTTTGGGGTTATGAGATATAAGGTGACACCTTATATAAGTTACGTAAGAAATCGGACAAAACAACATAGTTTTGCTTCTTCTTCTTTTTCATTTTAAGGTTTTATGATGTTTATAGCATAGTTTTTAAATACAACAAAATCTAAAAAATAAAAAAATCTAAACCATAAACCCTAAAATCCAAAAACCTTAAGCCCACGTTTGGTAGTCCGGATTAATAGTCGGATAGGATAATTAATAATAGTGTAACGTGTTTGGTTGCAAATAGGATAAGTATTAATAATTCCAATAGATATATTTTAGCTTTAAACAACAGGATTATTTATCCCTCCAAATTAGGTGGGATTATTTATCCCGTTACTATTAATAACAGGACTGCTACTAAACGTACACTAAGGGTATGAAACCCCTAGAAAATCTTAAACCCACAAAACCCTAAAATTTGACAATTCTAAAACTCTAAAACCCTATAATCCTAATATTCTAGCATGCTAGAACCCCAAAACCTCTAAAACGAAAAAAAAATTTAACAAAACTATGTAATTTAACCCGATCCCTTACCTAAGGAATATGAGGTGAAATATGAGGTGTCATCTCACATCCCATTTTCCCCCAAACTTTACCCTAAAACTTAATGTGTGAACTGCCTTCAAAGCTACGCACACATAGTTACACTGTTTTCGTAACAAAACTACTACTAGCTGTAGAGACTATACTGTCTCTTTTTCCTTTTAAGGTGCCAGGCGTGGGAGACATATATATGCAAGACATGGTCCTGGTCTCCTTCGCATTAGTGCCTGTCTATAAATTCACCATATGCTTTTGGTGGGCCAAAAACAAAAAGCTTCAATGCATTTATAGTTATATAAATATGAACTCTAATTATCGTATTTGTGGTGCTAGGTCAGTATTTGTATCCTGGTGCACTCCTCCATTGACTCAGTTTTGTGAAGTGTATGTTATTCACTCATTTGAAATAGAGAATGGTTACATACACCAAATTTGATATGTACAAATTTGTCTCCACTTTGATCATGCTGCGATAGTTGTTAATCATTATCAAAAGATTTTAAAATTAATATGTGAACCTTTTTCTGAATAAGTTGTCAGTAGCATTTTCCCTTCGCAATACTCTATATTAATAAGGATCTAAAAGTGCGAGATTACTATTCCATGGCGCGTTTGCCTCTTGGTTGATAATGATACTCAGAGATTCATATAACAAATGGCTACCAACCAAAATCAAAATGGGTGTTTATGAACTAAAGGAATCAAAGTACTGACATGAAAAGAAGAGTGGTTCTTGGGTGGAACCATGGACATCACAAATAAGAATATGACACGTGTTCTGTTGAAAAGTTAAAATGATACGTGACAAACATTTATTAGTTGTAATTTTTTTTTAACTTTTCAACATGTCACATGACTAATCAAACTACCACGTGGCAGCTCCCAAGTGGCTGGTCTATGGTCCAAATGGTGGATCATGTCCACCCAAAAATGACTCTAAAAAATGCTAAATAAAGGTCTTGGAGTAATACAAAAGTCTCCTACGTTGAATAAATCACAAAGTGAAAAAGAGCCAAAAAAAACCAAAACATGGGAAATAAAGAATCAATGAAGTAAATAATTCAAACACACACCAAACACAAGCACCCTTTTATAGGTTAGGACATCCCCTAAGAAAACCTCATGTGAGGTCTTTATCAGCAAGCCATCTCAGCAATTAAAGGTAAAAAATTCTCTTATTGGAAGAAAACCATGTATTGAGCTTCGTAAGATTTTCTGTCTACTTTTTATATAAAATAAAATAAAATTTTGTAGAAAGAAATAAATTTTCCCAGACAATCCTAATTTGTAAATAGAAAAAAAAATTCTACTGAAATAAAGTTGTGAAAGGATACTTATTTCTGATCACCAAAAATCTTTGATGCGGTGCAGTTAGACATTACAAAGAAAGAGGTAGAAAACTTTGCTCTCTTTCCCCCACTAAGCTCTAACAATAAACAAAAATATTAAACACCAAATGCTGACCAAGCATCACACACAAATATCTGTCTAACTATCTTTTTGTATCTCTTTCATTTCTTCTTTATATATGTTGTGAAAATATGTAGCAATGCTACTTTAAAGGCAAAGTCATTGCATGCGGGAATATATATACACAGTTATAGAATGCATCTCCGTTTACAGTGTTCTTTGTTTTTATGCATTTTCTTTGCTCATGTATATAAATACCCCCTGCATATCCATACATGGATTATGTTCCTTCATCACAAATGCTTGTGTAGTCATTGGCTAGTTTCTTCCTCTCTCTCCCCACTTCTTCTTTCCTTCTTGAGCCACTCATGTAATGCTACTGCCGCAATGTCTAAAGCCCATTGATATTTTTTGAAATAATTGAGTTGGAATAGCAGCTTTTTGGATAGATTAAGAGTGAGTTATTGCTGGTCGATCTCCATCTTATGTATGAGTTCAAAGATGGATCTCAAGCATGGTAGGAGAGTCTATGAGCCTTTGTTCATAGCAAATGTACGACCGATCCTCAAGAAATTACTCGACATGAGCTGGCCATCTACAATGCTGTATGGGTACGGTATTGATTAAAATGATCCAACATTTCACGGGGAATCAAGCCATCGTGGTCCGATTAGTTGTTACTACTAGTACAAGTCATCTACAGACATATATAGTGTTCCATTACTATATATACAATGTATTAGGGTTGGTTTTCCTTTTGAGATTATAGGTTGTTGTTCAAGGGGTACTGTTTTTCTCAATGTGACTGTGTTATTAGAATTTTGTGTGCATAAATGAAAGAGGACGATCTGTACTGTCTTCCTGTGCATCTGTTTTCATATATTACAATTTTTTTGAGAAACCTTAGATTTTTTTCTACATAAAGTTGATTGGAAAGAAAAATGAGATGTAAAATTAGGAATCAGAATCCTTGATGGGTGCCACTTTAAGTTTTCACTTGTTTTATTATCATGAAAATTTTGTTGTTATTTGTCTATTCTTATATATGAACCTAAATTTTCCATATCAGGTTTTGGGAAGATGGGGTAGTCTAGAGAGAGAACTCTCTAAGTTCTCTCCAAAATACACAAATTTGCACCATAAGCTACTCAATTTGTACTGCTGCGTTTCTACCCCAACGCAGCATTTCTTTACTTCTTTTGGAAAGCCAGTTTCTCGCCTGTCGCTGCCTGCACTGATGGAGGTAGCTTAGGCGAACCCCAAAAGCGTCTCTGGCGAACAATAAGGAAGATCTAGCCCCGTTGACGGTGAACGAATTACAGGCCAGGTCAGCAAGAAGGTCTCAAGAAGTCTTTCGTAGCCATAGTCAAAGGCAGTGCGGTTACCTCAAGATTTCCGGTCATGGACATTCTGAAAATGAAATAAGGAGATGATGGATGGTAAGCTGGCATCGTGCTTCTCTTCACACCAAATGAGATTAAAGCTGGAGAGCAACAACACCAGTTCACGCTTATAGCTAAGTTCTCTTCAGGTGGAGCTTTAGATGCGATCTCAAAAAAGTGACGTCCAGGATAACTATTTAGGTGAGAATCCCACATATTCAACATTCTCTATTATAATGAGGGGTTTCTAAAGCTGATTAGTGATGAAATAAGGGAGTATTTGAAGGCTTATGAGAGGACTCTTTTTCTGGCATGTCGTGTATGCTAGGATTCTAGTGAAGATAGACCTTCGGAAGCCCCTTTTAAGAGAACTCTACATCGGCACCATTGTCGGAGAAAGTGAAATTTATGAGGTTGTGTATGAAGGGAGGTTAGCCCTACTGCTCTAGATGTAAATTACAGGGTCATAATAACAATGATCGAGTGTATGAAGACCAGGTAGCGCTTTGATAGGCCGAGTCGGAGAGCGGAGAATGTTCTGCCTCAGGAGCTGGGGAAAAACAACAAGAAACAAGAGAACGCATAGAAGGTGGTAATGGCGGAGGTTGATAAGCCTTCTGACGAGCGTATTTTTAACCTTATATGTAGGTCAATTAACGTTTTAGAGATCACTACAGTCAAATAAAATCGGTAAGTACCGAATTGAATCAAAGAGGAGCAAAAGGCTTGCTAGGCCCTAGTAACCTAATTAATATTCAATCTCGGTGAATTAGTTGGAAGTTGTTGAAAACTGAAACTGAAAATAATGGCATAGAGATAGAATTGAACAGAGTCATAAGCATCCACAGATTTACTTCACCTAGGTTGCATGCAAAACTAATCATATTATCCAAGCACAAATTAATTATCTAAATCATTCAATTTCAATAATACAGCGTATCACTCAACAATTTACCGCAAGTTCGACTTCTGATTGTTCCTACACAACAATGACTATAATTGATTTCGTATTGTGTTGTTTTCCGACTTCGGTCTTTTTATACATCACAAATACTAGTCAAAGGGTGATATACCAACATTTCCTATATATGCAATAGGATAAATAAATCACTTAATATTCCCAAACCAACACTCATTTTTGGTCTTTGGAATGTAACATCGTAGTATAATAAAAATGATAATAATAATAATAATAAGCCCAAATTTAGAAATAAGCCCAACTTCTACTTGGATTAGGATTTCATCTCGTTATATAAACATAAAGAGAATAAATTAAAAAAAGAAAGAAGAAAATTGTGTTGTCAAACACGTAGACGAGATGAAGTGACATCAATCATCACTTGGGTTGTGAGGTACGTAGATAAGAGGGAGTGACATCAGCCATCACTTGTGTTGTGAGGTATGTGTCACAATTGTTAGATATTATGGTGAACGTTGATTGTCCCGTAGGTATACACTTCTAGGATTTGATATGTGAGAAATTGTGATGCTGGTATACAATTATTAGATAATATTATTTATGAAATAAGTATATGCAAAAAGAAAAAAAGAAGAAGAAGGGAGATGGCCCGCATGACCATGTGTCAGCCATGGAGCAATCGACTGAGCGGGCAGCAACAGCGCAGCACAAGGCTGCGTTTCTTGTTTTTGTTTGGTTTGCATTTTTTTAATTAATTTAAATGTTATAATATAATGGTGATATTAAAGATGACATGATGTGAAAATTTTAATTGAATTTGAATAATGGAATCTGTTACAATTATAATTTTATTCTTTCTACATATAATTATAGGTCGGAAACCGGAGTCAAGTCGTAGAACTAATTGATTATACGATTTCAAGCTTAGCTTGAGGTCAGTAAATAATTCATACATATTTTTTTTCATACAAAATTAAATATGTGATTATTAATAATGCATATTGGGTATAATACGTATATAATATATACCCACGTAGAAAAGTGAAATTGTTATATTGAGCATTCATTATATGCATACACACTGCATCATGTCCACGACGTTTTGTTTCCGCGAAAAGAATCACGTTCTGCTTCCTCGAAAAAAATCGCATTCTGTTATATGATTGATTTTATGATCCGGATCGGTAGTGACGACTGTCTAGCCAAAAAGGGTTTTCCGTCGCAGTTCATGTCTGTGCATCACACATACACACTTGTATTGACATATATCATTTTGATGTGATATAAGAGATACATGTTCATAATAAATTATTAAATAACCCTTATGTACACAATAAAAGTACGAATGGTGAGCGAGCTGCACGTGATAAATAAAATATTAAAATAAAATAAATATCCCCCCATTTCGGCTCGCCAAATGCATAGCGAGTTGCTTACTCACAGAGTCTTTTGAATCACCCCAAATATTTAAATTCTCTTTTCAGTAGTCGGTCAGTAGCCACGAGCGAACTTTTCGGTACGGTGTCATCCAGTCTTCAGTCAGTTTTCCTTTAGTTAGTAGTTATTTAATTTTTGTTACTTTGTTAGAGTTATCACTCTGATGTACTTGGGCAAGATTTTAGATTGTTTTTTTAAATAGTTTTAAATTTTGAATGTTCTTCTGTTTAATTAGTATGTTGAACATTTGACTTATATTTGACTTTGATTTTTCTTCACCGAGGATTGTTTGACTAAAAGTAAAAAAGACAAGTCAAACGCCATCGCGATCCATATTTTTTGGGTCGTGACAATTTACTATGGTCATTAATGAGAATTAGGTAAAATTTTCAACTCATCCCGATTTCGGTCTTTGTGGGATGGAATATCTTAGCCTAGAGGATAATAGATTTAATCTTAAACTAAGTTCTTGTAGCATACATATTTAAACTCTGAAGCACTACACATGAAAATATAAAGACATCCCTAAAATAAAGGACATACGTAATAACAGTCAAACAAGTACTAGTAACATGGATGAAAAATAATTCTTAATTAATAAACATAAAAAAGTTAAATTTACATACAACTTAAGATCTGTCCGATCCTTGGACAGAGATGACTATTCAATTCACGTAATTGAAATAAAAATCATAAAATAATTATGAGAGTAAAATAATAATGGTAGAGGAAAGTTTATTCTCTTCTTGAAGCTCCAACTCTAAACGGAATTCATCCCTTTCGCCCATCTGGTAGGAAGATGTGGTATGATGTCAACCTTATCATGTCTTGAGGCCAAGTCTCTGATTTATAGATAAGTTGAAATCTTATATTTTTTTTATAATTATTGGCAATTTTTAGAAGGTTTATTATCGCTAAAAGAGGTTTGGAAAGGGTAAAATCGAATATGCTTGAATTTGGCCATTATGTGCACGACAAGAGTGAGCACGATTTGTATCATGTTGGCTTTAGTTTGAACATGATCCGAATCGTGCCTTATGTAGCCATCGGGCTCAGAAACTCGATCTGGATCATGCTTCCCTGTGTCCGGCTCGAGTTGGGTCGAGCCGAGTGGCGTTCGGTTGCCAAAAACTCGAATTGGAGCTCGATCGAGTGTCTTCCCTCTGTTAGGCACGACCCAATTCGTGCATAACCTCCTCCAGCACAACCGGGGTTATGCCATACCTCATATAATATTTGAAAATTACATCTCGGACCCTGAAGTTTGCCCTTTTTACAAATCGGCCTTTGAAGTTGACTTTTTATTTAATTTTCACCAAGTTTGCATCTTTTTCGTTCTTTTCTTCTTCCAAAGTCACTTTTCTTCATATTTAACCTACAAGTGACAAAATCAACTATAAATCATCCATAATCACTAGGAAACGACTCAATATTCTAAGTATATGTACCTAATATAGGGTAAATTATTATCTTATCTCCTTAAAAGGAGGTGCAAAGGGTTGATCGAGGTTGCAAACAAGCTTTCAGAGAAGGTGTAAAGTGTAGAGGTTGTGAACTATCCTTCGAAGAAAGTGCAAAGTGTAGAGGTGGTGGAATCGCTAGTGGATATTGTGTAAGTTGAGGAGCAACCAACAAAAAAAATCAAACAATAATAAACAGTACAAACGTAGAGAGAATAATCTAGGTGGTCGATTTTCTTTGTCAGAGCCAACAAACGTGTTTCAGGTGCTCAAACATGATTCAAATGTGGAAGAGAGATGTTCCAACATAGATAGCAGGATGGCCAATGAACCAAACGGAGCATCAGCAAACAAAAACAAGTCGGAAGGGGCTAAAGACAATCAATAGCAGAGAAGCAAAGACTAAGATGTGGAAGAAACAATTATCTACAATTTTCTAGGAGGAGTCTAAATCCGATTCTTGATGAATTTATGCCACTAGAGCCAACAAAGTCAGTAAACATAATATTCTTAATTCGGCTTTCGATTTCCAAGTTCTCGAATTTTGTCATTCTCAAGACCAAATCCTAAAGTCTCTAGAAGATAATCATCAAAAGATTTACATCAAATTGGTGCAGATGCTACTGTCAAAGTTGGAGGTCACTCGGGGTTGTATAAGGAGGTCTTCGCCCCCTTTTCAAGTGTATCAAATTAAGAGCTTGTAAAGCATTGTGTCATGTGTCTACCAGCAAGTAAGTCTTGAAGAACTTAGTAGGGTTTGTAAGGATTCTTACCGATCTTATTATGTATTTTCCATGGCCATGCGTGGCTAATTTCTTTTGTATAGTTCAGATGCGATGATTTATGTATTGATGTTATGAGATTATTATTATTAATAAAATACATATTTTGATGTTATGTTTATTGAGTTTCATATTACAAATGTTGTTTAATAGCATAGCCTGTCTAGGACCAATACTAATTAGTTGAGTGGCACATAAACATAAGATTCCTCACATGTTCATGGGCTAAACATAGTCCAGATTGGTTAGGAATGCATATCTATACTAAAACTCTCTATCATTACTCGTAATGCGTAAATCTTTTTTCTATACTTCTATCTCGCATGATTGACATACAAAATTCTTATTATTGGCAAAAGAGTTTAACGATATTAGGGTATGAGCATTTGTTTACGTCTTTTCACACTATCGTGGTGCATTAATGCGTATATTTTGTTGAGTTTAATTAATAACATGACTTTTATTTTTATATCAATGTTAATCATAATTACAAGTCGGACACCTGAGTCACACACTTATCTTACTAGTTCTATTTCCCTTTTAGCTTTGTAGGTCGATTTGTCACCAATTTCATTATAAATCCTCTATTAATGTCTGTTCTTTTGATTTTATGTCATCATTAACATTATAAGTCCATGTCCTTGTGGGTTCGACACTTAATGAATTAAAAATCTTATTTGTATAATGTTATCAAAGATGGCGTTATCACACTTCTAGGAAATAAAAAAGCCACCCAGGAACACATAGTAACCGAATAACGAGCAATAAGAAATGTGCATGCTCTCCTATGACACAAAAGCCAGAAAGAGTTGAGGGTGAAGAGACAAGGTAAAGGAGACCTTGATCTGGCACTTCTTGAGGTACCGAACCACCTAGTGTGCCTGCATGTTGTGTTCACAGGAAAGAGAAAGATACTGGCTCAAATGATGCAGTACAAAAGAAATATCAAGAAGTGTAATTATAAGGTAAACAAGGTGACTAATTAGACACCTATACTGGTCTGGTTCCTTTAGTGTAGAACCGATGATGGTGCTCATCTTAAGATTTGGACCATGTGGATAGAAATTTTTCTTGAAGCCCGCAGACCAGCATCATTGATAATCTCAAGAGTAGATTTACGCTGATAGAGGGACATACCCTTCACTGATTGAGCAATCTGTATCCCAAGAAAATAGTAAAAAGGGTCAAAATCGTAGGTGATAAATTGAGAAGTAAGGTAAGTTTTAAGCTTGCTGATGTCTGATGGATAGTTACATGTCGCTAATATATCGTCAGCATAAATAAGGAGAGCACTTAAACTTTCATCAAAGGCAAGACTGAACAGAGAATGCTTGCTGAGAATTTGAGAGAAGTGATAAGAAATCAAGACTAATGAAAATTTCTAAAACTAGTGTTATGGGGCTTGCTTCAAGCCATAAAAGACTTAAGTAATCTGCAAACTGACTGAATATATAGCTTATTGTCTTTGATTTTGTAACCATGAGGAAGTTTCATGTTCATTTATTCTAGTAATAAGTCTTCATGCAAAAACACATTAGTGACGTCTAGCTGAGTGATTGTTTAGCCTTTCATCATAGCAATTGTCAAAACCATTCGAACATTGGTTGTCTTAGCTAATGGCAAAGGTCTTGAAATAATCAAGGCTTGGGGCCTGTGTAAATCCATTAGCAACGAGATGATTTTATGCGATCAAGAGCGCCATCAATCTTATACTTTACTCGAAAAACCCATTTACGTACACCCAACTGGCTTTTTGTTAGTAGGTAACACAGTAATTACCTATATGTTATTGAGTTCTAAGGTTTGAATTTTCTTATTCATAGCATCCATCCATCCATCATTGAGGATTAGTATAAACTTGGGAATAAAATGTGGGAGCAGTCTTTGGATAAAATTGTAGAGAAACTGTAGGAATGATAACAAGATGAGACGTAATCATAAGAAAGATAGTCTGAAATAGGTTAAGGTACCTTGATATAAGAGATAACGATGTAATTTGGTAAGCCAATGTCTTTGGATAAAATTTATTCTGTGTTTATAGTTTAGTTGGATGTGTCTAGATGGCTTAGGGTTGGGTGGAGGTTATTAACTCACATGACTGATTGTATTAGGTATGTTTGATAAATACTGAATGTTGGGAAGTTATGAGTGGAAGATGGACTGATAACAATTAATGTAGGATGTGTATGAGTGGGAGAGGAAGGTGTATCATGAGGTGAATAGATAGCAATAGAATTGGGAGTGGCAGAGAGGTGTGGGTGAGAGGAATCAATAGGCATAAATGGATCAAGGCAATGAGGATAATTGGATGACAAAGTAGGTTCAAAATCACATGTAAACAATGGAGGTGATATAGTTGAAAAATGGAAAATGTGCTCAAAAAAGGTAACATCCCTACTGTAAAATATGGTCTTATGCCCAAATTAAGAAATTTTTATCCCTTTCTGCCTTACAGATATCCTAAAAAACACTCTTGGTTGCCCTTGATAAAAACATATCTCTTTGAGTTTTAAAGTTGAAGCATAAGCCAAGCAACCAAAGACTCTCATATGATGATTATATTTTGGGAGTATCTGAAAAAGCTTGTCATAAGGTGTTTTGAACTCGAAACATGAGAAGGTAGTCTGGTAATGAAGTAAAATGCAGTTAAGACACTTACCCCAAAAGACTAAAGGAAGAGATGACTGAAATCTCAAAGTTTTAGCTAGTTCTAAAAAGACTAAAGGAAGAGATGACTGAAATCTCAAAGTTTTAGCTAGTTCAAAATATTACTAGTGAATTCACTACCATTATCCTCTCAAAATTTTAATAGTAGTTTAAAACTGATTTTGTGCGTAAGATAAGAAATGTGTCAAAAACTGAGGTAATTCTGACTTTGTAGCCATAAGATAAACCTAAGTGCACCTGCTGAAATCATCAAAAATAGTGAGAAAGTAGAAGCAGTCTTTATAAGTTTTGTGTTTATAAGGTCCTCATACATCAAAATAGATTATATGATAAGGATGTGTGACAAAAGAAAGACTATTTTTAAAAAATAATCTTAATTATTTTGCTACTGGACATATTTGACAGAGTTTAAGACTTTTATTTGGAGCATATGAAATATGAGAAGATGATGAAGTGTAGAGTATGATGTGGACCAAACCTTTGATGTCAAAGCGTAGGAATATAAGAGACAGTGCAAAAAAGGAAGAATTGTTAGAAGAAATGGAGATGTATTTCAGAGAGGGTGCATGATGATATAGGCCTTGGCACTGTCTACCAATTACAATCTTCTTCTTCAGAGAAAGTTCCTGTAAAAAGGCAAGAATTAGAAATGAAATAATAGATTCAGTGGAATTTTTTAGAAGCTGTAATACAAAAATGAGATTATATTGAAAGATTGGAACAAACAAGACATCATGTAAGTGAATATTGTATATACGGAAGATTATGATGTAATTCCAAATTAGATGAACCATGCCTCTAAGATTATGAACGTAACACCCACTCTTTTGACATCTTTTCACTATTTGCGAGCGCATTTCTCCTCATGACTAATTATAATTCAAAATGATGATAAAGACATGTTTGATCTCCAAAAGATGAATGCAATAGTTTATCAGGTGAATATTTATGTTTTTTCAGTATAGATTGATCAAATAAATAAAATAGCTTATTTGATGAATATTAATATTTTTTTATGATATAAGTGCACATCTAATGAATATTTATCAATGTTTAATAAATAAAAATTATAATTGATGAATATTATAATATAAATTTATTAATTTATTAATTTTGCTTTTTATTTGAAAATACTTTTTTTGAAATAGAGTATCCATCATTGCTCCCATGAATGATTGGAAAATGAGGGACAACTATTACAGATTGAACCGGTTCCACGCAAACCGGTCCGATTGAGATCCGGTCCACTTGGATGTGTCAACGGATCGAAAACCTAACAAAACAAACCTTCCCAGCGTCGAGCTGTCTCGTTCCCTCTCCGCCTGTTCGAAGCTGCGGACGCAATCAATGCACATCCACGGTGCGGTCCTGAAGCCGCCGGAGCCGGCGCCGGCGCCCTGTCATGGAACTTTTCGCCACTCCTACTTGATTCCGGCCGCAAGCTGTAAACTGGCCAGCGTTGTGTTTACGACGGCGCGGAGTAGAGGACCGTTGGTGTTGAGTTGCAAAGG